>LQNS02278182.1:6492526-6512142 GCA_001587735.2 Parhyale hawaiensis
ATATGAGTTCGACTAAACTTCTAAACTATATCATACAAAATTGGATCGCTGTTATATAGTCTTTGTATCTAATACGGCGGGAAAACCTTCAGTATAATGATAATGGTATTATTGTTTCTAAACCTTCCTTGGTGAGAAATAAAAGTTTTATTATTGCCTTCGTCAAAGAGATTGTTTTTGTTGGGTTTGTCTCTCTGTCTGCCATCAAGATAACTCAAAAAGTTATGAACGGATTTTAACGAAATTTACAGGGATTGTTAGGTATGTTAGGAGGAACAGATGATTAAATTTTGATGAAGATCCATCCATGTGTTTGTTTGTCTGCCTCATTTTTTTTAATGCCATAACTCAAAAAGTTGTGGATGGATTTTTATGAAATTTATGTGACTGGCTAAGTATATTATGAAGAGTGAATGACCCAATTGTTTTGATGGGGGATCCTTTTTTTTTTTTTTTGTTCGTTCGTTCGTTACTGTTTTCAATTTTCTTCTTGTTAGCACAATAACTCAGAAAATTATGAATGGATCTTAATGAAATTTTGCAGGAATTGTAAGTAATGTTGAAAGACATAAATGATTGAATTTCTGGTGATGATCGCCTGGTCCGTTTGTGTGTTTGACTTATGTTTGTCATAATGTTTTTTTGCAGCATAACTCAAAAAGCTATGAACGGATCTTCAAAAAAACTACAGGAATTGTTAATGCTATCAAAAGGCACACATGATGAGATTTTCGTGTTGGTACAAAGAAAATCATAGTTTCAGAACCAATTGCAATTTTTCGTTACAGTTGCCTTGCTTGGAGGAGGTATGCGTTCACAGAGTGCTCCCTAGTTATTATTGCCTTTTAACTAAAATTTTAATGAATGTCACTAACTCATCGTATTTGCAGGTATACTGTCACTGTTTGCGGCAGCCGCTGGAGCGGCCAAAGTCTATGCTGTGGAGGCCAGCAATGTTGCGAAGCTAATAGCGCAAGTTGCTGAGCAGAATGGCTTCTCTCATATCATCACCGTGCTGCAGTCGAGAGTAGAAGATGTGACCCTTCCCAAAGGTGACACAAATTGTGCAATCATTGTTTTAGTCAGTTGGAAAACAATGGCCTTAACTTTAGTCTTAGGAAGTACTTGAACATTCGCTGGTAGCAGCTGGTCATGCGAACTTGACTAGTGTACTAAAGGAGCAGAGATCGAGCGGCGAGCCGGCCGAAAGGTCTTTGTGCTGCCCGGCGCGTTGAGTCACCAAACTTGCTTGGCGTGTACAGCTACCTGGAGGCACCCCAGCCTCAGGGTTATGGTAGGTACTCAATCTGTCAATCATGCAAGAGTCTTGACAGTGGACAATTAATCATGGTGTCACTTTATGGCCTGTAATATCTGCTTCAAACTTATATCTTGATAATGGATGAGGATTGCATTGTTTGGCCATATTAGCCCTTTTAATTTGGGTTACTTTTTTTGGAGACACTCGGTATATTTCCCTTTCTGTTCCGCGAGGTGGATCACTGAAGGGAAGTAAGCGGCCCATCCCATGGGACTCCTATCCTACTCCCGTTCGGGGGGGGCACGGAAGAGACCCACCGCACGGGTGTTTCTTCTGTCTTCGTCTCGTTTGCCGTTTCTTGTCCTGTGCCGCATGACTGAGCAAATTAGTTTGGCTGAGCCATGAAGGGTTTCGCGTAATTTCCTGTCAAAGAAATGGTGCACCTGAAAATTTGACAAATTTGAGACACAGAACAGGGTATGACCTCCCGGCAGAAATCCAGAGAAAAGATATTTAACCTTCGGTGCGATGCGGCTTAGAATCCCTGCGCTAGCAAACCTAATCACTAATCGATCAAGGATGGTGAGACTTTACAAGGTTAACGCACGGGGAGGGGCCAAGCTGCAGTGCACCATGGGAAATGGGCCTGCATTATTTCTTCATTTCATATGAGCCTCCAGAGTGTCCTGCATGTCCTAGCTACAATCTATAGTTGCACAAAAATATGTATCAAAGCATCTACGAACTTTTTTAGCTATAGGAAGGATAATATTATTTAAGTTGTTTTTTCAGTAACAGGCCCACACCCGGTCGGACAGTGTCTGTAAAATATGGCCCTAAGCTGTGCCGTCACATACGCGTCGTTGACATACCAATCATTGTCTCCTAATCTTATAAAATACAGCATCATGAGAAAAATTGTGGATTTAACATTCGCCAGTTTCAACAACGTCGTTCCGTAAAACAGTTTATGTGTGGGGAATGCAGTTAGGTAATTTTTTGCAAGTTAACGCGAATTGGATGCAACACTGTTATACTGCTGTACTGCGCGCAGCGTATAGTAGCCGACGTTTTTTTTATAATTTTACCTGGCAATTTTATGGCTTCTGCATATTATGTATAGACTTTTGCTTTAATATTACTTCACTGGAAGGAAATTAATTTGTTTCTCTTTTCCTTTAATATTTTTCTTACAAATCTTATTAAAAAGTTCTATCTCGGTGTTTAATCATTCGCGTGTGAGCCAATTTTTGTTGTAGCGGTTTAAAATTATAGAGGATAGCAGATCATTTGTAGAAGATGAAAATAAATCAAAAACATGGAGTTATTGACTCATATGATCCATCTTCAGAATGCCATATTACTCTCTATAAAACTCACTTGATTTATTGCATTTTAAAGACAATAAACTTGACTCTAAAAGTGCTTCTGGCACATGCTGGCAGTGTCAGGTAGAATTCATCTGCCGTTTTGCAAGCCTTTTAATCAACGTTCTTTCAAAAGTTTATCCTTCAGAAAGCTGAAAAAGTTCGTAGATGCTTTGATAACTAGCTACGGTACATATTTTTGTTCAACTATTAAGATTGTAGGACACTCTGGAGGCCCAAATGAAATGATGAAATAACAGTTTAAAATAGCTTGTTACATATCAACATACTAGATTTTTATGACGGTACAAGCTCATTTCCCATGGTGCACTGCAGCTTGGCCCCTCCTCGTGCGTTAGCCTTTTAAAGTCTCATCATCCTTGCTAATCGATCAAGAGAAGAATCATATCAAATAGTACCAAGGTGATTTCCAAAACTAAGTGGGCTTCAGAAACTGTATATGCACTTCTCAGCATAAATTTCAGTTTCAGAAACTCTATTTACCATTGTGATTCCAAGGGCTGAAATTTCCTGGTAGTTATCCTTTTTTTAGTAGACGAACTTTCTCCCATCTATATCTTTAAGAGCGTGACGGAGAAGGGCAAGTGACCAACAATTGAGCATTATTATATTGTGGATTTTTTTGCCTGTCGCATAAGGTGGGGAAAGAGTGTGCTGCTTAGATGAATTAAAAGAGGAAGCACTTACAAACTTACAGTACCGTCCATAACTAAGGGACAAGTTTTCAAAATTTTATAACTTTGCTTCTATGCAATACACATACCTCATATTTTGGTAATTAATAGTCCTCAAGATGTTTATTAATGTGTGAAAGTTTGAATCAGGTGTAAAAGATAATAAGAAAGTTATGACTGAAAAAACTTATTTTGAAATTTGGAACGTCCAAACTAAGGGACAGATATGAAGAAAAATAAATTGCACACTTAATTCAAGCTGCTTCATTTTCAGTGAAGAAAAGGTTTTTCGCTGAATAGGTATTTGTAAACATTACAGCAGCGGACATCATGTCACCACGTCAAAAAGTTGAGAACTCCTTAAGACAAGATGTTATTAAGTTGCAAAAGAAAAACTGCTTTATTCGAGAAATTTCAGACAGGGTAAACCGTTTGAAAAGTGTTCTGGGTAGAATTATGACGTCTTATAATGAAACTGGCTGCATTGTCAGTCCTAAAAAACAAACAACAGACCTCGCGAAACTTCACTTACAGAGGACAGGCTTGTGCAGCGTATGACATTAAAGGACAGTTTAAGTTCTCAACAGAAATAGGCATGGTAAGGAATGACGCATGTGTAAATGTGTCACGGCAGACTGTCTCCAGACGAGTGTAAGCAGTAGGCTTATATGCTCGAAGCATACAGAAGAAACCACTTGTTAGTTTCAAGAACAAGATGAAGATATTGGAGTAGGCCTATTCCCTATTCAAACAAGCATGTAATCTGGCCATATGAAAATTGGGCTCTAGTGTTTTTCAGGGACGAGAGCAAATTCAGTCTGTTTGCAAATGATGGTAAGAACTTTGTTACGAGTCATGCAGATGAAATATTAAGCGCAAAGTGTAAAAAAAAAAATGTGGAATTTGGTTGCGGGAGTGTAATGGTGTTTGGTATGTTTTCAAGCCATGGGACAACGCCTCTCATTCGCTTACAAACCCTTGTGAATGCTCAGATGTATAAAACATTATAAAAGATGTTGTGCCTACTAGCCAAAATTCAGGTGTGGATACTGCTTTGTTCATGCAAGATAATGCACCCTGCTACATGGCAAAGACTGTGATGAGTTACCTGGACCAGTAAGACTTTGAAGTTCCGGATTGGCCACGGCAAAGTCCTAACATGAATCCTATCGAAAATCTTTGGGAGACCCTAGGAGCGAAGTTATAGCGAGAAATCCCACTAACACTGAGGATTTGTGTATGAAACTTAAGGAGAATAGTCTAAAATTAGTGTCGATGATTGTCAAGACCTTTTTCGTTCATGTAGTCGACAATGTGCAGCTGTGATTTAAAGCAAGGGTCTATTTTGTAGGTATTGATTGTGCATTGCATTTTATTAGATATTCCTGTCTAAATATTTGCTAAGTATTGATTTAAATGTGTTTTTCCCTTAGTTTTGACGTTCGAAATTTCAAAATGATAGTTTTTCACTCATGAATTTCCTATCTTTTACACCTGATTCAAATTTTCACACATTGATAAACATCTTAAGAACTATTAATTATAAAAAAAAATGAGGTAACGACGTGTGATTAATAAAAGCAAAGTTATAAAATTTTGAAAATTTCTCCCTTAGTTATGGAAGATACTGTATCTCTTGTGACAATTTTCAGTTGCCGTTATATCGTATCTTTCAGAAGCATATTAGTAACTAAAGTAGCTATGTCAAATGTAGACAAGTCTTCACATTTTGACAGCGTGGCTACTCGAGTAAAGTTAAATATATATATATATGATACTGAAGAAGACGAGAAGTAAAAGCAAAAATTTAGTTACCCACGACGTGCGTCTTGCTGTAGACTACATCAGGTCCTCAGATCATCGGGTGGGAAGCTCAAAGTTGGTCAAATTCAATTTCTAGCACTTCAAAAACATTTTGGCAGGTTATAAAGGAAGCTGTAACTGTGATACAGAGTTTTCGAAAGTTAGAAGTGTCATTTCAAATCTTATTCTAGCAAATGTTTCTTCTTTACAACTACATATGTGTATGAACCTGAGCTCGTCTGCCTGAACGTGTTTCTAAAAGTAAGGGTAACACCGAAAATAAAACTGGACCACGTCATACTATATACGGTATGGATATCATTGCTTACAGGCACAGTGTTAAATTTTCCTTTCAGAAGTCCTAAAAAAGGGTTGATAACAGGGTTGCAGAGTCAGATTTGAGGGAGAGTCTGAGTCGGAATCTCACTTGCTCTAGGAGTCGGAGTCAGTATTTTAAGAGAGACTCCGAAATCCCATTTGTAAACCAATATCATTCCATTCTGAATTTCCAGTCACAAGTTTAAAAAAAAATTGTAAATGTGGACAATTTTTTTTGTTCATTTCTCTTTTACAGCTATAGCTACAATGTATTTTCCTATTCTATATGACACTGAGAAAATGTTGGGTAAAACTTTCGCACCTGGTACATTATGTGACCCATGACAGTTTTGGAATCCTTGAAACATTCCTAACAAAAGTATTGAACAGGATTTTTGATTTTTCCTTTTTTTTTGACGCCGCTCAAAACAGATTTTTTTCTTTAGCCTATATTTTAGTTGTAGTGATCGGCCAGAATAGAAAATGGAGAGTCCAGCTCTCTAGTTTTGTTGGGAATGTTTCAAAGATGCAAAACTGTCATTGGTGTGGTGTTGTGCCTTGTGATCTGGCGCATCGTCGCAGAGTTGGTGGGGTCTGTTTTCTGTATAAAATCTATAACTGCCCCAGTCATCCACTGTCTGAGTTTCTTCCGGATCCATTTGTTCGGGTGAGGTATACTCGGCGGACTGGTGCTCTTCATGAATTTGCCTTGGAACCGTTACGATGCCGTACGGGTCAGTATTCCCGTTCGTTTTTTCCATCGTGTGTGTATGTTTGGAATGGTCTCGATGGCTCTATCTATGCTGGTGCTGGTATTGGCAGCTTTAAACGATCTGTACACAGAGCTATTCTGTGATCTCGGATCTTCTTGTTTTTTCATTCTTTGTTTTCTCCACCCGCTGGGCTGGTTGCGTGGGGGTTTGTTAACCTCATGGAGTTTCTCCGTTCCTACGTCGCCAGTGTGGTGTGATTTAATAATAATAATTGGTTTTATTGTAGCATGAAATCTCATTGAGTTCTATTCCTTTGAAATTTATAAAAAATGCATGGGTATATATTTATATATATTTCCATTATCTCAAAAACTAAGGCCTAATTGTAGGAGCACAATGTGTGTTTTTTTCTAAACATACATATACTATACAAATTTCACAACAATTGTTAAAAAAAAGTGATTATTTTGCCCCCTCACATAGGTTATGTACCAGGTGCAAGTCTCACCCAAATTGTTTCAATGTTCTCATGTCCTCAATTTAATGTGCCAAATGATGCAAAATATCGTTGTATTTGTTCAATACACCTAGCATCTTTAAGTTGATATGTGTACCTATATACTAGCAAAAAATTATTTGGACATGTTTAATGTCTACGTCAAATATCTACTTTTTGGACCAAAGAGTCGGGAGTCGGAAGATCTTAAGGGCCAGGAGTCAGAAGATCTTGAGGGCCAGGAGTCGGAGCCGGACCTTGAAACATCCGACTCCGCAACCCTGGTTGATAACAGAAAAAAAATCGGGCTTTTGCTGGAGTACCTACCAATTTTCTGCCACCATTTTCATGACTGCATGAACCACACGTTACAAGCATAAATACTGAATAGTTGCCGACGAATGTTCGTTGCAGTCTTTTCTGATGGCGGGGTGCAGTAAAACTAGTGTCGACTGCAGCTGTGCACTCCTGGGAGGCACTTGGCAAATATCCGCAACACGAACTAGTGAGTGCGAGGTTCCCGGTTGGTGCTTGCTTGACAGCAAGCCCCCAGCCAGGAAGCCCACGCTCACTGTTTCGTGCTGCGAATAAGTGCTCACTGGCCTCAGAAGCGTGCACGACTGCAGTCGATCACAGATTGTCAAGAGCTATGACATCACAGACGGAAGGCTTTTATGCAAGAACCTGCAAGCTCCTGATCTGACCCACTTATGGGTAAGGTTAGTAGCTCCGCAATGGCGTCTAGGCACCGAATGCTGACTCGGCAAGCTAAACGCTGAAAGAACTCGCCTGACTCGTCAGCAGACTCAAATCTGCGGGTGACAGCCGACACTCTTAACATTGTGGAACTGCGGGAAAGGTGGGCTACTCGATAAATATTCTGCTGTGGTTTGAACTCGGGTCTCTGAATGAGCATCAGACGGGATGTTTCAAGATGATGCACAGCTTATCGCGGTCTGTGCTCGTTCTATAACTTACCATTAGCCTATTACTATTAAAGGAGCCGAATGGGATATTTATTTTTACATAAGTTTCCTTCATATTTACTTGTTCAACCAAACTTTTTACTTTTTTATATTATTGTCCGTGCCCTCAGGCGTTTTTCCTGTCACAATATATATGGGCCTTACGAACTTAAAGGCTGTCCTGAGTGCCTTCTCCGCAGGAGATGTTGCAGCTGACCGAAGTTCCTACTGAGAAGGTTAGTTTGTAAGGTTAGGTAGGTAGGTTCTCTATACTTCCTTTTCTGTTTCACGAGGTGGGCTGTCGATTGAGATAGCCGACCTAGTTAGTGGGACTTTTCTACTCTCACTCGTGCGGAAGGTCTCGAATGGGGCCGCCAATCGAGTGTCTTTCTATTCTTTGCGTTTTCTTCCCACCAGTAGTAGCGCGCTGAGCCAACAGAGTTTTTACCCTCTGGGGTATATTCTGGCGGGCCCTTTCCCTGCCACAATATATTTGTGCCTCTCAACCCCCAAGGGTCCCTAGTGCCTTCTCCGCAGGAGTTGTTGCAGCTTGCCCTAGTTCCTGCTGACGAGGTTAGTTTCTATAAAGTTAGGTAGGCTCTCAATACTTCCCCTTCTGTTTCGGGAGGTGGGACGCTGATCGAGGTGGCCGACCTATTCCCGCTAGACTTCTACCATCTTGGTTTTCGTTTCCTTCCCTGCTCGGCGTTAATGAGCAAAAGCGTTCAGCCGTGCCTAGGGGTTGGAGATGCATAACTTGCGCCTTTTTTCTCTCGGTAGCGCACTGACCACTTAACATCCAAGACCTACCGGTAGGAAAGCAGAGACAAAAGCATTGATAATTTGAAATGAGACTTACTTCGCGCCCTATTGGTGCACGAGCCTGTGTTGAACCACAGGAATAGTTCGGCGCGATTTAGACATTGTGTCCCTGATGCGCTTGTAAAATTACCAACAGAGTTTTTCCGGCAGGAATGCCGTGATAAAATGTTCCTACTGATGAAAAGCGTTGTACACTTGTATATTGAGCTTCACTCGTGTATCGCCTCGCTGCGTCTAGGGTGGTAAAACACCGAATCTCATCTAATAATCTTATTGTCCGTCCGACTTTTTTTTTTCATGTCGCTCTCGGGAAAATCCTGTGATTGTAAACTCAGCGCTTTAAAGAATTTGCAAAACGTTTCATTTTATTCACGTGAGTTTAGTTTGTGTCAAACGATTGTTAACCGCATTATCTGTATAATGTATCCTAGGCTATCAATTGTGGTTACTTTATTGAAGGCATTTATTTTTCTTTTTCAGATGTTAAAATAGACGTCATGATATCAGAATGGATGGGCTTTTATCTCCTGCACGAATCCATGCTCTTTAGCCTCCTTGCTGCTCGGGACAAATTCTTGGCAGAAGATGGAGTCGTGTTCCCTTCAGAAGCTCGTTTGTACGCTTGTCCATGCTCAATTGAAAATATTTATAAAGAAGAAGTTAGTTTTTGGAATAACGTTTATGGTTTTAACATGTCCGCCGTTGGGCTATCTGCCCTTGAAGCAAAAACGAGGAAGCCGGAAGTATGTCTAGTGAAACCAGATCAGTTGTTAGCAGAGCCAGTATGTATTAAAACAATCAACACCAGATGGGTGGACCCAAGTGAAGTATTTAATTTCACTGAAGACACTTTCGTCAGCATCACCAAAGATGGGTCGTACCATGGACTATGTCTTTGGTTTGATTGCGAATTTGACGGCAGAGATTACGACGGCGATGGTAACGCTGTTGGTGAGGTAGTTACGCTCTCAACTTCGCCGATGGCAGATTGCACTCATTGGAAACAAACTGTCGTTGCTCTTGGCCTAACTGGAATGGTCGCCTCTGCATCAGATGATGGATCGTCAACAGAATATAATTCGTCTGTAGTATCAGAAAGTGGCTCTTCTAGTAATAAAGTTCAAGGCTTGCGATTCTTGCAAGTTGAACAAGACGAAGTTATTGGATGGAGACTAGAGTTTGCTGCAAATGAGACAAATATTAGACATTATACTATAACTTTGCAAATGTTGGATCCTGAAAGCGACCCTCACCCCGAGCCCTGCTCTTGTGGCATGGCTCGGTGTCTCCTCATCGCGAAATTGATCGAGAAAGAGTTGCAGCAGGCTGCCAATAGTGATCAAACGGATGAAACAGCTTCGATTCTTTCATAAATGCTTGTTTTTCTCTATCCTTTTACGGTTTAAACAAATAAGAGCACTATTATGTCTGTACTTTGATTTCGTCAGCAGTAGTTACTACTTGGCATAGTTATCGATACACTGAGGAATGCGAGCACACGTTTGCCGAGTCAGCGAGTTGAAGGTCTCTCGGATTCCTGCAAGATTCCGTCTCCATCTATCCATAAATCTTTGACTACAAGAGACTGTCCCCCACTAAAATTCTTCCGACACAGATTCGTCCTCGGGGTATGTTTTGGCTGCCCTTTCCACGTCGGAATATAAATACGTGAGTTTGACCCACCTAAGGGCCGTCCCGATTGCCTTTCCCACAGATGTTGCAGCTGGCCGCAGTTCCTGCTGATCAGGTTCGTTGGTCGAATTACGCAAGTCTTCTATACTTCCCCGCTCTTCGCCTTATTTCCTGCCAGTAGTAGCGCGCTGGCCACTTGAGACCTACAGAACTCAGCTGAGTTTGCATTAAACTTGAGGCAGTTTGGCAGAAAAGTCTGCGCGATGAGGCTTTGTTTTGCTGTGTCAGATGCAGACTCTGCAACCCTAGCTAGTCACCGCCATGTTAATAACTATTTCGTTGTTGCTTGTGTGGGGGCGTGAATACATTGACACCACTAAGGGCCACACTAAGCACTCGTAGAACAACTTGACACGATAATCGCACCTCGTTCTTGCTACCGGCATTATACATGTAATGGAAAGACGTGACAGTTGCACATCCTCGCATCAAGTTGGGCATGCAAATGCATAGTGCGCCCCCGGCAGCACTATCGTCGTTTACGACGATTTTGCGTTTAAGTACGCTTTCCTGCTCGCGCCACCACTAAAATAAACACTACCTAGGCTAACCTTACCTAACTTAATCAGCGAGCAGCGCGGCGCACCAACTTGAACGCCCCTCACACGCACACAATCTGCGAGACAAACGCGCAAACAAATCGTCGCGAACGACGATAGCGCGCCCCGGCATTGCAGAAATGATGAGTGCTGAGCAGCACTCGGACAGTGATAGGCAGCGGTTGAGTTCTTGACCAATTGGTCGAAGCAAATTGCACTCTCTGAAGTAGACGATGGCAGACACCGGACACATCTTAGATTCTTATAGTGATGTTGTGACGAGGCAGTGTGAATGACGGGGGGCATGGGCAGCGAGTTTAGCTGGAGTTTGTGGTTGTTGTCATCGGGGCGCTGGACATCTCTGAGCAACAACCGCGAGGCCGTCGCTTCTCATTTGAGAAAAACAGACTTGTTTGGTGATTGAGTGGGTTGCACCGTAGACCAAAGTGAACCACAGGTGTGCAGCCCAGCCCGTGAGCCAATCCGGTCAAGAGAAAATTAGGCGCGTTTGGTCCCCCGAGCCCCAGGCACACCGCCCTGAATGGATAGTGAAGTTATTTAGTGGAATACTTGGTGCGTGTCTTGTCACAAAAAGAAAAGGATTACCGGAAGTGCCGGAAAAATTGAGTGGAAAATCAGTAAACTGCGTGAAATCAATGTGAACAACACAATCACGATTAAACACTGCCGTGCTTACATAGGTAATGAATAACACCTCTCATATTCAAACTTCATTGGCAGCATAAGCTCTCAACTTTGGAATGATCAAACAGTAATCAAGCAAGTCACCGAAAGCAATACAAAATAAAGACGAAGACGGAAAACATAAATATTAATCGATTAAAAGGAAACTTGTTTGACAATTCACAAAGAATAATTATTATTACACGTACGTTATAATACATGAAATGGCTTAATGTAACCAGGAAGCAAAGAGCTTAACAGGAGGACTCACGAGAAGCTTATTATTATTATCATCATCTTCAGGGTTTTCCCGCCGTATTCGATGAGAGGCCGATATAACAGCTACAGTATCTATTCATTCGCCTATGAGGGCGTCATTATACAAGGTATAGTCAAAAGTGTTATATGTATCGATTTGTAAGATTGAACAGTGTCTTTCGGTGCTATGACAGAGTCAGATGGTGCTTATGACTGGATTGAGGTCTTCAGTTATTCAAAGATAGTAACTCGCGAGAAACTGGTATCGAAAAGTGACATCGATAACGTCAATATCAACGAACGGTACGCTGGAAACATCGTCGTCAATTGCAAATTTTATCCCTTAAGCACACAAATAAAGAGAACAGTGGAGGCTGGTAGAAACTTTCATAGCGCCAGAGGCAAGATCTGGACCCCTATGGCGCCCTGATTTACCTGCTTTGAAAGTGCAGCCTAATTTACAGTTCATAATCCGTTCACAGTGCTCTTCATAAAACATATAAAAACATACCACAGTATTTTTTTAGACTTAATTCGTCCAATCCCGCTCCTGATTAGCCAGGTTACTTGAGCTGCGCCCATACACAAAACACAGTAAAATGATTTGTCACGAAGAAAAAGTTTGAGCAATAACTGTTCCTTTGGTTTTTCTCGCGTCAAAAATATACCACTGCTTATATTCTGGGTTAGGATTCAGAGCCCAACCAACGAAGGCCTGAGGACCGACCCTCAAATTTTTCCACTCATTGGTGTGACATCATTCACACCTCATGCGGTCACGGCTAAGTTTTCGTTTAGTCCCACTGAGTCCTCCCGTTATACTCTTTGCTTCCTGAATGTACCTGTCGAAAGTCAAGCACTTTTAACGATACACGAGACAAAAATTTGGTTACTCATATACCTGGCACACTTATGTATACAATAGAAATATAACTGACGAAAAAAAGCTTAAGAAAGAATACACAACAGTACGTTAGAAAGAAAAGGCTGGTGGAATATTGCAGTCATAAATTAGGTAAAGGTATGCATTAACAATGGGGTGCCGTGACGCCAGCAGCATCACGGCAAGTTTTACCTCATTATGCTACCAAAGGAGAAGTTACATCCCTTACGGAAGCTGACCACTAGCGACTTTTGTCAGCACTAGCAGCGTATAACCTAGGTAGGTACTTAATCGGTGCTACCTTCAACACGGCGTCGGCCGCAGTACCGATGTAGTTTTTCCTGGTCGAACTTTCCTTGTCCGATTGTCGTCGGGACTACGCATTCATTACCAACGAGATGGCTATTGAGACTGCGTCATTTGAAAAAGTACAGAAATGAGTGCTGTAACATCCTCTTTGGGTACAATTGCTATAAAGAGAGTTGAATATAATTACAGTGGGACGGGTTGCTGGCGCTGCAGGCCTCATGCCGAAAACAACATGAAGATATTCCCAGCTGTTACATTCGATAGTTTGGTATCTAAGACAAATATGTTTTTATGCTGTAGACTAATAGGTTAGCAAAGCACACTGCAAACAGAAATAACAGAAAAAAATAGGCACAAGAAATACTTGCGTAAAATGACAGCCTTTTTGCAATAATTGTTACAAAATACCAGACATTGAACAATTGTTTTACGCTGGCGATACGACGCTCGCTTCCAATAATGTGAGGCGAAACTGTATGGGAAGCGAAAAATTGGTTGGACATGTATCTAGGTTAAACCTGTGTTGGTGCTGCAGCTGACAAAGGAAGTAGGTGGGTAGTCGGCTTGAATATCTTTTTTTTAGCAAAGTACCAAGTACAGTCGATTAATATGAATACCTTCTGTACATTCTTCACATTATTAAAATGAAAGATACAGCTAAAATGAAACTACTTACCCCTGCCAAACTACAGAATGCCATTAGCTTATTTTCAAGTGGTGGAAAAAAAAATAATACAAGACTAGGAAGAAAGCACAGTCGAAGGTCCCATCTTAATCAGAGGTACCCTAAATAGAATTCATAGCCAGAAACTATCTAACTGTAGCAAATGTACTTTAAACACTAACACCTGCAATTGTTCGTTAGGGTGGAAAACAATTGCTCCATCTAATGATTCGGGTGACGCATCTCATAACACGTAACAAGAACTTGCTTTCATAAGAAAATGGTAGCTATGTTCTGCAGGTAAAGTAAAGTGTTTTACGTGAATGATTACGGAACAATGTATGTCACTAAATGTAGTCATGCTAATAACCAAATTATTCATTATTAACAACCTTTGGCATTAGATTAGATAGCTGGCAGTAGACGGACCAACAGGCCTTTTCCAGAGAGCCGTCGGGACTAACGCTCCAGAGCTCTCTATGAGCTACTGCCATTATGTCGCTGATCACAGACTGCAAATGAAGCTGTGGGAACGGTAAGGATCTCAAGGTTAGAAGCTCTGCTCTGTATACTTCTGCAAAGGACGGGTTGGCACCAGCAGAACACCTCTTCTAAAAATGAANCTACTGCCATTATGTCGCTGATCACAGACTGCAAATGAAGCTGTGGGAACGGTAAGGATCTCAAGGTTAGAAGCTCTGCTCTGTATACTTCTGCAAAGGACGGGTTGGCACCAGCAGAACACCTCTTCTAAAAATGAAGTTGTTACCAGCCACGCTGAGCCCATGCAATAAAACTTGATTATTAGACTGCCTATGCCAGAGGCAGGACTTGCGATAAGCCAAGTGGAATACTGTATACGTTACTGTGACGATACATTTACAGTACTCTTTAACACAGTAGCACAAGTTATAAAATGAGAAACACTGAAATCGTACTCAGCTTATACTTTGTGAAACCCTTCTCCTGCATGCCCCTCAATACTGAAGAGTAAAGCCAACTGCACCATGCAAAAGATATCGAATCAAGTTATGATCCACGAGGCAGAGAAATTCCAGTTACTATCATTAATGCAGATTCCACACGGTGGATCGTGTCCCAGGACAAGTCCGCATTTACTCGCTTTCTTGCTGCTTGAAAGGCAGGGCGTGCCCCACTTGTCAGTGAATTCAGCACAGACGAGTTGAGAAGGACGCTGGTGTGGCAAGCGTCCAATGTACCGAATCCATAGTGTGAAGCTCTAGTATTTGAGTCACCCCACACTCGTATGTGTCGGACGCTGGCCAGGCCAATTTTGTGTGGAAGTGAATGCGGAGACGGTAACAGTGCGACGATCATGTCCCTCGGACACGACCCTCGTCTGGAAAGGGCATAAAGCAGCGCATTGTTCAGTAGTGACGTACATTTGATCACGAAATCACGTCACACTTAGTCGAAATTTTTTGATACAACGCGATGCTTCAAGGTAGGAAATGTTGAGAAACACTTAAAACATCAAATAAAACGGGGATCCTAACACAGAACTTGGCTCAAAAGAACGAGTCGGGAAAGAAGAGGATAAGTACGTAATAAAGTATTGCAAAAAATAATATACCCTTGATTTGTGTGCAAGTACTTATCAAGTACAAGCCCAGGCATGCGTAATATAGTTGCTTTTAATAATTAGCTAAATAGTGAGAGGGAAAACAAGCGTGAATAACCAAGAAATGACGCCAAGCAAATGGCTTCAATATTTGGGAGATGCCACGAGAAGCACTACACCAGTTAGTGAACAAAGCAAGTAAGCTGTAATACAAGCAACAGTAGAAAAAAAAGAATTTTGTCTAGAATTAGGTTAATTTTGTCTTTGGCTAGAAAGGGGCCTATGCTGATGGAGCCAAGAGGCACTTGTCCATGAATTTCTTTCTGGTAAAGCACAGCCACCACTTGGAAGGCCGTCCGTCGGGTGTGTTGAAGACCTTCTCGCAAACCCGAGCGCCCGTCTCGTGCCGCAACTGCAGGAGGTACTGCTGGAATTGCTCTGAAATAAGTAATGTTATAATTACTGATTAAGTTACCTTGTTTAAGCCATCCAAGCCACTGCAAAGATATTTCTAAAAGCGGAAGAGTAGGGACACATGACGCGTTCGGTACAGAAGGGGCATCAGCGCCATTTGGTATCTTCGTGTTAACAAGAGCGTTAAATTTAAGGCCATATCTTTATGGGCTCCTCTTTAATAATAATATATATTTATTAACAGTGATACTGATACATCGTACAATCATAAGAAAACAAATACCAAAAACTGAATTGAAGTCGACTAATCATAAAATTTGACATTTCAGGAATGAGTATCCCATCATCAGAAAAAAAAAGAGAAACTTGACCCTACACCTATGAATAAAAATTTTTTCTTCATTAGAAATGTGGCAAGGGGAGCATAGATGTTGTCGGGAGGGAATCTAAATGGCAAACGAACCAAGGTAGGTGGAGAGGCCGGATGTGAGCTCCTGTACAGTCAGTGGGTGAAGGATTAATTATGGCTTGTGTGAAGCGGTTCAGCCGGGGTCATAATGTTAAGGGTCGGTCTGGTTCTGTGGATGTAGAGGGACTCTAATGTTGTGAGTTCGATGGGTTTGGAAGAGTCTATGATGGAGAAGCCATTCCTGCTGATGGGATGGTTGTTTTGTTCAACATGTAGGCGGGGAGCAGAATGTGAGGGTTTTGCAAGTGGTAAACCGATTCGACTGGATACACGTGAAGAAGTCAGCTTAAAATGGCCTGGGAAGCTTTGGCCGATAAGTGTTTGCGACTCGTAGAGGAGGAGTTCTTAGCTGTGGAGGATGTCTCTCCCAATGAATGTCACGACGATTTTTAAACGAGTTGACCGACTCCGCATCAACAACGTCGGAAGGGAGTCTAATCCAAATGCTGACTATGAAATAGGGAAGGAACTGCTGACTTACGGTTGTTCTTCGAGCTTTATGCTTGAGTTTTTGACCGTTGTTTTGCAAGCGATTATTAGGGTCTCTTTCAAAGAGTCCCGTTATAGGTACGTCGTTGAAGCCATTCAAGTACTTGAATGTTTCTATTAGTTGCCTCCTGAGTTGTCTTTGCTCGAGAGATCAGACCCAGTTCTTTCAGGCGACGTTCATACGACTAGTTTCTCAGCTATGCCAAAAATGGCATAGCTACCTATAAAAAATCAAATAAGGTGCTAACTGTACAATTAATGACTCTGCCAAGGGCAGACTTGCAGCTCAGCTGCTGATAATGATTTTTTGTAGGGTTAGTGAGATCGGAAGTTGTAACCATTAGTTAAAAGCTAAGGTATTTCTCTGTAGATATTCTGTAGCTATGAAAAATTCAACTGTCGGCCTATTGTGCAGTACCGTAATTTAGGTAGTTTACTTTTTTCGAAGTGGTTCACAAAGCTAGGAGTCAGTTGCGACATTAATCCTGGAAAATGGAGGTATGTCCTTGCTAGTATGTACCGTATCTACTACAGTACAATAGCGATGATTATTAGGTACATCAGTAGCTACTGGCCTCCTAATTCTGATGCAGTGACGAGAAGCGATCCAATAACTGTCACGTCGTCCTTAACATAATGACGAGCGATCTAAGACTCCCAACATCGTCCCTGAGACCTGTCTTGTTTGAGAAATGGCAAAAACAATCGACTTTATATGAAGCAAGTTAAGTTCATCCTCTTTATCTTATATAAAAAATTAAACCTTCCTTATTCACCACAATGATAAAAAAGAAGAAATAGCTTAACTACGTCAGGAGGAACATGGGAGCCACGCACTCCCATAGGTACAGGATCACTGCGCTCGGCCACAGCAAGCCGGGTAAGAAGACGAAACTGCTATTGAACCGAGATTGCAACCTAACCCGATGACCTATGATATCCATCCTATGTCCTAGAGGATGAAATTAATTTTCGCGTAATCTAATTCAAATAAAACTAGCACGTGATTAGACGCACCACTCGATAAGCAAGAATAGAGTCCTACTACACACGGGAGCGGGAACACCCACAGGAACAAGTTATTTGTTAGGAGAAGGCGCTCTCCAGAGGGGCCCTGTAAGTAATCTTAGCTTCAGTGACGTCTTTCTCTTCCTCTCTTCTCCAATTTATGGTTCCCATACGCAAAGATTTTCTCCAGTTTCCTGTGGTGTATCGGAGGCTTACACTCTGCACAAAACTAACCATCAAGATTTTTTTTTAGAGGAAGAGGGGGAGGTTCGTTGATATAGTTATATTCTACCTCAGTAAGTGAAACCAATCTTGCAAATAATTCTTAGCATACCATCATGGCTGATGCCTAGAATAACAGTAGACTGTTCCTCAAATGCCACAGTTTACAGAATGAATACGCTACCATTGAAAAAATCCTACGACACCATTACCTATGACTTCTACGTAGTACCATACACCATTATGGGTAACTCCTACAATACCCCACCTGGAAAATGAAACCCAAAGAACATTAAAAAAATCCCATCAATTTGTAATAAGAAATCATCGAGAAAACTTACCGGTTTCCTGATCATTTTTTGGCTTGGCGTAGACAGCATTGAGAGGGAATGTTGGTTCGCCCGGGATGGGGAATTTGGAGATTGCAAGAGAGTACATCTCTGACTGGCCCTGGGCCTTGTCCTTACACTTGCTCAGTCTCTTAAGACATTCCGTGATGTATAACGTCACATAGATCATAGTGCGGTCACACTCACCCTGTTAAGAAATACATATATGTAAGCCATTAATTACCGTACCTCAGCTCAGGAGGTTAGGTCTTCGTTGGGTTTGTCTGTCTGTCACCAAGATGACTAAAAAAGTTATGGACGGATTTTGACGAAATTTACAGGGATTGTTAGGTATATTAAGAGGAACAGATGATTAACTTTTGGTGAAGATCCGTCCATCCGTTTGTTTGTTTGTCTGCCTCATTTTTCTTAATGACAGAACTCAAAAATTTATACATGGATTTATATGAAATTTACATGAGTTGTTAGGTAGCTATATCACAAAGAGTAAATGAACAAATTTTTGTGATGATCTGTTTGTTTGTTTGTATGTTTATTGCTGTGTTTGATTTTAAGTTTGTTAGCGCAATAACTCAAAAAGTTTTGAGTGAATCTTTATGAAACTAACAGGAATAATTAGTTAGTAATGTTAAAAAACATAAATGATTAAATTTTGGTGCAGATCGTCTGATTTGTTTCTATATTTGAGTTGTACTTGCCATACTGTTTGTTACGCTATAACTCAAAAGTTTTGAATTGATCTTTATGAAATTTACAGGAGTTGTTTATCATGTTAGAGGGCAAAAAAGGTTTAATTTGGGTGCAGATCGGTTGATTCGTTTCTCTGTTTGAGCAGTGTTTGTCAAAATGTTTGTTAAGCAATAAACTCAAAAAATTTGGAATAGATCTTTATGAAATTTGCATTAGTTGTTCGTAATGTTAAAAGATATAAATGATTAAATATTGGTGCAGATCGGTTGGTTCACTTGTATGTTTGACTTATACCTATTTGTCATAATGTTTGTTATGCAATAACTCAAAAAGTTTTGAAAGGATCTTTATGAAATTTGCAGGAGTGGTTAGTAATGATAAAAGATAAGCCTATAAATTACTAGATGTTGGCACAGAACGGTTGGTTCGTTTGAATGTTTGACTTATATTTGTCATAATGTTTGTTAGCAGCACAACTCAAGCAGTTATGAAAGGATCTTCAAAAAACTTGCAGAAACTGTTGATACTATTAAAAGGCACAAATGATTAGATTTTGCAGTTGATATAAAGAAATCATGGTTTCAGAACCAATCTGCCTTTTTCGTTACCGTTGCCTTACTTGGCGGAGGTATGCGCTCTCACGAGTGCTCTAGTTTTAACGGTGTTTAGCCTTTTATAACAAGAAGCTATGGTATATCAGCAAATGATAATCGCAAAGGCACTTGATTTGTACTAAACTACACGAGAATTGAAAGCATGTATACTAAACATTATAGGTGTAGCTATGTTACCTTAAAAATCTCTAGCTAGACACTAGAGTTATCGCTGTTGGAAAAAGATGGAGTGGATGGGTTTTACGAACTTTCTCGTCACGCGAAATAGATGTAATGCTCACACTATGGAAGCAATTAATCCTTCCGAGA
>LQNS02278182.1:6542736-6553739 GCA_001587735.2 Parhyale hawaiensis
CTCGAAAACTGCTTCGCGAAATATTTCAACTGCGAACTTCAACACTGATCGAACACAACTGGTCTCACAGCTACACTGGTCAGACAGCTACATCCCACAGCTACATTTCGGCTGATACCCCTACTCGGACAGATAACTACAAACACCAAAACAAGGATTCGACGTCTTTTCCGGAATACACAATATATTTTTCAATCATATTGTATTTTGTTCCTAAGCATCGCAACTAGAGTTGTAATTCATAATGAATTTAAAAAGGTTTGCAAAGTTTTATACTGAGCATAGCCTACTAATAAGCAGAAAAAAAAACGATAACTAGAAATTAGTTGAGATAACGTTAATTGCTGCAGGGAGTAATATTCTTTTGGTTTAATATGTTGATCCAGATCTGCTTAAGGTTTGTAACGACTCTTCATCTATTTCATACAAAAAAAAAAAAAACTACTTACTGTCAATTTAGATATAGCGCACCCTAATTCATTCAGTTGTATTCATGGCGTGTAATTTACATACTAAGATAAATATAGACAATAATATAACGAACTTAACAGTAACAGTAAATATTCTCCCAGTACAAGCCGCATATTGTTACTTTTTGCAAACAGTAAACCACTTGAAGGAGTTGATGTACTCAGCATAGTACGGCGATGCATTCCGCGGCGATGCTTGCGAAATTATGGATGTCAGGGTTAGGTCAACTGCATTAGGTTAGAATAGAGTTAGACAAGGTACTTTTAAAAACTATTACAGGTTAAGTCAGGGAAGCGTAAGACAAGATCTGTTGGCGGAAACTGTAGCGACAGCTGCCAAAACAGCCACCGTAAAAGCCGATGAATTTGAATATACATACATTGTATTCTATGCTTTCTGGTCAGGTTTCAATGCTCGAAGATGAAATGGATGAAAAGTAACTTGCTGCATTCAATTCTGTCGCAGATGATTTCATGATGCAATTTTTTCTATATAAATTAGCTCAAGAAATAGTAGAACCACTGACAAGTTTTCTCTCAAGACTGATATATTGTATCGACGTATTCTTTGAAAGTTAATTTACTGTAAAAAAAACAATTTTTTAACTTCATATAAATTTCGAGTACACATTGTGAGTGATGAATTGCAATATCAGGTTTTATTTGATATGTTTTCTTTCTTTATAACTGTTTGACAAATCTACTGCGTTACAGGCATTTGATTTGTTCAGTGCCTTCCCAATACAGTGAATAAATTTATTTCCTTGTGGTGGTAGATCGTAAATAATTTCACCAAAGCTTTCCTTTTTATTAGATTCTTTTGAACAGATGTTTACAATTTATTTACAATTGTAGGCCCACGGTTTCCCTAAAACATTTCTCGAAAAGTTATTAAATATTTTTGAACAATAGAAACTTTCTTAACAAATAAAAGTACTGAGCAGAATATCCCAGTTGAATCAATTCTCAAGCAAACACCAAAACGTAGTGAGATATATCCCCATTGGAAATTTTCAAGCATTTATCCGATAATATCCAGTACCCCTTACTGTTAACTCATAGGCAGCCGACAAAAATCCTCATGAACTATGGTAGTGTTTCTTTAAACCTTTTGATTCGCAGCATGAACGATTTTATCAAGGCAGAACTCGATGATTGCATTATGCTTGGACCGCGTAATAGATTAGTATCCTCTCGTTAGTACACCAGTTTCTGATCTATACCGAGGACCATACTGATGCACCAACCTTAGATTGCCTTTTGGAAGAATGCACACTTCCTGCCCCCGGTGCATCTGTGTGTCTGCATTTCGTGCAGTTATTGGTGCCGACTCATAGGAGAGTATTTCAAAATTAATAAAAAAAACGTTTGCTAGATTGAAAATGACATTTATATATTTCGAAAATTAGGTATCATTGTTACATCTTCCTTTAATAACCTGCCAAAGATTTTACAAAATCCTAACGAATTAAATTCGACCAACAGTGTGCTCATGTAGATTATTTACCCTACAGGACCGTTTAAAGTAAACATCTTTCATGAACTGGCTGCGTGGCGTCTCATATCGAAGAGCAATATTGCCTCACGGAGCCCGTATAGAAAGGAGCTCTGGCTTCAGAGTTTTGTAGCCATTAACCATCGACTAAATTCATAGCTGCTGGAGCTATGTAGATGAAACTTTTATCCTGCATTATCAGTATACCAACTTATTATGAAAGTGAGCACTGTGACATCAATATTCAGACACGATTTTATTGCAAATATATCAAAGAACTGTCTGTCTGTGTCTTCCTTAGCATGTGTTTTACACGGGCTTCGGCTGAGGCCATAGATACACACGCTTCGAGCGGCCAACTGAGAGCAGTTCAGCCAGTTTGGAGGGGCCAAACGCCAGCTCCCGCCATCTGTCTCAGCTTTTTGCGCACTCACCCAAAGAGAGCTGAGACTTTCTCCTCCCATTGCAACCTCCTTGATTGAGCCTCCCACCTGATGAGCTCACGAACAATAAAACGCGCAAACGAACGGAGTGGGGAACAAAATTTTTCTATTGCTTCTCATCGTATATTTCAGTAATTCATGTAATGCCATATCTAGACACTAATTTAACAAATTACTCAAATGGCTTAAGTAACGGGTATTACTTGCTGTAACGAGTAATGATAACGCACTAACGCCTTCGCAATTTTAGGAACGTAACGAGTAACGGTAACGCTCGGGTGGATTGTTACATTTTTTAAAATTTGAGAAAAACTCAATAGATGAGCTAAAAAGAAATCTATGTTGAAGGAGTGACATCGTGATGGCGCCGAAACGAACTGAGGGCAACAGGGGCAGTATTGAGTCAGAGGGGCACTTTTGGGGTAAGAGGGACACTTATGGGGTATGAAATTCCTTGCTACTTTTTTTATGCCGTAGCAAAACAGTGGAATGCATTTATTATTGGAATTTAGGTTTTCATTGGATTTTTAAATTAACGTATGTTAAAATTTTAATAGCTTAGATTTCTGGATTTCTAGAACATAAGTCTTGTGGCCAATTTAGTTGCCTAACTGGTTATTGATGTAGTGCCATACATTCTCTATTGGATTCAAGTCTGGTGACAGGACAGGCCAATGTAAAGATACAACGTGATGGCTTTCGAGAAATCTCGTGACTACGCGACAGTGGCCGCTGTGTTGACCAGAGCATTGTTCTGTAATAAGCTGGAGTTCACTGGCAATTATCAAAATAATGGAGAACAAAATATTTAATCGATGTGACCAAACAAGCTAAACCTCCCGTTTGAACAAACCAGAGGCCCAGGATCATAAGCACTCACTGCTCCCCATGTATCATTGAAACAGTTCACCCGGGTTGAAATTTTGCGCCTATCTATCGTCGAAAATTATGAGTCAGCCATCACTGCCTAGCCTATTGTACTTGCTTTTATCGCTAAATACCACTCTTCGCCAATAAGACGCGTCACGAATCTCGTGCCCTTTGACGAACTTCAAACGAATCTTTGGATTCTTCTACATCGCCGGTTTGCATCTTACAATACAGCCTATCAACCGAAATCCTTTAAATTTATTCCTGAGTGTATAAACATTAGAATTTCCCACAGGGTCACAATGCTTTTGAATCCTAGGAGCAGTTTTAAATTTGTTTTTAATAGTAGTTTGAATTTTCATTTACTATAGGAGGGTCCCCTTCGACCTCTTGATTTTTTGCTGTACATCGAACACTGCAACTTTGCTAATGTCTTTGCACAGTCCAGGAAGCAAAGAATGGAACGGGAGAATTCAATAGGACTAAAATAAAACTTAGCCGTGACCGCACGTAGCAAATTTACATCACATCAACGAGTCGAAGTATTTGAGTGGGGGACCTCAGGCCTTCCTTTATTGGAGTTCATCGAAGAACATATGTAGCAATTATGGTGCGTTACTAATAGTGATTAAAGCAACAGAAACCAGAAAAAAAAACGAACTATTGCATCGAAAGTACAAGGAAAAATTTCCTGAAGCTGAAAAAAAAGATGTCATGAAAAATTAATTTGCTGAGAACAAATTTAGGAGGAAATAAAAAAAAAATACCTAAATCGAAAGTGGAGTTGGAGTTAATGAAGTTGAATGTTGCGCAAAATGATTGTACAGTCTGTAGCATTTATCAAATAATTTGGGCAATCATGTTGCGCCAGTTGTTTGTGCGTTTAACAAGGCCTCGAATATTTCTAGAAAAGTTATTACATAGTTTTTAGAAAATTAGAAAATTTATTGAGAAATAAAAGTACTGAGCACAATACCCCAGATGTATAAATTTTCAAGCGAATACCATAACAAAAATGTAGCGACATTTATCACTATCAGAAATTTTTAAGCATTTATTCAGTGTTTTCCGATGCGCTTCACTATTTACTCGTAGGCAGCCGATGAATGTCTGAATTTCCGATACGCTCTCTTGTCTGTCAAGATTGTACAATGGGAACAGCACAGGTTACTTGAGTGGTAGTATCATAGTGTAAAACATGTAACATGCTGATCTCTCCAATAAAGTGCTTTGTGAAACCATATATAATTTTCCATGGCTTTCCGTAACAAGTTGTTCTACATCATGGAAGTAGATATACGATTGACTAAAGACATTTAGTGAGCTGTACTCAAAAGTAGAATGTAGTGCTGACTTTTTCGTAATCTCACCTCACAATATTCCTCATATTTGCAGTAAATAAGCGTAATTTATTTTCTCAACATTTATTATTCTCAAGTCATTAGAGTTACTGCGGCTAACTCAGTTATATCAACAATGGTTAGCGTCTTTTTTAAACACTTCTTGTCAAACAATATTACTTAAAATAAATACCATGAACTCCAACATAAATTCTACCGCTGATATATTCGAGTACTAACAGTGATGACACTTTCATGATCACTGACCACTCAGCCAGGTTGACAAATTATTTAGTCCGCATTATATGAATGAATACTTGGCATTAAACAGTTAAATATACTATTTAGGGCATATTCGTTCTTGAGCCAAAATCAAGCTTTCGAGGCCTGACTTGTCAATGCGAGAAACACCTCCGAACAGTGAGACTGGGTTAGGTTATCTCCGTCAAGGAGATAAGGTTTTTTGTCGGATCGAGTTCGTCTACCTGTCAGTCTGTCTGCCACCAAGATATCTCAGAACATCATACATGGACGAATATTCGTGCAATTCGACAAGGAAAAATAATATGTCTCATAGAAAATATGTGATGATTAAGTTTTGGTAATGATTATTCTAGCCGTTTGATTTATGCTGTCTTTATGGTTTCTTGGCTAAATTATTTAAAAAGTTATAAACAAGATTTACTGAATTTACGGAAAATTTTGGAACTGTTTCAAAGAAAAGATGATTAATTTTTGTGATGAACTGTCTGTCCGTTTCTCTCTTTTTTAACCTGTCTGTTATTTAGGTTTGTCAAATTGTTGACAACATAATTCGCAAAGTGGGGACGGATCTTTATGAAGTTTACAGGAACTGTTAACAATGTAGGGCGAGCTCACATAACCCTCATCGTAACGCATTCAATCACGATAATGGACACGAGCTGTGCGTCAAATCCTTCTGTCTGTTCACACGTAGAAGAGTCCTTCATTCAAATGAATGACGCCGCTCGTTCAGTTATAATATAGTTTCTTTATATTTTTGCATATATTTCGCGTCGGTTTGAAGTCATATTCATATCCCATAATCTAATAGTCTGGTTTCGATAGAAACAGCTTATTTTTAAAATATTTATAGCCTGATAAACCGATAGAAGAGAAATCAGCAGAGAGCAATCTACTGGGCTTCCAAATCAAAGCCTGACGTCCGTACTCCTACAACATTTTCAGGTTTTCTAGTTTTCTTGTCTTAAACGGGAGTACAGTGATTCTAATCGTTAAAGTGACTATAAAAACATTTTTGTCTAATTGTTCATGGTTTGATAAAGGTATAGAGAATGAATTCAGTATTTATAGGTTCTGTTTACTGATAGTGAATTACGCAGCGTGTTCTAAAAAGGGACATGCTTCTTCCTTCAGTCTGCCGTGTTTGCTGCAGCTGCTTCTATCAAATCAATGCGCTGCGTCCATCAGTTTGACTGAACGCTTTACGATGAGGGACGAGTGAACACAGCCTTGGAGCAGTGACTGACAGATTGTCATGAAATTTGGAAGACTGTTAAAAATGTTATGAGGAACAACTGGCCTAATATTCGTGGTACGCTGTTCGTCTGCTTGTTTCTCTCTCTATTTGCCTCTCTATTTGTTGGACCATAACATGACTCCAAGAGTTAGATTCGGATTTTCATTCAATACACAGGAGCTACTTTATATGTCACAAAGAACAGATTATCAAGTTTTTGTGATGATGGACGGAGTTGGTCAGGTAAAACTAAGGCTAGTTATTGAAGAGCTTCTTAGGTTTCATACATTTATTAAAATAAAGGCAACATCAACCGAAGAATTGTCGCGCGTCCCGTTCATTTATCTATTAAAATTGTTAACAGCATCGTAATGTTTTGTTTTGTACATTGTATTAACTGAGCAAAACAGAATAATCTTAAATATTGAAAAAACTTGTTTTTCTTCATTATATGAACGAATTATAGTATGGATGAGAACACGACAATATTTCATGGAAATTGACATGCTGTCCTATTTTATTTCAGCACGACTGACTCTACCCAGGGTGTAATAATGAAGGGAGAACCAGACATTAGCTGATCAAAAAACCGTGACGTCACAGCCCGAGCGGCGCTCCACCCTGTGACGTCATTGCGGACAACGCACGCTCTAAGTTACGAGTAAAAGCAAAGCTTTCTACCCAGACATTCGAGCCGCACATCTTCACATCAAGTGGTTCGTGAGAAATTACGAATGCATCGCATCGTTTCGGCAGAAGACAACAGCGACAGGCAGAGAGAGGGAGGAGGTGTAACTAAAAATCAGTTGCAGCACAAAGCAAGATTATAACTCATGTAAGCAATACAGCTGTCATAAATGTTTATTGACTGAGACCGCAGCAGAAAAAAAAACGGAGCTCAGGCGCTCTAAGAAAATTCTACTCTTCTGATCGCTTGCGTTTCAAGCCGCCCGCTCTATAGACTGAATACCTCAGAGTGCTGCGCTTCTAATATGTGGACACATCATGTAGAAGAGAGAATAATTGGTTTTCTTTCTTTCTTTTATGGAAACTAAGAATGAACTGACAATGAGCAAAATAACTTTACAGGTTAATATGTGAATTTGAACTATTAAAGCTTTTTTGCCCATCGGGAGGCCAATGCTCCACTAATGAACTCGAAGCACTGCAAAAGCGAAGTCCCGCAAAGTGTTTGATTGAAAGAAGGCAACATTGATGCAAAACTTTTCAAAGTCTTCTATGTTTGAAGTGTTTCGCAGCTTACAATATCTTCAGCCAGCCTCCCTAGTCAATTAGACAGACAGCCAAGAAAGGAATAAGAAAAAGACACTTTACGCAAGGAATACAATTATTCTAGTTATTACAGAAGAGGTGTAAAAGCCGTGGCTTCTGGCGCCAATTTACATGAGTATTTACATATTAATTGGTTCCATGAAATCTTCAAGGATAGCAACCAGTTCATCGAGCAGACCAGTGGGATGAGCCCAGCATTCTATTAGCGGCGGCTACAGCCTATCGTCTCCCAGAACTCCATTACTTGTTTTTATCCTCAACCAAGATTGTTAATTTAGATCTCAATTGGATTTTTGGATGCGTTGATTGATCTTTTAATGATGGATTTTTGAGAGAAAATGGCTTCCTTGAGTGTTTTCGGCAGGCAGCACCTATGAGATAATACATCAGTTGCCAATAGAAAGATTTTTGAATAAGTGGCATCAAGTTGTTGGGGATATCACCAAGTTGGCTATGTTCTCAAGCACTCTTAGTATATTTATCTGTAATAGAGAGCTGGGACTCGTTTTTTTTTTTTCGTACCGCCGTATCGGTATTCGGTAGTTAGAAAAAGGTCACTCTGTTCGGTATTTCGGTATTTTTTTTTTCAAAAAATATACCAATGATGCGACCGAGAGCCGATGCCGGCAATGAGTTCTAAACCCTAACAGACCAGGGTACGAAGCACCGACCGGCAACAGAACTGATTAGTTCGGCACCTAACATTCCCCGAAGTGAAGAGTTCGGACCGACCGCAGCACGTGTAATTCTCCTAAAGACTTTGAGGGCCGGGACAAAAGAATACAACCAATGCCTCTCATTATTCTACACCTTATAAAACATACAGAGTTTGACCACCCCTCTCCTGTGGGACAGTTTCACAAGATCATTTTCTGCGCCTGCTAGCCGAACTAACAAGTTGGTCCAACAGACGTAAGCGACAATCAGCAGCTGAGGCCCAAACCGGTGAGCAATACTTGAACACAGGCAGCATAAGAACATCTGCGGACAACGTCACTGTCACCAAACACAGAATTCACCTTACGCACGAGCCCAATCTTAGTGGATGCACGTGGCACTAGTCGCCTAATATACAGCTCAAAAGTAAGCTTCTCATCAAAGACAACACCAAAAATCTCCAAGGAGATAGATTCTTGAAGCAAAGTATCATCTATCTCCAGATATGGATGCTGTGGTACAAGCGTCCGAGACCGACTGACAATCATCGACTTGGTCTTACTGGCATTCAGCTTCATACTCCAGGCCGATCACCATGCACTAATCAAATACGTGACAAATCCCAATTCAGAGACTGGGCTACAGTATTACGCATGCGGGGAGCAGGTATCACTGCTATTAAAGAGAAATAGTCGGAATAGTTGATCATCGTGTTTTCCAGAGAAGAGAACATTTCACTAGTATACAGAACGAATAACAGCGCACCAAGCACGCTACCCTGAGGAACGCCGGACTGAGGCACTCAAAACGCTGTCAACAGACACACTCTCCGTTCGCTCAAAAACAAAATCACGAATGAGTGACTGAACCCTACCACCCACACGAAACGACTCAAGCTTGTATAATAGACCCCTGTGGTTCATCCTGTCGATCACAGACCAAAAATCCAGCGCAGACTGTAAATGGTGTGGCACAAATAATAAGGCGTCACAACAACCCAAACCAGTTCTATACGCAAGCTGACCAGCAGGCAGAAAACCCGTAACCTTAGCAAACCGACCAAACTTACAAGCGACTTTCGACAAAATGGTCGTCAGCGTAATGGGTCGGTAGTTGGCGACAAGGGGTGACACTGGACCGTTTGGAATGGGAGTAATATTCCCAGTACGCCAACAGGGGAGAAAATTTCGTAACCGTATCCGTTCTTCGTAACCATAGCTGCTTATAAAACAAAGGAAACATTCCCACCGGGCACGTACATATGTTTCAAAAAACTCTTTACTATATTCATATAAATGTGTATAAATAGAAAACACCTTTAACAGCCTTTTAATATATTCTAAAGCCCATAAAACACCTATTTCAAGCCTTTAACTGCAACATCAACTTGCAGTTCACGCTCCACTAGAATAGGTAGGACGTGGCAGTTGAGTGAGCGAAACATTATGACACACTACGTCCAATTCTCACAGCGCAACGTATCTTCTCTCGAATGAAATGAAATACGGCGTGGAAAAGCTCAAGTGAACGAAAAATAAATGAAATTATTTTTCCTAATGTCTTCCAGGAAGGATGGTGGGTCATAGAGGGCTAAGAAGCTTCTTTTGTAGGCGCTTGAAATTCGAATGTAACGAAGCATGTCATACGGTACATCCATTCGGGATCGGTAGAAGATTCAGTAAAGATTCGGTATCGGTATTTTGGTAGATGAAAATACCGCAGGTACTACCGAAATACCGAATTTCATTCGGTAGTCCCAGCTCTGCTGTGTTTTATTAGCTATTGATGGTACTCAATTCAAAACGACATTGTCGATATTGTACAAGCAGAAGTAGGTAAATAAAGAAAATAATATACTTATTCTACGCAGTTAACACGCACTCATGTAGAAAACTAACTATCCATAGGGCGAGCTTCCGCCTGCAGATAGTGCTCCTTTTATAGAAAAGAACAGATGATTGTGTATGGTAGCTGGTAAAAAACAGTATTATACCATATAACGAGCAACTAAAAGATTATGTGCTGAGGCAATGTGACACCCTTAATAATATTTTTCACGTTTATAGATGATTTACTTGAAAGCTTATGCCGCCTTTCACTTTAGTTCTGATTTATTAATTAAACGATGAAAATCGACAATTAAAATATTGTAGACAGGCCTTAATACTGGCTTTCCATTGCTTATTAATCATGAAAGTTCTACGACACTGTATAGAAGATACTTGTTTAATTGTGACATTTCGTAATCCACATTTAAGTAGATTGTGTCTTGTTGTGTAAGCACTTCAACACGAATACCGCCTGGGATATCTTTCGTATTGAATTCACCTGCACAAAGCTTGCGAACTCGGAAACCACTCTGATATTTTTAACACTAGAAGCCCTTCACTTGTATTTTATTGTGATTTGTACTGGGTTAACAGACAGATCATGCTAATCCTTCAAAGTCAGCTATTCCTGTAAATGATGTGCCATGTTCGTTTCATCAATTAATGACTTGTTTTTTTTTACCAGATTTTGTGCAAATGTAGGGAAAGCTCTTCATGTTCACAGAAAGGCGAACGCAAACAGGATTAGGTTAAAAAAGCACACTGTGTAAAACGGTGCCTCATAACGTACAACTGTTTTTTTAATTAACTATATTTTACATACGCCGTAGCTTTATTTTTATGTTCATTATGACTTTAACTTCTAAATTTCTTTTTTAATTTTTGCTATTATCTTTACACTGCAGTTGGAGGCTCTATTGCTCAATATTTTCTCGGGTTATAAGTGATTACCTTGAGTAAAAATTTTGTAAGCTCGTGCAGGACGTATTCTACTTAGATTTTGCTAAGGCTTTTGACACGGTTGACCACGGAATCCTATTGTTGAAACTTTCCCGCATTGGTATCCGTGGAAAATGCCTTCGGTGGCTTGAAGCATTCCTGTCAA
>LQNS02278182.1:6570567-6587459 GCA_001587735.2 Parhyale hawaiensis
CTTACCACCATTTCTTTTCATCTTGATAGCAGCAGCCACATTGTTCTCATATTTTGTTATACTTTCCCGTATCAAGCATTGCACTTTCTTCTTCTGCTCCAGGTACAGACTCCATTTTTCATTTTTTCCTCTTCAGACCTAGCATTCCTCCTTGCACGATTGCACTTGAAGGAGTTGATGTACACAGCATAGTACGGCGATGCACTCCGCGGCGATGCTTGCGAAATTATGGATGTCAGGGTTAGGTCAACTACATTAGGTTAGAATAGAGTTAGACAAGGTACTTTTAAAAACTATTACAGGTTAAGTCAGGGAAGCGTAAGACAAGATCTGATGACGGAAACTGTAGCGACAGCTGCCAAAACAGCCACCGTAAAAGCCGATGAATTTGAATATAGGTCCTACATACATTGTATTCTATGATTTCTGGTCAGGTTTCAATGCTCGATGATGAAATGGATTAAAAATAACTTGCTGCATTTAATTCTGTCGCAGATGATTTCATGATGCATTTTTTCTATATAAATTAGCTCAAGAAATAGTAGAACCACTGACAAGTTTTCTTTCAAGACTGATATATTGTATCGACGTATTCTTTGAAAGTTAATTTACTGTAAAAAAAACAATTTTTTTAACTTCATATAAATTTCGAGTACACATTGTAAGTGATGAAATGCAATATCAGGTTTTATTTAATATGTTTTCTTTCTTTATAACTGTTTGAAAAATCTACTGCATTAAAGGCATTTAATTTGTTCAGTGCCTTCCCAATACAGTGAATAAATTTATTTCCTTGTGGTAGTAGATCGTAAATAATTTCACCAAAGCTTTCCTTTTTATTAGATTCTTTTGAACAGATGTTTACAATTTATTTACAATTGTAGGCCCACGGTTTCCCTAAAACATTTCTCGAAAAGTTATTATATATTTTTGAGCAATAGAAACTTTCTTAACAAATAAAAGTACTGAGCAGAATATCCCAGTTGCATCAATTCTCAAGCAAACACCAAAACGTAGTGAGATATATCCCCATTGGAAATTTTTAAGTATTTATCCGATAATATCCAGTACCCCTTACTATTAACTCATAGGCAGCCGACAAAAATCCTCATGAACTATGGTAGTGTTTCTCTAAACCTTTTTGATTCACAGCAAGAACGATTTTATCAAGGCAGAACTCGATGATTGCATTATGCTTGGACCTCGTAATAGATTAATATCCTCTCGTTAGTACACCGGTTTCTGATCTATACCGAGGACAATACTGATGCACCAACCTTAGATTGCATTTTGGAAGAATGCGCACTTCCTTCCCCCGGTGCATCTGTGTGTCTGCATTTCGTGCAGTAATTGGTGCCGACTCATATCGGACAGTATTTCAAAATTAAATTCGACCAACAGTGTGCTCATGGAGGTTATAATGGGAAGAGTGCATCCTCGCTATTTACCCTACAAGACCGTTAAAAGTAAACATCTCTCTTGAACTGGCTGCGTGGCGTTTCATACCGGAGAGCAATATTGCCTCACGGAGCCCGTATAGAAAGGAGCTCTGGCTTCAGAGTTTTGTAGCCATTAACCATCGACTAAATTCCCAGCTGCTGGAGCTATGTAGATGAAATAAGAAAAAGACACTTTACGCAAGGAATACAATCATTCTAGTTATTACAGAAGAAGTGTAAAAACCGTGGCTTCTGGCGCCAATTTACATGAGTATTTACATATTAATTGGTTCCATGAAATCTTCAAGGATAGCAACCAGTTCATCGAGCAGACCAGTGGGATGAGCCCAGCATTCTATTAGCGGCGGCTNTTTTGGATGCGTTGATTGATCTTTTAATGATGGATTTTTGAGAGAAAATGGCTTCCTTGAGTGTTTTCGGCAGGCAGCACCTATGAGATAATACATCAGTTGCCAATAGAAAGATTTTTGAATAAGTGCCATCAAGTGGTTGGGGATATCACCAAGTTGGCCATGTTCTCAAGCAATCTTAGTATATTTATCTGTATTAGAGAGCTGGGATTCATTTGTTTTCGTACCGCCGTATCGGCATTCGGTAGTTAAAAAAAAGGTCATGCGGTTCGGTATTTCGGTATTTTTAAAAATAAAATATATACCGAATGATTCGGTATTTTTTTGGTATTTGGTTCGATATTATTATAAAAACATCGGGCCCAGACCCCCAGGGACAGGAAGCATAACACAAATGAAGCACTTTGCAACACCGGGAAGCCTGAAATGCTGCTAAAGGAAATCCAATAGGAAGCCATTTACAGCTGACTTAAAAGCCTGCAGGCCAACACGACCGAGAGCCGATGCCGGCAATGAGTTCGAAACCTTAACAGAGCAGGGTACCAAGCACCTACCGGCAACCGTAATGATTAGTTCGTCACCTAACATTCTCCGAAGTGAAAGAGTGCGGACCGACCGCAGCACGGGTAATTCTCCTAGAGACTTTGAGGGCCTGGACAAAAGAATACAGCCAATGCCGCTCATTATTGTACACCTTATAAAACATACAGAGTTCGTCCACCCCTCTCCTGTGGGACAGTTTCACCAGATCATTATCTGCGCCTGCTGGCCGAACTAACAAGTCGGTCCAACAGAAGTAAGTGACAGCAGCTGAAACCCATAGCGGTGAGCAATACTTTAACACAGGCAGCATAAAAGCATCTGCGGACAACCTCACCGTCACCAAACACAGGATTCACCTTACGCAGGAGCCCAATATTTGTGGAAGCACGTGGCACTAGTCGCATAATGTGGTGCTCAAAAATAAGCTTCTCATCAAAAACAACACCGAGAATCTCCAAGGAGATAGACTCCTGAAGCAAAGCATTATCTATCTCCAGATGTGGATGCTTCGGTACAATTGTCCGAGACCGACTGACAATCATCGACTTGGTCTTACTGGTATTCAGCTTCATACCCCAGGCCGATCACCATGCACTAATACGTGACAAATCCCTATTCAGGGACTGGGCTACAGCATTACGTATGCGGGGAGCAGGAATCACTGCTATTAAAGAGAAATCGTCGGCATAATTGATCATCGTGTTTTCCAGCGAAGAGAACATGTCACTAGTGTACAGAACGAATAACAGCGGACCAAGTACGCTACCCTGAGGGACGTCGGACTCTACCGCGACTGAGGCACTCATAACACCGTCAACAGACACACTCTCCGTTCGTTCAGAAACAAAATTACGAATGAGTGACTGAACCCTACCACCCACACGAAACGACTCAAGCTTGTATAATAGACCACTGTGGTTGACCCTATCAAACACCATGCTAAAGTCCAACTGTTCAAGGCGTGCCTCAGACCGACAATCGAGCGCAGACTTTAAATGGTGTGGCACCAATAACAAGGCGTCACAACAACCCAAACCAGTTCTATACGCAAACTGACCAGTAGGCAGGAAACCCGTAACCTCAGCAAAACGACCAAGCTTACAAGCTCGAACACTTTCGACAAAATGAGCTTCAGAGTAATGGGCTGGTAGTTGGCGCCAAGGAGTGACACTAAGCCCTTGGGAATGGGAGTAATATTATTTTCCAGTACGCCTACACGGAGAAAATTTCTTAACCGTATTCGTTGATCGCAATCGTAGCTGCTTATAAAACAGAGGAAATATTCCCACCGGGCACCTAGGTTTAAAAAAAAACTCCTTATTATATTCATATACATGTGTATACATAAAAAAACACCTTTAAAAATTTTTTAATATATTCTAAAGCCCATAAAACACCTATTTCAAACCTTGAACTACAACATCCTCTGGCAGTTCACGCTCCACTAGCCTAGGAAGGACGTGGCAGTTGAGTGAGCGAAACATTATGACACACTTCGTCCAATTCTCACAGCGCAAGGTATCTTCTCTCGAATGAAGTGCAATACAGCGTGAAAAAGCTCAACTGAACGAAATATCAATGGCATTTGTTTTCCTAATGTCTTCCAGGAAGGACGGTGGATCATAGAGGGCTGAGAAGCTTCTTTTGTAGGCGCGGGAAATTCAAATGTACCGAAGAATGTCATTCGGTACATCTATTCGGTATCGGTAGAAGATTCAGTAAAGATTCAGGATCGGTATTTTGGGAGATGAAACTACCGCAGGTACTACCGAAATACCGAATTTCATTCGGTAGTCCCAGCTCTGCTGTATTTTAATAGCTATTGATGGTACTCAATTAAAAACGACATTGTCGATATTGTACAAGCAGAAGTAGGTAATTAAAGAAAATAATATACTTATTCTAGGCAGTTAACGCGCACTCATGCAGAAAACTAACTATCCATAGGGCGAGCTTCCGGCTGCAGATAGTGCTCCTTTTACAGAAAAGAGCAGATGATTGCATGTGGTAGCTGGTAAAAAGCAGTATTATACCATATAGCGAGTAACTAAAAGATTATACGCTGAGGCAATGTGACACCCTTAATAATTTTTTTCACGTTTATAGATGATTTACTTGAAAGCTTATGCCGCATTCCACTTTAATTCTGTTTTATTAATTAAAATATGAAAATCGACAATTAAAAAATTGTAGACAGTCTTTAATACTGGCTTTTGATTGCTTATTAACCATGAAAGTTCTATGACACTGAATAGAAGATACTTGTTTAATTGTGACTACATTTCGTAATCCACATTTCCGTAGATTGTGTCTTGTTGTGTAAGCACTTCAACACGAATACCGCCTGGGATATCTTTTGTATTGAATTCACCTGCACAAAGTTTGCGAACTCGGAAACCACTCTGATGTTTTTAACACTATATAGAAGCCATTCAGTTGTATTTTATTGTGATTTGTACTGGGTTAACAGACAGATCATGCTAATCCTTGAAAGTCAACTATTCCTGTAAATTAAGTGCCATGTTCGTTTCATCAATTAATGACTTTTTATTACCAGATTTTGTGCAAATGTAAGGCAAGCTCTCTATGTTCACAGAGAGGCGAATGCAGACAGGATTAGGTTAAAAAAGCGCCCTGTGCAAAAAGGTGCCTCATAACGTACAACTGTTTCTTTAATTAACTTTATTTTACATGCGCCGTAGCTTTATTTTTATGTTCATTAAGACTTTAACTTCTAAATTTCTTTTTTAATTTTTGCTATTATCTTTACACTGCAGTTGGAGGCTCTATTGCTCAATATTTTCTCAGGTTACAAGCGACTACCTTCGGCAAAAAATTTTGCAAGCTCGTGCAGGTGAAAGAAATTGAGCGCAACCCAATTGTAAATTTCATTCAATATCCGAAATTCTCCAACTTATAGCGGCTACTTGCCTAAAACGTTTTGATTGGGAATAAGTGCTTCAAATCGAATTTGGTCGAAGTAAAATAATTTTTAATGAAGGGAACTAATTTAACTTGAGGCGGATGACAACGATGATCAAATGAACGAGATTCTTCAGTTATTTGTCCGAAACTTTGTGTTCCTGAGCCTTCGCAAACACAGCTGAGTGTTGACAAAAAAATATTGCTAAATATTGTTAGCCATGGAATTAGTATGCTCAGTAAGCGACATTAGTCAAATTTCAGATATCGCTTCAAATTTGAAGGGAATTACAATTCAAAATTAAGCTTTGCTCCTTCCTGCGATTCAGATGGACTCAATACCGCATTGGGATGCGGTGCTGAGGAAACTCCTTCGTTCAGCCATTATGTGAACCGAGTTCTGCCATGTGTCAAACACCACCTCGGTTGTATTACGTATTATAAGTCAAACTCTCCATCTTGCGACTACTAACAAACGCCCAAATAAACTTTTAAGTCACCCCAAATCTCAAAAGAAGCTACTATGAATAATCCCTTAAACGTCGAGAGTGTCTTGAATACCCAACCGGCCGAGTACAGATCTTAGCGATGACTTCCTCGCCCTGTTCACATGTCTGTTCTCAGAAACCTTTCGGTGACCTGCGGGAGCCTACGGCCTCGATACTGAAAAGTTATAATACTCCGAGTTTTTCTGACAGCGCTTTTAATCAAGGAGCATTGTTCATTATAAATCTCATTAGAATTTCTCGGCGTCTTCATTAAATTTGAGGCATTTCTATAAAACTGACCCTAATTAGGCTGGCTCTGAACCAATTTTCTATCGTTTTTCACATTAAATTCAATAAGCCCGAAGTCTCGGTTTCGTTTTTATCGTTGATGCAGAGAAATGGGAAATGTTGTGGTTTCAGAAAACTTAATGGAAAAGATATAAACTAATAAATATCATCTACGAAATTCCATATGCAGCAGCTCGAGCATAAAATTTAGACTGATATTAAAATAAGATAGGTACAATACTTCAAGAATAGTACTTGACAATAACTTTTTAGAAACTCTTACCATTCAAGTTTTTAAATATTTTCAAGCCTGAGCCAAAACACACTGATTGAATGTATAAAGATGCAAAGGTACAGAACCGGTGTAGGATTCAACCAACTGCCTTTACGTAATGACTGGTAAGCATTTCTCTTGTAGTGTACCGTAAAAAATATCCTGGCCCTTTTTTCCTACAACTCAAAATGTAGAACTTCTCATCTAGGGAGTTGGGTGTGGCTGAACGCGATCCTAACGGAACCAGCGCAACCGCAACAAGCGCGACTAGGATACGCGCATATTGGCACAACCGACTAACGAGAGACGCACGTAGTACTTGCATCAACGCCAACGTGTACAGGAAAATGGTCACTAGCTCGAATGGGTAGGACTCTGAATAGGTGCCAACTAGAACAAGAGCCAATTGGAATAAGTGCCAAACTAAATAAAGCGAACCGGAATAGGCGCAGTTATGTGAACTAGACATTCTTAGTAGAAATTATCAGAGCACTCGAGGAAGCATTGCTCTGTTCTTATTATTTTTACATAATTATTTAAAGTGAATGAGTTCTGTGCTTTCTATTGTTCACCATTTTTGATACATAATTTTCTTTCGGTATTTTATAGCTTCTGCAATTTCCCAAGTCGTAGCTTTTGCATTAATAAATGGGCCCATACCATTCTCAAAATCATACTTGAGTAAACTCAATACAAGAACAATACATGTTTCACTCTTTTGAGTGTCCTAAACATTAAGACATCAGTAAAAATATAAAGAGAGAATAAAAGGTAAGCAAACGAATCAATTAAAAGTCAGAAGCAAAACCCGTTCTGGCATCTGAAAGTGAAAAAATAATGTAGCTGTAACTACACGGTATAAATAAGGCACTATGTATGCCATGTATTGCTCAGACAGCGCTGCTAGTAAGCCCAACAATTGATCTTTGCAATATAACAAATCTGTCAGGTACAATCTTACCCACAAAACTATTGTTAATTGGTTGCTCACAGTACAGACAGTAGACTTCTTATATCTTCTTGAATATCCTTCAGAGCTCACAAACTTAGAAGATTGCACTTACTGGAGCTGGAGCCATCAGAGAAATCTAGGCAATTTGCTTGACTCCTTTGTTTCATTGCTAGCACAATGAGAGACGCTATATATAGTATGGAAACAATAGATCCCTCGATATTGCAATATGGCTCTACTGCAAAGAAAACTGCGAAGCAGAAGCTTGGTTTCCTGAGCAATATAACGGAAACCTCAACTGTGCTTCCTCTTAATTAAGACTGAACCATGGAGGGTCTCTACGGCAGAGCTACGAGTACATGCGATCTTTGTTTTTAACAACAGCCGTTCAATACCTCCACGCCAATTATTGTTCGCATTGTGCTGAAGCCACAGTAACAATACGAGAGAGCTGTAATTAAGTTCATATTATAATATTACTTCTCCACCAAGTAGGAATGCTAATTAACTATTAACCTACAGAGCTAGAGGTCTCTTTGTTGTGGATGTATCAACGCAGTATTGCCAGACCAATTTCCTAAAAAAAAAAAAACAAAAATTGCCAAGTAATTCCACTCACACAGTGGTTAGACATGGTAAAATCAACCGGCTAAATTTCCCAATGACTTAGAAATAGGAAATACAATAACAAGACGAAGTGCATTTAATTTGATGTAAATGGTCTTTTTTTACTTTTCACTTACATGAGGTTCCTTTTGTCGATGGCAGAACTGTCTCATAAGTTTATGCCTCCACAAAGAAAACCTAAGCTGACAAAAGCTAACAGATGAGTCAATAATCGTGTAGTTTTTAGGAGTCCCACGTTCTTCATAGGATTCAGTATGCCATATCGAATGAAAATTTTAAAAAAGAGAACGGTAGTTGTATTACTTTGTTGTACTACATAACGTTATAGAGGCAATTAGCAAGCTCCTGCTAATGTTCTTGTCGACTTGCTGTTGATCTGGAGTGGAAACAGCTTCGTTCATTGGTTCCATGTTTCTCTGTGCTACGCTTTTCTCTGTGAAACTTCATTTTCAATGACCAGTGAGGCTTATATTAACATCAAAGTTTTTAGATCTAGCAGGAGGTTTTAACTCTATGAGAAATGCAAAATAATTTAAGACCTTATAAAATGCTGCAAAGGTTGCATCCTATAATCAATATATTGCCGAGGACGCGACAACTATACACAAAGAATAATGTCAAAAACAAGATCACGAGACTGACTCCCACCTAGTAATATCTTAGCATCCCTGTCGCCACATCTTATGCTAATGGGATAGCGATAACCGTAGCGTACCATTGTAACAATAGTGGCTTTACTTGCCTTTGCATCGTATTGTGTCACTGGACAACGATATTCAGCAATGGACGCCATCAACAACCGCCAGCAAACTCCCACCCGGGTCGCTGTGGTTTACAACGGCAGCATTTCAACGGCAGTCACGATCGGGGCTGTCCAATTTAAACATAAAGAGGCTAGCTTTTCTTGCGGAGAGGCCCTGTTTTCCTTGAATTATATCCTTCACAAAGTCCCACATCAAACAGCTATAGCCTTACAAAGGTCGACGACAGGCTAACCTTTTGAAAACGAGATTCTAAATGCCTATAAATTTGGCTCATTCTCTGGGCAGCGAAGCAAGGCAGCGAGCGAACAATGCTCACTAAATTTGCTTAGCTTTTGTAGAGGAGGTTCAGGGAGGTGTCGGCGGAGGTACGTTAATATTCGCTAGTGGTACGGAAGGAAGGATAATCAAATGATCTTAAACCATTACTGTGATCTTGGAGCTCGACTTAGTTGTGCCAGTGCAGCCGATTTATGGAGCTCTCGTGAGACCGCTGACTTTACATATTTTACGGGAAGATAACGTAAGCGCTGGGGAAACTTGTTCCAGTCGTGAAGTTTTAAGTTAAGAAAGCGCAGTTACTTGTACAGTGCTATCCATGGAGTACAAAATGTAAATGAGTGTGGAACCAAGTAAGAAACAACAGTATTGTGTAACAGAGCAACTTTCTGCATCAGATAGCTAAGGAAAGAAAAAGCAGAAAAATAGTTATAATAATAATAACAACAATGAAAGTATATGGAATGACTACAAAATATAAACTCTATTCTGAAACTAACTATAGTTTAATGCAAGTGCAGTAATTATTCTGAAGTTACACAATAGGTGATTAAAAGCACGGAGACGCCAACAGCTCTTGTTGCATGCGCTTTGCTAGCTACCTCCGTCAAGGAAGGTAGGTTTCGTCGTACTTTGTCAGTCTGAGAATCTGTTTGTCTGTCTGTCATCGAGATAACTCAAAAAGTTATGATCTGATTTGGATGAAATTTATAGGGATTGTTAAGTATGTTAGGAGGAAGAGATGGATAGCTTTTGGTGAAAATCCGTTCATCCGTTTATTTGTTTGTTTGTCTTCCTCATTTTCGTCAATACTATAACTCAAAAAGTTATGGATGGATTAAAATTTACAATAGTTGTTAGGTTTATAACGAAGAGTAAATGACCAAATTTTTGTGATGATCTGTTTGTTCGTTCGTGTGTTTGTCGCGGTGTTTGATTTTGTGTTTGTTAGCGCAATAACTCAAAAAGTCTAAATGGATCTTTATGAAACATTACAGGAATTGTTAGTAATGATAAAAGACATAAATGATTAAATTTTGGTACAGATTGGTTTGTTCGTTTGAATGTTTGACTTATGTTTTGATAACGTTTGTTAGCAGCATAACTCAGAAAATTATGAGCGGATCTTCAAGAAAATTGCAGGTGTTAAAGCTATTAAAAGGTACAAATGATTGGATTTTGGGCTTGATACAAAGAAAATCAGGGTTTCAGCCCCAACTTCAGTTTTTCGTTACCGTTGCCTTGCTTGGCGGAGGTGTGCACTTTCAGAGCGCTGTAGTTAATCATATCGTAATAACCTTGTTAAAGGCCAGAGTCCTTCATGAAATTCGTTGCAAACAACACTAATTTTATGAGAAACATTTATTTTTATTTAGTTCTTATGCGATATATGAACGTTACCATTACCATTTATCACCATACACGCGCTACATCATGTATACGTTCAAAACCTAACTATAGATAGGGATAATGGGAAAAAGATTTGGAGAATTATTTTGTAGCCTACTCGCAGCGAGACGGTTACCTGCTGTGGCGGCTGATAAAACACTAACAATTCTTCAATTTTGCGTATGCTACGAAGATGTAAAGGCTATGTTGTGATCGCAGCCGCTGGCCATAGAACCAGACGTCGAATTTTACATTTAAACGGTCACCTGATTTGTGAAATAACATTCAAGGCTGGTTTTATTCTCCCACTTCGATCGAGATAATCTAACCAGATTTAACGTCTCCGGTACTTCGGCCCTGAGGGCTGGATTCGACACTGTAGATAGCATTTCAGGCGTTCATCACAAACTGACTTCCACTGAGAAGGTAAACTCTTCATCATGCGAAGCGCAGGCGCAATCGATCGATTAGAGAATCACAAGTGAAGCTCGATCGAAAGCGGCGACTTTAACTCTTTAGAAGGAAGTTCAGACACGTTAAATTAAGCTGAACCGAGTTAAAACGTTTTTAATACTGGGATCACACTCGCACGCTCAGGCGATGAGAGGACGTTCAATTCGCACGTTGTTCCAGTTAAGTACTTTCCAGGGGTATATTGCATTCAGACTTTCGCCATGTAATGGAAACGACGTACAAGCTGAACGTCTGCTCGTAAGTTGAGCTTGCGACTGTATAGCGTGGCCCCGGTATAAGTTATCAATTACAATTTGATGGGGCCAAGCCATGCTGCAAGGCCATCTAGACGCTCCCCGTCCAGGAGGCCTTGACCACACCATGGGCCGTACCTCTGATACCTTTGATGATTCTTCGGACGAGGTCCAGGTGGCGTTATGCACGCCACTCATCTTGTGTAGAGGTAATGCTGCAGTCCGTGGCCAGCGGGATGGCTAAGAGCGAGTCATCCCCACAGTTCACGTAGCCGCTTATAGCAGGTTCATCTGGCACTTTCAGTAAGCATGCGTCCACTAAGTTTTTAAACTTCTCAGTCTCTGTACCGGTGACATTTCGAATGTGACGTGGCATTTTGTTGAAAAATCTTGCCCCTCGGACCACGAAACTATCAGAATACTTTATGGCTATCGCATCACCACCAGTTTTGATCGGAATGCGCACTTCACAAGTGCGACCAATACGGTTTTAATGTCTGGTCTTGATTCGCCCATTGACGTTGACAGTAATTCCTTTTACAATTTTCCAAACATATATGATCGTAGAGCGCTCGAATCTCCTTTGATTTGAGTACATTTGACGTTGAGCCAGTCTTTCGTGATAGTTTAAATCTTTCATGCCTCGGATTTTGGCAATGAACGATCTCTGGATAGCCTCGAGGCGCTCTAAGTCTTTCCGTTAGCTTGGCATCGAAAGAGGTGAACAGTATTCAATATTTGGCAGTATCAGTTGTTTCCATATGGTGAGCATTGTGTCTGCCTCACGTGAAGAGAAAGTTCGAAGCACCCATCCTCACCACTGCTTGCCTATAGTAACAACTCGAGCCACATGATCTTCAAAAGTGGCATAATCTTGTAGAAGTACAGTCTATTGCTATACTGCAAGCAACACAATATAATTAACACCGTCTTGTATTTATTTGTTTATATATTTACATGTTATATATTTGCATGTTTCGGGTTAAGCTCTGAAATAAATAGGCGAAAAATAGGCTAAGTTTCAGATATTGTAATTTGGTTGCGTTTTTATGGAGATCGATGACCAGATTGAAGAAGATGTATTGGAGCTCCTTGAAGATGGCGAAAGTGGGATCCTTAATCCTTTATTTGTCCCAATGCACTTCTTTCTCGAAACAGTTCTTGTCATCGAAATAATGAAGCTATTATGAGCTTCTCTTAGCGATTATGGAACCTGACTTTTTTCATACATCGAAACATATTTTTGTTTGCGTCACTGAAAAATGATGGGTAGAAAATAGGCCAGGTTGCAGATGATGGCAAACGTATATCTCATAGGAGATCTTTCTTTTCCAACGTTGAAGTTCACTCAATGCAGATACATACAGCTTTTCTAAGCACTCTGTTGCATCGTGATTCGTACTCTCTTCTCAGGTTTCCGTCATCCAAACTTCAACTGCACTGAGTTTACGCTGATGTTCTTATTGGCAGGATAACCATCGAAGCAACTGGAAAGATATTCTTCAGCGGTCAGAAAGCGGGAAAAGCATACAACGATTTCCTCTCAGCAAATAATTTTCTCCAATATGGGCTCTTCTTTCACAAAACAGCAATTCACTTGAGGAAAAACTTCCGAGCCATATGACAGCGTCAGAATCCATGATACAGAGCTCCGTATTTATTAGGAGACAATATCGATAGCGGGAGAAAAACATTGCATTTCAGCATATTGCCAAAAAAATAAGCTTGGCCCTGCTCAGCTCTAGCATTAAAAGGAAAATTTTAATGAATAAAAATAGATCATCACAAATTCTTCGCAGTCATATTTGACACCGCGGGCACTCTAGCGGTATGATTTTAGTGCATGTAACGTTCCCGTGGTATTGTTTACTATTGCAATATAACTTTATCTACACACTAAGACTTTTTTATATGATCGTAGAGAAAAAGTAAAACATAGATGTCAGGTAATATTGCAGTAGTTGAGACGTCATTTATAAACTAGGCCTTCCTTGATCCCCATATGGTAAAGCACTCAAAGACTTCAAAATGACACATTCTGATTATTAAAAAAAAAAATGCTCACAGTACTACTTATGATTCACATGTACTCCTGCTTTACGTACGCACAAAATAAAACTCATTTAGTGCAGAAAATTAAATAAGACGACAAATACAGTCTAAATATAATGCCGGTAGCAATTCTGGAAGTATGCACAAACTATGAACATGTTAAAATCGATATCGATTTAGTAAGTTTATACAAAGACGAAATTGATGCCGTAATTAATTTCGCGAAAGTTTGTAAAAATCACGATTTTATTGAATTCATAGCCATTGCATGACAGTAGATGAGAAGATGGAATCGCTTCCGTAAGCATTAAGAAAAACTAAAGTAAATATCAAGAATGGCTTGATTCGCAATCATGCGACTTCAGTAGGAATTATATCATTTTGACATGACTGTACGACGTTACATCAAGGAATAAACAAGGAAACGATAAAAATAGCGCTGGGCTACGAAACCAGGAGAGACGACTGCGCAAAAACAAGGACGATTCTACAAGTCTGTTCGTATTCCTTAGATGAAGGCAATTAGCGTTTCTCATAAGCTCGATAGCCGTTGTAAATACATACGATCATCATAAGAAATACGTCAGTTCGGCATTCTAATGATGATGTCTGACTCCTCCGTAAACACGTCCGTCATCAGACCTTGCCAATAAGTTCATTGGTTACCGATACCCTCACGTAAGCTCCCTGTAATTAAGAAAGGGATCCGATGCTGCTTATTTTGCTGCAGCTAGGACGCCCGTAATGGTGATCGGGGAGCTTGATCCGATTACTACAGTCAGGATATTGGCAGGTCTCTTGGATACTCCTGGCACCTTATAGCCGTGTGCGCTGTGACATTGACTACGCTTTGTATGTACCTATGTACTATTCCCTTATGTTGAGGTTCCATGTACTTATAGTGGTATGAAAAGACACGCAATGTGCATGTCGGATTGCTTGTTTACTAGATATCCTATATTGAAGCAGGCAGTGTATATAATTATTACTAGACGGAATGTACATACAGTCTTGTGCAAATTAATTGGGACAAGAGCATAATAAGACAGTATTTCAGAGAAATCTATTTTAGTGGTGAAAACAAGTTGTCAGTGGGGAAAATATTACATACTAGTAGTCAATATGTACGCCCTTTGCTTCTGTAATCTTTTTAACTTGATCTGATGTTGAATGAACCGGGCAAAGCACATTTTATCTGAGCCTAGTTTTCACTATTGCCCATAGATTCACCATAGCATTTAAGTGAGTGGAATTACCTGCTCTGTGAAGAACGTTAATCGAAGTTTCTTCAAAGAATTTTTGCATTTTCTTTGATGTATGACACGGCGTCAAACCCTGATGAAATGTTCCATCACCATGTGAAAAACGACTTTGAAGAGTAGGAAGCAAGTGAGTATCACGTATGTTCTTATATATTTCCCTAATCATTATTCCTGTGACAGGTATCAGACGCCCAGCATCTGAAGTACTAAACGTACCCCAAAACGTCTTTTTTTGAGGGGGGGGAAGTTTTGGTGCTTGTTCAACATGTCCAACTCCGACAGGTTCACCCTGTCATTTAGCACGGTGTCATACACCAAAAAAAAAACGCAAAAACTTTTTAATGAAACTCTAATTAATGTTCTTCATTGGCCAGGTAATTATCTTGACTTGAATGCTATGGACAATCTATAGGCAATAGTGAAAACTAGGATCAGAAAATTTACAATTATTCGACAACGAAGAAGCTAATTTCGGTGGCAATTCAGGTCTGGTATCATGTTGATGAGTTCAATAAAATGTTCCTTGCCTCGTTGATTCAACGTCAGATCGAGTTAAAAAGGTCATAGAAGCAAAGGGCGGACATATTGACTACTATAATGTGATACTTTTTTGTCTGAACACTCGTTCTTCAACAGTATAAAATTGATTTCTGTGAAATATTATCTCACCATTCCCTTGTCCCAATAAATCTGCACAAGACTGTATATATCAAGATCATGGGTCTTCTGAAGCAAAGTCCGGCTGCTCTAGCACTGATAACTTTTCTTCAGGCGGCAGTATAACATGTGAAATACAGTATTTCTAATCTTCAGAAACTCTAAACATCCTTTACCTGTTCAAGAGACGAAAATTCAGCACTGTGACACTTTAGACAGCTAATCTGAAATTAATGCATGATTAATTTGTCAGAAGAGAGTAACAGTATTGTGCGTTTTAGTAATAGTTGCCTCTAAAGTTAACTATTAGTACATCATTCAATTGTAGAAGACTACTTAAATGCAAGGCTTGTTCACCGAATACAACTGATCAGTACTGCATGGTATCCTTTACAGTGCCGTCATTTACACAGACAAATTTCCAGCTCAACTAAACAAATGCTTGAGCTAAACATATTTCTTTGTGAAGGCCAGAGAAAAGAGTTCAATGTACATGCTGTTGATTTTATGATGCACAAAACAACTCAACCAGAGATAATCTAACTTCTAGTGCTTAGAGATCCAATTAGTTGTTCACGTTTTAGCACGAAAAAAATTGTTACTTGGTCTTGACAATCAAATGCGTCTGGTTGAATTATTTGGTTCTAATAATTAAAGAATTTTTTCATGTGCGTATGATTTGGCTTACATTGGTGATCTGGTCCAACTTTGGGTGTAGTGCAGTCAGGAAGAGAGACCGGTGGTGATGCTTTTACCCTCCTAACAGTCGTAGTGCCATTGTGGCCTCTACTTGCGTTGTATTTTGATTAGGTTGACAAAGGCCTCATGGTAGAATGTGCTGTTATTTTCCTGGATAGAAACTTGCACAGTATTTTTATTAGGCTGACAAAGGCTTCATGACAGAAAACGATTTGCTAATTTCTGCACCGGAAATTGCTGGAAGCTTCACCTGGAACTGCCGTCGGGGTGGCCATGTTTATCTTTTCTTAATGAATGCTCATCACATAAGTCTGCGCGACGCTGGAGAGACACACTTGCTGTACTCAGGAATGTATCAGATATCCTTGAACTAAGTATAAATGACCCGATACCGGCGGTTCAGTTAAGTAGCATAGTACAAAGGTGAGGTTTTCTATTAACCTCTTACTGTGCCTTGCATCCTGGAGAAGGGTGTTGGAACTATGGAACTAGTGTTGCAATAAATAGAATTGATGGAAAATGCTGTGAAACAACTAGATTAATGTCACGCTGTACTTGAAAAGCAACGTGTCTGAGTTAAGCTGTAATTTGCTTGGGGTCGAGTAGCAATATAAATCTTACGCGCTTATATCGTCACCTCCTCCGCCCCCATGTATATAGGAAGCCATTGCTCAACACTGTGATTCGCCGAGATTCCATCCTGTCGACCATCGATCAATTGTCTTTCGAACTACAATATAAAATCTTACGCTCGAAAGCCGATACAAGCGCTACGTCCATATCAGAACCCATTGCGCGGCGCTGTGTTATACGCCAAGTTTCGGCTTGTCAGTTAAGAGATTCATCAATTATTGGGCGACCGTGGACTTCTGATTATCCTTAAGAGCCGAGGCCACTCGAAGCCAACAAGGCGCTCCAATATCGAAGACGAAGTAGAAGCAATAATGACCTGAAGAAGCCCTTGAAGTCCTCGGCAACTTCTGCACTTTTGCCACGGGGCCCTTCAATGATAATCTCCAGTTCACTTTTTCTTGTATGAGAGGCGCAGATTTTGACAGTAATTGCCAAGCTGACGGAACTTCAACAGCGGTGCGCTGTCATTGGCAAGAGGAAGTAACATTATTTGATGCTCGCGCCGCACTTGTTCCCAAGAAATATTCTATCAAGAGTGAACTCTTGAGT
>LQNS02278182.1:6588591-6599293 GCA_001587735.2 Parhyale hawaiensis
AGCACTTCGCCCCACTTTACAACTTCGTTAAAAAGTGCGCAAAAGTGACGGCCAAATTGCTAAGGCGGATAAGGAAGCAATTTTGAGGTAACCTCGTTGGTGCCTGTCACGCGTCACCGCTTATTGTCTCACGGCCCCCGGGCGGCCGGGCACATCGATGGGTACCGAAGACATGGTCAACAAGAGCACTCATGAAGCGCTTAAGAAATGTGCAATATTGGTTAACTTGTTGAAGAGAGCACATTTTCATTAGAGGGCTAGCCGAGAAAGCGGTGATATTAGTTTTTGACCGGGAGTGACAACAGTGAAATCTGCTGTGTCAAAAGGATAATGAAATCTTAGGTGAAATTGTAATAAAGGCACAGTAGACGTCCTTCGGGCAGCATGAAATCTTTCCCAAGATATTATTTGTTGGCAGTCATGTTCCTTTTGTTCGAAGAACCTTAGAAAGAAAAAGATAAAATGGCATGTTCTGCGAGCTTCTTGGTGATGAACGCTGCAATTGGATTCCTAAAACGATTTTTTCCCGCTTTGTGGCCACGTTATGCAATGATAGTTCCCTTCATTCGGCGAGAATTATACGAGACTTATATCATATGAAGAGCAGTTGCAAAAGTCACTTTGCTGCTAAATCTTATTAGATACTAGCCGAAGAAGCAAAATGTTATCTACAGATTGGTTCAGTTCCCAAAAACTGCAATATGCTATAGAGTAGTGGCTAGGGAAGCATGCATTAAAATTGAATGTAGGGATGCCATCTCCATTAAATCGCATTGTGTTCAGGATTATTATTTCTACCGTAGAGTGAGGAAGATATTTGTCATGGAGAAATTTGTAAGATGCTCAGAAAAGAGTGTATCATTTCTTCATCATCAATAAGTTCTTTCCTTTCAAAATAAGGCTCATTACAGCAATGGTAAATCCAATTGCTTTGGAGGATTTAACATTGAGACAACTATTAATTTATTAACTCTGGTGGAAAACGTCGTAAACACTTTAAACCTCTGTATATTATTACCTCTGCCAAGGAGGATATGTTTTCGTCGAGTTTGTCTTCCCGTTTGTCTGTCACCAAGATAACTCAAAAAGCTGGACGTATTTCAACAAAATTTACAGGGATTGCTAGGTATGTTAGGAGGAACAGATGATTAACTTTTGGTGAAGATCCGTTCATCTGTTTGTTTGCCTCCTCTTTTTTCCCGTTGCCATAACTCAAAAAGTTAAGGACGAATTTTTATGAAACTTGCATGAGTTGTTAGGTATATTACGAAGAGTAAATGAATAAATTTTTGTGATGATCAGTCTATTCATTTGTTTGTCTCTGCGCTTGATTTTTTGCTTGTTAGAAAACTAAAAAATTATGAACAAATCTTTCTGGAATTTACAGGACTTGTGGCGATAATCGCTTGGTATGTTTGTGTCTTTGATTGATGCTTGTCAGAATGTTTCATAATGGCATAACTCGAAAAGTTATGAACGGATCTTCAACAAATTTACAGATGCTGATATTATCATGAAAAGGCACAAATGATTAGATTTTCGCGCTGAAATAGAGGAAATAATAGTTTCGGTACCAATTTCAGTTTTTCGTTTCCTTTGCCGTGCTTGGCGGAGGTGTGCGCTCTCAGAGTGCTTTAGTTTTGGATGAAATTGTATCGTCACATGCTTTCAAGAAAGATGGATAAGAAAGAAGTTGGAAGCTTCAGAAAGACGTAACAAATTTTTATATTGTCTCTGGTGAGATCAGCAATTTCGCCATAATAAGACACAGTTTTTCAATACATTTTTAGAATGTCAAAACCATTATGTCATTTATTCCATAAGAATCAGTAACTTTTTCTTTATGGAGCACATGATTTTATCTATGTTTTATGAGAGTAAAAAATATTCTGATAGAATCTGTGACAGCTTCGTTATGGAGAATATTATGTTTATGATATTTTTATAGTAGCTACCTCCGCCAATGAGGTTCTTTTTATTTAGATTAGACAGCTGGCAGTAGACGGACCAACAGGCCTATTCCCTGAGAAGAGCCGGAACTGATGCAAGGGCATTCTATGAGCTACTGTTGTTGTGTCAGATAATGTAGATATCCGAGGACGAAGAGAAAAAGAAAAAATACTTTAAAAAACTATGCCAAGCCTAGCAGGTGATCGTGCAAATAATTTTTCGGTTTTGTCGGCATTTGTCTGTTCGTTTTTCTGTCACTGGGGTAATTCAGAAGGATGTGAATGGATTCTTATGAAAATTACAGGAATTGTTAAATACGAACTGATGACTAACTTTTTTAATCCGTTCAATCTTTTGTTCGCTTTTTAGTCTGCCTGCTTTTTATTGGTAACATACCTTGAGCAGTTATGAACAGAGCTTCATGGAAATTGCAAGAATATTGGAAATGTTGTAAAGAACCAATGACCAATTTTTTGTGATGATCTTAGGGTCGGTTTGTCTCTATGTTCCTATGTTTGTTTCTGCTTGTCAGTGAAATAAGCAAAAAATTATGAACGAATCTTGATGAAATTTGCAGGAACTCTTGAAAATACAGAAAGGCACAAATTGCCAAACTTTGGAGAGGATCAGTTTGACTATATGTTTGTCGCAATGTTTGTCAGAACATGACTCAAAAAGTTACGGATGGATCCTCAAGACATTACATGAGATTTAAATTTGTCAAAAAGTACAAATGGCCAAATGTTGGTGTAAATAAAAGGGAAATCTTGGGTTTGGTACCAATTTGAATTTTTCGTCGATATTATTGCCTTGCTTGTCAGACGTATGCACTCTCACAGTGCTTCTCTGGTCTAGCTTCTCTTATTTTTATCACATTGACGAAACCTATGAGCCATTTATTCTCGTGGAATCAGTGACCTGTTCAGTATAGGGTGCAATATTTTTGTCGGTGAGACCGCTCAGTATGGAGGACCTCTGCAGTATCTGCGGAGCTGCTGACGTCGCACAAGAAGAGAGGATTACGAGGCTCGACTGCTCCTAATCCTCGAGGCTGTTCTGGAGACAAGCTCCTCTTTGGGAAAGAGGAAGAGCAAACTCGTTATAGGAAATCCTCCTCGCGAAACCTCGGGAATCTGCTATGATCAAACATTACTATTGTATGCTATCCTCTACCGTATGTATGCATTATAGCTTTATTCTCGTGTATTATCCTGAATGTAAGGACATTTGTTAGAGTAATCCCTCCGCAAGCATCGCTTGCGTAATAAAAAGAATTAAGCAGAAAATGGTATTTGTAACAGTGAGAAATATATTTCTGCTACGTACACAATAAAGCTAGAGAAAGAGATGCAGCATTATAATGCTACTTTTTCAAAGCTGTGTCTCCCAGGATATTAACTAGTATAAGTGTATGAGTAGCCTAATATAATAAAAAAGTGAATAAAAAGGATACTAGCGTTAGACAGAGGTTGAGCGCTCCAGATCTTAAATCCTTGGCTTCAAGTTTGGGAAGATCCCAAAGATTTGGCCAACTCATCATCACAATGGAGCAGGTTTGCGGAATCAATTAATCTCCCATCATCAAAGTTGAATGCAAACTTAGGAAACTCTGCAAGGTATCGAGAGACTGAGCGAGAGCTAGTTCAGTGACTTAGATTACCTGGCACTTTTAATGGCTAACTTCTATTCCTAGGAAGGACCAGGAGCTATAAGGTTACTTGCGATAATTCGTCTGACTGTTGCTTTTAATGGCTAACTTATACTCTTAGGAAGAACAAGAAGCTAAACGTGACTGGCGATAATTCGACTCACTGTGAGTTACTGTTAATAACAGATAACCTCTAGTTGCTAAAAACAACCAGGAGCTAGCCATGAGGTTGTTTCTGATGAGTCATCAACAATTACTAATTTAATATTCGATTTGAATAGGGACTGACAGTTATACTGCTGTTCACGTTGATTCATTTTAATATATATATATAATGACAGACTTCACATTAATTACACATAGGGTAAGGGGCATGGGGGGTTCTTATTGGATTTGTCACATTCCGCCTTAGTTTGAACGATAAATGAAACATCCATGATCTAAATCATATTAAAGCAGTAAAATCAGTATTTCACGCACTCCAAACCATGTACAGTAATACGTAGAGGGAAAAAAATTGCATTCTAAATCCACGGAAATGAGTTCAAGTATTTCACTACCTGCAGCATGGCTAATTTTTACATCAGGAATTAGGTGCTGAAACATTACACAGTAGATTACTGCATTTAGCGTCGTCACAGAGTTAGGAGCTTGAGTTGACTCCAGGCACCACTGTACGTTAAATATTGTATTTATTGTTTTTATAGACAACTCTATGTTCCATAAAATATTGCTTTATTATAGATACTAAAGTGCAATATTCACTGAGTTTTTATTTTAATCAGTATTACTGATCTTCAACAGTAGGTTTGCTGAAAGTACCTCACTAATATTTAAAGATAAAATTTAGATAAAAAATGTGTTTAGCACCATATACTGCCAAACAAGATTGTATCAAAAGTTAGTACATTCAGCGCTCTGAACAAAGCCCTACTATTTATTGGCAATCACTAGCGCAAGAAACAGGGTAATTAGTCACTTATCACCAAAGAATATGTTAAGGAGAGACTTTAATATATGGCTTAGCCCTCTATAAGAAGGGAGTCAACACAGAATCATGAAGGAAAGTCTGTCGCGTGACAGTTGTCGAGCTAATTTAAGTCTTTCTGAAGGAAACTGAATAACAATTTGTTCAATGTTACGAGGACGAGCGTGTTCCTTGTGCAGGAAAATTGTTTTAAATCAATGTAATTACAAATCTGGCACACGTTGCCAATTAAATTTCTTCAGCCCAATGAACCTATCTCTATTAATTATCATAATAACCTAATTATTATTTTTACTGGCAAGCATTCACAAACGGTCACAATTCTCAGAGAACACTCCTGAAATCATTGAAATCAAGACCATGCTAGGAATTCTTTGTCTCAATTTAATGACACTTTTTCTACTGTATAATAAAGACCGACGTGTTTGTTTGTTTGTTTGTTTGTTTATTGATTTGTTTGGTTATCAGTCCCTTTTCTTCAGTTTCAAGAAAACACATAGGCGAAAATTACGCCAGGTTGGAGACTGTGGCCCCGCTTCACTGAAAGCTTGATAGGTAGAAAAAAGACCAGGTTGTAGATGATAGCAAACATAGCCTAATATAATGAAACGCTTCGTGTATTTGTTTATTTCGTGTCCGCGCTTAAGGAAATTAGCGAAAAATAGGCCAGGATGCAGATTTCTTCATCAAGTTTCTTTTCCATTGAGATCGATGACAAGGTGGCAAAAGAAGGCTAACGTGAAATCCTTATTCCTTTATTATCTGAACGCAATTCTTGCCACGTTGGAAATTTTTGCGATCTTGGTCCCTTCTGATGGAATTCGGTAGGCAATAATTAGACCATATTATAGAAAAAGGCTAAATTTGGAATACGGTGCTTATCGTTAGAACATTGAATGCAGTTCTTGCTCTTCCAGCCGTACCCGTGGAGTCTGATATTCACTACTTTTTCTCTACATCGAAATTATATTTTCTTTTGGTTTACGATATGGGTACACATTTAGTAGAAAATCAGCGAAGCGTATAGGAACCAATTTTTTCCGGTGTAGTAGACGTACTAATTCTTTATTCCAACTTCTTAGGTGCGAAGATTTTGTACTGCTGAAACTATCTCACTGTGTATTCTGGATACGCAGCGGGAATGAAATTCAGTGATGTTTCATCGCTTCCTAATACGGATAGCTTTTTGTATGTCATCAAAGGGAGGGAAGGAGCGTGCTGCAGACGAATTGAAGAAAGCACGTATCTATTACTATTATTTGAGTTGGCCGACGCGTCGTAACGTTTCCTCTCTATGTATTTTAGTAAGGAAAGTACAATCTAATACTAAAAATGACCGTCGTGTGTTTGTAGTTTATAGTTACCATCAGCTATGGTATACCTCCAACTTTTGTTTGAAATTTCAGTGGTATATTTCTCGTCAACTTCGAGCCTCCCACCTGATGAGCTGAGGTACAGCGGAACGAGTCGTGGGTTACAAAATTCTACTGTCTTGCTTCTCGTCAAATTCTTCATTCTTCAATAGTTTTGCCATCTCTAAGTAAAATATATAAATATGTATATTTATATATTTATTTATTTAATTGTTCGGTGTCACGCTCTTAACGAAATAGATAGGCGGAATTTAGCCCAGGTTGGAGGCTCTGGTCGTCCTTTCAAGCTCCATTGAAAATGATAGGCAGAAAATAGGCCTGGTTGTAGAAGATGGCAAACGTATCTTAAGCAGGGACAGTTGAAATTCTAACAATGAAGACATAACAATAATAAGTTTATTAATATACTGGAAGAAAACAATAGCATAAAGGTAATACAGTGAAACGTGTATTAAGCCCATAGGTAGCTAAAAGCTATTTGGGCAATGTATAATGCTTAAAACAGTGCCCACTCCATCAAGATATTTATAATCGGAGTTATTTTATAACACACTGGCTATGATTGTATACTAAAATATTCAACTAGCAGCTCAAATCTGATTAGATACTACGAGACCAGCATCAGGTTCATTAAAAAAAACGTTAGTAGTAGTGCAAAACATATGAAGCGATGTGATTACGTGGGTTCTCTTATCACGGATATTCTATTAGCAGGGCAAATGAGACAAGTAGTTAGATGCAGAACTATATTGTGGTAACGAGTCTCGGCAGGTACACACTGGCTATGCTTACCACGCGCNTTCATTAGCCGGTGATGAGGGACTTTATCAAAAGCCTTTTGGAAGTCTAGATACACAAGGTCTACACCCTTTTCTTCATCTTTAATGTCTGTAACTTTTGAGAAAAAGTCCAATAGGTTTGTTTAGCAGCTTCTTCCATTTCGGAAGCCATGTTGAGTGTCGGATATGAGTTGCTGCATCGTCAGGTGGTCAGTGATGCGCATTTTCAACAGGCGTTCGATGATTTTGCTCATGGGGTATGGGGCATGGGGGGTTTTATTTGCTTTGTTACATTCCACCTTAGTTCGAACGATAAATGAAACATCCATGATCTAAATTATATTAAAGCAGTAAAATCAGTATTTCACGCACTCCAAACCATGTACAGTAAATACGTAGAGGGAAAAAAATTGCATTCTAAATCCACGGAAATGAGTTCAAGTATTTCACTACCTTCAGTATGGCTAATTTTTAAATCAGGAATTAGGTGCTGAAACACTACACAGTAGATTAACTGCATTTAGCGTCGTCACAGAGTTAGAAGCTTGAATTGACTACAGGTACCACTGTATGTTAAGTATTGTATCGATTGTTGTTATTGGCAACTCTATCTTCCATAAAATAATGCTTTATTATAGATACTACGGTGCAATACTTACTGAGTTTTTATTTTGATCAGTATTACTGATCTTCAACTGAAAGTTTGGTGAAAGTACCTCACTAATATTTTAAGATAAAATTTAAATAAAAAATGTGTTTAGCACTGTATAATGCCAAACAAGATTGTATCAAATGTTAGTAGATTCAGCGCTCTGAACAAAGCCTTACTAGTTATTGGCCATCACTAGCGCACGAAACAGGGTAATTAATCACTTATAACCGAAAAATGTGTTAAGGAGAGACTTTAATATGTGGCTTAACCCTCTATAAGAAGGGAGTCAACACAGAATCATGAAGGAGAGTCTGTCGCGTGACAGTTGTCGAGCTAATGTAAGTCTTTCTGAGGGAAACTGAATAACAATTTGTTTAATGTCACGAGGACGAGAGTGATCCTGTGCAGGAAAATTGTTTTAAATCAATGTAATTACAAATCTGGCACACTTTGCCTATTAAATTTCTTCAGCCCAATGAACCTATTTCCATTAATTATCATAATGACCTAATTATTGTTTTTACTGTCAAACATTCACAAACGGTTACAATTTTTAGAGAACACTCCTGAAGTCATTGAAATCAAGACCATGCTATGAATTCTTTGTCTCAATTTAATGACACTTTTTCTACTGTATAATAAAGACCGACTTGTTTGTTGGTTTTTTTTATTGCTTTGTTTGGTTATCAGTCCATTTTCTTCAGTTTCAAGAAAACACATGGGCGAAAATTACGCCAGGTTGGAGACTGTGGCCACGCTTCAATGAAAATTTGATAGGTAGAAAATAGACCAGGCTGCAGATGATAGTAAACGTATCCTAATATAATGAAACGCTTCGTGTATTTGTTTATTTCGTGTCCGCACTTAAGGAAATAGGCGAAAAATAGGCCAAGATGTAGATTTCGTCATCAAGTTTCTTTTCCATGGAGATCGATGACGAAGTGGCAAAAGAAGGCTAAAGTGATATCCTTATCCCTTAATTATTTGGATGCAATTCTTGCCACGTTGGATATTTTGGCGATCTTGTTCGATTCTGATAGAATTCGGTAAGCAATAATTAGACCATATTGCAGAAGAAGGCTAAATTTGGAATACGGTACTTATCGTTATGAACAGTGAATGCCGTTCTTGCTCTTCCATCCGTTCCCGAGGAGCCTGATATTCATTACTTTTTCTCTACATCGAAATTATATTTTCTTTTGGTTTGCGATGTAAGTACATATTTAGTAGAAAATCAGCGAAGCGTAGAGGACCCGATTTTTTCTGGTGTAGTAGACCTACTAATTCTTTATGCCAACTTCTTAGGCAAGAAAATTTTGTTCTGATGAAACGATATCACTGTGTATTCTGGATACGCAGCGGAAGTGAAATTCAGTGATGTATCAGTACTTCCTAATACAGATCATTTTTTGCATGTCATCCAAGGGAGGGAAGGAGTGTGCTGCAGACGAATTGAAGTGTATTGCTCAGAAGAAAGCACGCATCTCTTATGATAATTTGAGTTGGCCGACGCGTCGTAGCGTTTCCTCTATATGTATTTTAGTAAGGAAAGTACAATCAATGAAGAACTGTCATCACAAATATCTAGCGATGAAGAAGAAGCGAGTCAAAGAAGAGAAAATTCCGCACCGGCCAATATTAAGGAAATATATTAATTATTGCGTGAGTTTTTTGACGCCCGGGTCCACTAGTTTTCATACATTTCAATGCTATTCTTGCTCAGCCAACGTAAAAACCCAAACAGTAAAGATATGTTTTTACAGCTTCTCTTATAGCTGCCATGAAATAAATTTATTACTTTGTTTATTCATTAAACTTATAGTTGTTCTCAGTTCACGCCGCACAAGTTGAGTTGATGGTCAACGAAGCACAGGAGAAGAGATTTTTCACAGTGCAGTTTACGGACACCGTAGTTATTATTAATTTTTCAGCTCGTTTTCTTCCTGTAAAGAAGCAGTTCTCGCTTGAGACCAAAATTTTCAATGTACTAAATATGTTTTATACCGCATACAAGATACGCGGCGGGAATTTAATTAAATTCAGAAATGCTTCACTGCTTGGTTACATAAATTAAATTTTCCGCATTTTTGTATGTCATCTAAGGGAAGGGTAAAATTAAGGTTTAATGTACGTCCAAAAAAGGAACCTTTTTTTTAAATCAATGTATGTTTAATGTAGAATCCGAATGTGAAGTCCGTTTTTTTCGCTCGCCCCTAGTTTTTTAGGTATAGGGAAAAAACTTATCCCATTGTTTTTCTATGGGAGAAAATACCCATCAATGGCACAGTGCACTGGACTACCTTTTAAATCCGATTTTAACCTAACCTAGGTTAGGTTAAAATACTATTTAAAAGGTTGTCCAGTGTACTGTGCCATCGTTGGGTATTTTCTCCAATTCGAAAACAGTGGGATAGGTTTTTCCCTTCCAATTAAAAAACTAGGGGCGAGCAAAAAATAACGAATTTCAGATTCAGATTCTACATCGAAAAAATACATCGATTAAAAAAAAGGTCCTTTTTTGTACGTACATTAAACCTTTATAATACCAAAAGAAGGGAGGATTGTGTTGCTTAGATGAATTGAAGCAGCACTTATGTCTTATGTTAGTGACAAAACCATGATCAATGAAAAAGGGCCATCACAAACTCCTCGCTGTCATTTTTGGCAGCGCGGGCACGATAGAGTAGTAAATAAAATTATTATGGAGCTCTGAATCAAATTGAACACGTGTACAGTACAGTATTCTCAAGTTGTCAGCCGTTACAAATGTTTCTACTTCTTTAATTTGCTTCAGGACAAAATACTTTCATTATAAATAGTTCATATAAAATATGTGTAATTCTTTCTTCTTTGACAGAAGTACGTAGCTTACTGCTTGAAATGTTGCATGACAATGATTGCAAACCTTTGGGTGACTCTTTTCGCGCACCATTAAACAATCTTTAATGCCGGAACTATTCATGTAACGGTGTCACGTGAAATACGTGAGAAAAAGAGTACATTATTGGCAAGGGAATGGCGCGTGTAAAGTAAAAGCTGTTGTTGGAATAAAATGAAAAATAGAAAATATTTTATAAATTGCTGAGCAGTAAGATGATCGGTGTAGAGGCTCAATTCCGATGTAAAGTGAAAAACGCCAGAGACGTGGTGGTTACCCGTAGAGAGGTTAATGCCCTGGTCATCAGCAAAAAGAAGAAACCTTTGCACCGCTCAATTTCGACCATTTCGAAGCGCCTGAAAATGAATTAGTGTCGGCGATCTCCGGAACAGCAGGCAACGAAGCGTGTGTGCCGGAGAGCTGTTAGCGAGCCG
>LQNS02278182.1:6622776-6637671 GCA_001587735.2 Parhyale hawaiensis
AATCGATTGCAGCTCGCTAATCAGCAGCGACAATTGATAAAATGCATCCGATCTGAGCTTCTTTTGCCAGAAACCAAACGCAAACATTGCCCATGGAACCACTTCATCAGTGCCAGGGTGAGGCAGGAACTGTAAACTGGATTGCTGGACGAACGCAAGTTCTCTTTTGAACTGGGCAGTGCTGGATGGTCACTTTACTAAAAGTGTAAAAAATGTTTCTTTCTCTACTGCCTTCGGAGACCACTGCTATGATTTTTGCTTTGCATAAAAGGATGGACAGGACAGTTCATAATCTGATTAAAATGTAATGAGTTTGACTAATTGTAGTTTGTGTTTTAGAAACTTCTGAGATGCATTAATATCTTCTACCACATCATAATTTGCATCTGTGAAAATGCATACCAGGATAGAGGCAAAATTCTTCACTAACGCTCCAAGCTAACTTCAAGAAAATTCAGAGTACGTTCGGACGACCCAAAGCAAGCTGGGACATGCACCATCACCTCGCTAGACCAGAACTAATCCGGACAGACAGATGCAGATACACAGACTGATGCAACAACAACTGCACTGTTGCCAATACATCCAGCATTTTCTTAAGCTATACTACGAGCTGTTATTAAACTTTGCCTGTGTTTGTACCTCATTCACTGACATACTACAAAAATTCAGTACATTACCGTCTTGAACGTTAGGCCCGAGCCCAAAATTCTCACTAAAACCTTTGACTTGCTTGTTTTGTTCTGTGAGGGCAGAGAAAAGCGACGCTGCTGTAACTTTACGAGTGACTCGTTTGGCAGTGATCCGGAAAAGCCCAGTCCTTGGGGCAAGCCTGCCGTGCCAGGCAGATGGGAGGATGTGCACGGAGGTCCCTGTGACAGTCACATGACACGTTCAGAACTCTGAGCACCATACATACAATGACTGTCACGGCAATGAGTGCCATGTATTACTGTGCACCGAACCATGACAGGGGCTGCTATGCAGAGCTAGTTATATGAAGGCTTGCTGTGCACTCTTCTTAGCATCCCTGAACAACATCCAATTTGCAACCGATGGGAATTATTTTACTGCATTCATTCTTAGCAGATTCTTTTGCCTGTGTCCACATGCTGTAAATCAAGTTTTTATTTTAGCTATATTCTTCTACTCCTGTAGCTCTGAGCAGCGCGCTCACGAACGGGAGGGGAACTTCTATAAATACTGTCTCGTCAATTCTAGCAGTATCTCTTCATTCAATTTAAAGTCTGAGATGCTTCACTGTAAACGAGAATTATATATGTATGTATATAAACATTACGCAATTGCAACAGCTCGTTAGCTTTCCTTCCAAAACCCCCATTTAACCTTTCCTGGTGCAGGTAAACAATATATTCAAGTCTTACTTCTCTCAAACATCCTCATCCCAACAAACTCTTAAAATTTTACCTGGCATGTATGCTAGCATTACTTCATGACATCTAACATTCATCCATTCTTAGTAATTATATGCATATGCAGCTTCTAAATAATACTCAACGAAATACAACACTTTCTTGATCTCATTCCATAGTTTCAATCCACCATAAAATCCTTCTCTGCATGTGAACAACAGGCCAGTACCAACTTCGTAACCTCCCGGGTGAGAAGTTCCTGAGAGCAGCCTGCCCGCATGGCGCACTACATAGTGTGGGGCTCTTCAGCATCTCTCGCCTTTAAAATGACTCTCACGTCTCAGGGGAGCCCTAATTACTGTATGAAATTTGATCGCTGCAGATGATCCTGTAACAGCAGATGCTACTGCTCGGTGACATGCAAGCTTCATGGTTGGCTGAGCTCATGCCCTTGCCGCCTATTTGTTTTCAGGAGCAGATGAGCTTCGGTGACTGCCGAGGGCTGTGAAAGACATGAAAAATTGCTGTGCCCTCCGTGCTTCTCTATTGAGTTAGTCACCGAGCAATAGGCAGAAAAGCTTATTCACTTTTTTGTAGAGTTGCTCCTTCAATAAATTTTCAAAGCTGATGCTGATTTAACCTAACGCTAGTAATGACCTAATAAACTCTTGATCAGAAGTAAGGACCATGAAACGCGTACTTACTTCCTGAAAAACAAAGACTCAAAAAGGCGTTTATAACTGGACGGTAGGTACGCTATAGTCTTGATACGGAGTTGAACAGTAGCTACATTAAATTCAAAATTCTTTCTTATAGACCATGAACGATATTTAGCGGTTTTAGACAGCGCAATCAAAAGGAATTGTTTACTTGCTACAAAGACTCCAAACTGTGGCAAACGAAGGTGGGCGACTATGTTAACAGTCTAACGAAAAATTTGATGTTCCCACAAAAGCACCATGCATGGTACTTCTTCACGAAAACGATTCACTCATTAATGCTGTGTAGATGCGCTACATGAATACTGGACTTGGGTGTCAGTGTGAACACTTTGATGTTTTACAGTGCGGTATAGGTAATACTCATAACAACGACCATAACTGCTTGGTCCACAAGACAGACTGTTTGCTATTATGCGCTAAGAGCCCAGGCTTTCCCCGAAGAAAAATATTCAGGAGGAGATTGTCGTAAATGCAAAAGACTCTCCGGGCCCACCGTCACCAAGTTCCGGGCCCCGGAATGGTTAAGAAGAGGACCAGGCAGGCCATCAGCAGCAGGGACGGACAGCTCTGTGATTGCATCCTAGCCAATTTCCTTGGCTGCCATTAACGTTAAAAAAGACCGGGAAATTGAATGTGAGGACCTGCTTCTTCCACTCAGAAATGGCGTCAGTTCTGTCAATGGACACAGCAAGACTAACCGCCTCACTTGAAGCCTTCACGAACCAGTAAATGACATTTCGGGCTATAGAATGGCTTTAGTGCCGCTGCACTGTCACTGATAAGAGGAAAAGATGAGCCTTTATACAGGTGAGATGGAGTGTAAATGACGTGAAGAAAGCCACTGCACGTGTGGAGCTTTAGTTATCTACTATCATGTTTGCTGCGTGAAAGGTCAGCCAGACATAGAAATAAGTAATTATTGCGACATTTCACTTTGTATATTTTGCAATATACATACAATGAAATCTTAAGAGCATTGCAACTGGGGAAAATACGCTATCATTACTGTATTACTATACAGCAGGGCACCGAGTTCAATTTCATTCAAAAATAAAGAGGTGAACCTTTTTCCTGACCTTTGAACTATACGCAGTTGCGATGATTTTCCAAGCAGAAAATTCGATATTTTTAGTAAAGACAAACCACAATTATTTAGCGTATTATTGTTTAGGTGAAATGCACACTGCTGTTTTAAAGCTTGATACAAACGGAAGGATTTTAGAAAATATTAGACAATAATAGTTCTTCCCCTTATGTTGCAATAAATTGCGTTTTCTTTAACGAAGCAGCACTTTATTTCTTTTGTACTTGTGCTTCGAGTTTAATAAGTAAGCAATTTCTATTAAACAATTTCTACGATGACGTACGTAATGCATTATCAATCATATGCAATGTATAATATAAAAAATGAAAGGTAATTTATTACCATTTTGCAGCCATTCAACTTGTTATAGGACATTGTTCGAACTATTTTTGGGATATATTACATTCTTTTTTCGATAGGTATGGCTGCGTACACTGTTGTTTGTACCTGGAGCTAAGTCATTGAGTACTATGCAGCAGTTAGTTAAAATTAAATTTACAATACGTGGTTTTATTTTCCCTCGCGCCTGTGAATAGTATTTCCCAGTATAAATTTACTGCATATAGAAACAAATTGCACATTTTTTATTACAGTATAAAATTTGCATTTCTTTTCCGTATTGAACTGCACAATCGAAACAATAATGAACAGGTATCTGAATTGTACATGTAAATTTCACAGCTACACATGTAACACAACGTATCATGCTTCTGTTTCAGTACATAAATAGTTGTCGTAAGGTCATTAGATTCATTAAGAAAGCTGCAGCACACACCCCGCTATAACTCAACGCTGGTCCATCAAAGTGTTGTAAGTTTGTTTGAAAATTTATTACTCACAACGCATGTCTCCGTGGTGGTGCTTCTCAAGTAACAAGAATTTGTGCACTCGATCGTGAGTAGCAATACTCTTATGTTGAACTGCAGCTCCGAGTCGTCTGGAATTCCGAAATAAAGACTGGCACTAGAAAGACTCAGTCAATCTAAGAAGAAACTTTGGACGCTTCGTGCCTGTTTAACGAGACTTTGCAAGACTGGGAGCGGAGCTATGTTCCTCTGAGTGAAAAACTTCCGCGTTTTATAGCCGGAAAAGAAGTCGGCTGATACATGAAGAACGACCGTACAAACGTTTATATGCGGTTGAAATTGTTAGGCAAACGGGACTTGAGTATGAGCTTGTAGCCTTCCTTCAATTGCAATTACAGTACAATGAGTCACTGGAATTTGGATAGGATAGTTTTCCACTGATTGCTACAGCCAACCACAGAACACGTTTCGAAGAGTGGCATTGAAATGCCTGAATTAGAAAGAACTGGAGCACTCTGAGAGCGCATACCTCCGCCAAGCAAGGCAACGATTAGGAAAAATTAATATTGGTTCTGAGACTATGATTTTCTCTGTATCAACACCAAAGTCCAATCATTTGTGCCCTTCAATAGTGTTAACAGCTTCAGTAATTTTTTTTTAAGATTCGTTCGTAACGTTTTGAGTTATACTGCTAACAAGTATTATGACAAACATGAGTCAAACTTACAAACAAACTAACCGATCTGCACCAAAATTTGATAATTTATGTCTTTCAACATTACTAAGAACTTCTATGAATTTCATAAATATCCATTCTTTATTTTTTGAGCTATTGTGCTAACAAGCATAAAATCAACAACACTGACAAACGAACGAACAAAGAAACAAACAAACCGATCGTTACAAAAATTTGGTCATTTACTCTTCATAATATACCTAACAACTTATATAAATTTCATGAAAATCTGTCAATTACTTTTTGAGCTATAGAATAGAGAAAAACGAGCCAGGCAAACAAACAAACAAACGGATGGACAGATTTTCACCAAAAGTTAATCATCTGTTTTTCTCAACATACTTAACAATCCCTGTAAATTTCATCAAAATCGGTCCATAACTTTTCGAGTTATCTTGATGAGATGACAGACAGAAAGACAGATAGACAAACCCGGCGAAAACATAACCTTTTTGGCGTAGGTAATGAGGTGATCTGGATTGGGTAGTTTCAGCCTTCCTATTCACAAAAAGTACAACTCAGAATCGTTAGTGCTTCTCCTCACATCTACAATATCTAAAAATGACCATCGTTTTTCAAACTAAAGTACATGTTATGAGCAGCAATTTTTATTAAACCAGAATTTGTTAATTCTTAGGAGGTAAACTACGTGTCAGCCGCAAGTCAACCCACACACAGCAGACCGATTCCACTAGAATCGTTTCTCAATTCGTCGTTAGAGCTGGACACATCTGCAGCGAGTCTGTATCTTCAATAGTTCTATTCCATCAGAAAGGTTACTTACTTGACGTTAGTTGGGTACATCACCCTTAGACCTACCAACAACATGAAAATTGATGTCACCTGAAACGTTTGTTGATTACACGTAAGCATGACAAATCAGCAGCACGTCTGTACGCGGATCCAGCAGCTGGATTTCATCAAAATCGTTCATTAGATGCAACTATGCATCAGTAACAAGGCTGTTTCAACGGACTCCATAAGTTACATTCCACTAGAATCGTTTGCTGACAAAGCCAATGCGCATCAGCCACTAGTCTCTGCCCATACCCTGAAATTGCATTCCACTGAAATTGTTACCTCCGCCAAAGAGGTTATGTTTTCGTCACTTGGTCTGTCTCTTTATTATTCTCTTTGTCTGTAACCAAGATAACTCAAAAAGTTATGAATGGATTTTGACGAAATATACATAGCTTGTTAAGTATGTTAGGAGGAACGGATGATTAACTTTTGGCGAAGATCCGTTCATCCGTTTGTTTTTCTACCTCATTTTTCCTAATGCTATAACTGAAAGAGTTATGGACGAATTTTTATAAAATTCACGCGAGTTGTTTGGTATGTCACAAAGAGCAAATAACCAAATTTTTGTGATGTCTGTAGATTTGTTCGTTAGTTTGTCACTGTTTTTAATTTCATGCTTGTTAGCACAATAACCGAAAAGGTTACAAATGGATCTTTATGAAATGCACAGGAGGTGTTGGTAATGTTAAAAGACACAAACAAATAAATATATATTAGTGATGATAGGTTGATCTGTTTGTGAGCTTGACTAATGTTCGTCAGAATGATTGTTAGCCGCATAACTTAAAAATTATGAACGCATCTTCAAGAAAATTACTGAAACTGTTAATACGGTCAAAAGGCACATTTGATTAGGTTTTGGCGCTGAAACAAGGAAAATCATGGTATCAGAACCAATTCGAATTTTTCGTCATCGTTGCCTGGCTTGGCAGAGGCATGCGCTCTCAGAGTGCTCTAGATTAATACTTAGACGGTAGCCGGACATATCAGCAGCAAGTCTGCTGCACACACGTCCAAAAGTTTGATTGCACCCCAATCGTTTCAATAGACATAACTGTACGCATCGGTAACAAATTGGCATCTACACTGTGGCAGAGCTCACCAAATCGTTTGCTAACCGCTCCAAGTTACCTCTTAGCTGTATAAATCTGTTGCAAGTCGGCAAGCGCTGCCGCTCTATCCTAACCAAAACAAAAGCCACGCTGCTCCCGGGGAAGCTTTTAGCCAAACGAGCTGCTGCGCTGTCAAATATTTTCCAGAAAAAACTGGCGTTTTGCCTGCAACTCTTCGAAATCAATCAAAAATGAAGGCTATGTTGAGAGTGGTCGCGCAGTTGCGGTGTGTGGCAGGCACCGCAGGACGCAATACTGCGGCTCTTCTCTTCCACGGAAGACTCTACAAGAAGAGGGGCAGAGCGGTTGCCTAGATCCAGAAAACCCAATACAGCCACACACTGCTTCGTTATACCTGCATAAGCGCGGTGCATAGGGGTGCTGTGTTGACGCTCGAGGTCGATGGATCGCGTACGCCTGCCAGACGAGCGAGCTCTTTTTGCTCATGATGTTCTCGGTCAGCATCTACTGTAGTGCATAGATACCGTTGCGGGGGGCACTGACCCTATACTGGAATGGGGAGGGTCACAGGTCGTCGAATAAGAACCTTTCGTCGTTGGCCATATAGCTCTTGACGATCTGCGATCAACTGCAGCCGCACTTTACGTTGGGACTAATTGACAAATCCACAGCACTAATCAGTGCTTCTGGATTTTCCACTTGGGGTGTGCGGTCAAGCCGACTTCACTTTTACTTCCGCACGAAAATGTAGAGGAAAAATGGCAATAGTTGCGGCGGATGGCAGGTGGCAGAGTAATAATAATGACAATAATGATAATAATTCGTTGTCATCATGCAAGCAATAATAATAAGTTTATTGAAACGTGAAGACATAAAAAATACGACTAGAAAAAGAAACACCAAAGATAAGTTCTTATGCATCATATGTGCCAAACCCATGGGTAGCTCGTTAGCTAATCGGGCAGCTGGACATTGCACAAGCTAAGACATGAACTCGTGAATGAGGTTTTATTTCCCAATAGTTCTAGAATTTGATGGCGCACCGGTACAGAGAACAGGAGAAATAGCCAGTACCGGGAGCCTTATTGGTGATCTTGGAAGCAGCATTAAATCTGTTTTGTTCAGTGCGGAGCAAGCGTACATAGAACAGCCTCTAGAGTCTAAACTTTCTGCTATTCTGGGGAAATTGAAAAAGTGTGAATTTTCTGCACAAAAAAAAAGAAACGTAAATATGAATACTCAGCGCCCTTGGAAGAAGTCAAGACGCAGAGACAAATGGAAATGCGATACTTAAATTCAGAAAAGTCGAATGAGTTGTCCACTAGATTCTTTGCCTTTTTGATCACGGGCAATAAATTAATTTTGCTATACGTTCATGGTATAGAGAAGTGACGTGGCTCCCACTAAATCACTATACTGCAATTAGGTTGAAATTCTGTGGGGTCACAGATAAATCAAGGGTTGTTTTATTGACACCAGGTTACACTCTTCAGTGACAGTCATGTCACTGGGCGGTCCGAAGAGTTTGTGCCAATCTTTTAATGGAAAGCAGAAGATTATACATTTGAATATAAACATGAGCTATTACATTTTTAATCAAGCAAATGTCAATCATTTTGTTCAGTCTTTATTTTAGCTTGAATATACCCTTTTCCTAGAATTATGGTGGTTTCATCGCAATGAATTGATCAAGGTATATTTTTAAACCATACAACGAATTAACAAATTCTGCGCACTAGCGGCGCATGAGCCTGTGGTTGAACACAGGAATAGTTCGGGGCGATATAGGCATGTAGTGTGTTACTGAAGCGCTAGTAAAACTTCTACAACTACTATACTATTACTACTACTTCTACCATGCAACGAATTGAAATTTTTACCATGAAGACTACTCTGTAAAGACTTACATAAGCGCAAATCCGAAGGAGCAATGTCTGGTGAATATGGAGCGTCTAGTAACACATCTCAGCCAAATTGCAGCATTTTTGTCTGGTTTCCAAATCAGCGTGTGTTCTTGCATTATCCTTGTGGAAAACATGTCCTATTGGTTAATTCTGGGCGTTTTCCTTGAATTGCTACTGTTAACTCGTCTAGTTGTGAGTAGTATTTCTCAAAATTATTGTCTGATTACTTGGTAGGATCTCATAGTACAGAATTCCTATCCAGTCCCACCAGACACAAAGCAAAATGTTATTCGGGTGAAGACACAGTTTTGTGGTGGCTCATAGAGGCTCGTGTCGCTTACTCCACGGTCGTTTACTCTGGACATTTCAGTAAATAAATCATTTCTCATCTAATGAAACACAATTTGCTTAAAAAATGGCGCATTTCCATTGCGTTTATAAGACAAATCACAGATTCAAATGCGTTTGAAAAGGTTCTTCCCATGCACGTTAAGTGGCACCCAAACATAGTAGCAATTTGCGAAGCAAAATTAAGCTTTACCAGGGGCTAATGAATTCCAGATTCTGATAGGTTGAGGCTTTCTGTTAATTCTCGGATTGTTCAATGTGCGCTGTCCTCAATTAAACTGCATTTGGTCATCATCTGGAGAGGATGGTCTGCTCGATCGCTTTTTATCAATAAGGCTACATCTCCAGCTCGGAAGCTCAAGAACCGCTTACATACGGTTCTTATGGATGAAAAATCAACACCGTAAACTGAGCATATTTATTTGGTTGCATTTGAGGCACTTTTTTCTTTTATGGACATAGAAAGACATCAAGTGCCGAAAAGGAATTTTCATCCCCTATTTTGAAAGGTTACAGAATTGACACAGATTGCAGGATTTCAGTCTTCTTCCTCCAACAGATAGCCTGAAGTGTGCTTTAAATGAGAGAGTAGTCAAATCTTATTTTCCCAACTCAACTATATTCTATAATAAATTGGAAGATGAACTACTTTCCGCACAACCCAATATTATAATTTATTCACTTTAAGTGTGACTAGTATCTGGTTCTCTCAGATGTTTTATATTCATCGCTTTTGTTTACGGAAATTTGACAAGAATCCATCGGATAGATTCAATTCTTGGATGGAGCATTTCTATTTTGAAATTGTAGCCTTGAAGTGACAATTGAATCTACTTATTTTAGTATTCACTCAAGCAGTATACTCGGAAACATGACTAAAACTCTACGTCGGTAGATACTGTCAATTACTTGAGCCTGAATTTTCCCTTCCTACATGGTCTATCGCTTAAGTCAGCTTCGTTATAAATAATTTTTTCTCTTCTTCTCCCTACAGAAAACTAAGTCATCGCCTAAGTTACATCCCGTCTCCTTTTTCAGTAGCAAATGCTCAGAGACAAACAGCGGCTAGACTCGAAATAAAACACGCGCCTTGCCTAGAAAGCTCGACAAGAATTAAACATCAGTCTCTGGATACAAGAAAGCGCAATTTCGAAATGGCCGGTGATTTAAAACGGCGAGCCCTGACTCGCTCTGCCTTGCCATGCCATTTCCTTTAGGAATTTTTCATGCGTTGTGGGCTCGTAAGAAATTCACCATGCGCGTAATAAGGCACGTATAGAGCAGACGGGGGAAGAGGTTTTGACTGAGACGGGTCTTATGATTAAGTTCAGCTGAGGAATTACAGGAACCCATCATGAAGAAAAAACTCCCGGTGAGCTCTTTTGGTCAAAATGAACACATTTTATTAAGGAATTCTGATGGATGTTGAGATTGAACTTGCACTTCCCGTAGCCATGACGAGAATGTATTACTCTGTCGTTTAAAATGGAATCCTATTCTAAATTAGTCTCGGAAATGAGCTTCTCCCATAAAAATTATTATTATTACTACTAGTAACAGAAAGAGATTCCCAGCTATGGTACTTTTACAGAGAAGACAGGACGTTTGAAGATCTGAAGACTGACTGTCAATGTTGATCGCATTCGTACGATAAAATTGTATCTCTCAACAGGCAAAGTAAAGCCACTAAATTTAAAGAATTTGAAAATTTATTTGATTCATTGTCCCTCCCCGCTGCTCTGTACGACCCACTGCTGTTTGTCATATATGCCCACTGCTGCCATATACGCCCCACTGCTGCCGTATGCGTCTCACTGCTGCCATATACGCCCCACTGCTGCCATATACGCCCCACTGCTGCCGTATGCGTCTCACTGCTCCTGTATACGCCCCACTGCTGCCATATACGCCCCACTGCTGCTGTATGCGTCTCACTGCTGCCATATACGCCCCACTGCTGCCATATACGCCCCACTGCTGCCGTATGCGTCTCACTGCTGCCATATACGCCCCACTGCTGCCATATACGCCCCACTGCTGCCGTATACGCCCCACTGCTGCCATATACGCCCCACTGCTGCCGTATACGCCCCACTGCTGCCATATACGCCCCACTGCTGCCGTATACGCCCCACTGCTGCCGTATACGCCCCACTGCTGCCATATACGCCCCACTGCTGCCATATACGCCCCACTGCTGCCGTATACGCCCCACTGCTGCCGTATACGCCCCACTGCTGCCATATACGCCCCACTGCTGCCGTATACGCCCCACTGCTGCCGTATACGCCCCACTGCTGCCGTATACGCCCCACTGCTGCCGTATACGCCTCACTGCTGCCGTATACGTCTCACTGCTGCCGTATACGCTCCACTGCTGCCGTATACGTCTCACTGCTGCCGTATACGCCCCACTGCTGCCGTATACGCCCCACTGCTGCCGTATACGCCCCACTGCTGCCGTATACGCCCCACTGCTGCCGTATACGTCTCACTACTCCTGTATACGCTCCACTGCTGCTGCATACGCCTACAGCTACTGCTGCCGAATACGCCTCACTGCTGCCGTATACGTCTCACTGCTGCCGTATACGCCCCACTGTTGCCGTATACGCCTACTGCTACTGCTGCGTATACGTCCCACTGCTGCCGTATACGTCTCACTGCTGCTGTATACGCTCCACTGCTGCCGTATTCGCTCCACTGCTGCCGTATACGCGCCATTGCTGCCGTATACGCTCCACTGCTGCCGTATACGCTCCACTGCTACCGTATACGCCCCACTGCTGCCGTATACGCCCTACTGCTGCTGCATATACTCCACTGCTGCCGTACACGCCCCACTGCTGCTACAAAGAACAAGCCCCACCAAACATAGCCAGCACTAATCACCGGAGGTATGTCTGTCTCCGTAAATATCCCGAAGAGAAGACTACCGTCACAGCGCCTCTTCTAATGAGCGATTTTCACCGTACAAAATCGGGGTTAATGGTATTTGTTAGAAGTATTCTGCACGTTAATTCATGGACTGAAGTGTCTTGAGGTCCGTCTAGAGCGAGAGAGTTAATCGGGAGGCACGGTACTGCCGACGGTTTCTAGGGACGCCGCGACGGTCGAGGGAGAGACGTGGGGCAATGCACCTCGTCCCACGAAATTGTTACGACTATTTATTGTTTACGTATTAACATAATGGCATGAAAGACCGCGAAATTTCCTCCGAGTGATCATTGCGCCTTCTCGGGTGAGGCAATGCACCTAATGATACAAAATTGTTACAACTATTTACTGTTTACGTATTAACAGAATGGTATGACAGACCGAGAAATATCCCTTGAAGTCATCGTTACTAACTGATAAACTTTATGAGTGACAAGTGCGTCATTAGTGCATTATTTCAACTTCAGGTTTGGCTTCATTAACGAATCATCGCCAGGAAAGTTTTTTCAAGCAGCTCATTTAACTTTTCCTCATTGAATCAAAAGCTCAAAGTTGAAATGAGCTTTAATATAGCCCATGTTTTATCAGCCATTATGAAATCCGCTTCTGTAAAGGAAATCTGTAGTGCATTAGTAGTAGCACTAATGCGCCCGTGACGTTACAAATGTCGCGGAAACTGTTTTCGCATCCCTTAATGTTCATGAACTTCCACTATTAAGATGCAGCAAACGAAGGCTACAGTGCAACTAACAAACATCGGCAGAAATGAGAACCGATTAAACTCCCTTAAACAGAGCAGTGCAATCCATTGTCTAGCGGTAACAGAATACTCAACAAATTGAATTATTGGACGTTCCCACAACGGTCGCTAGTAAATACCACGTGGTCCAACCTTATCCGAGATACTGTTGGAAGAGCTTACGAAGATGCTACTTTTCCCACTCCCTTTGAAGGTTCCACATCCAAAGCTTTGCAGCCTATATATAAGAATCCTTCACGAGAGGATCCTAGGATCCTTCGGTCCTAATGTAATAAAACGCTTCCTGTATTTATTTATTTCTTGTCCGCTTCTTAAGAAACATAGGTCAAACTTTCAGCACTTCAATCAAGCAGATATTTGCGCTTGAAGAGCAGTATCATGGCTACGGGACGCTCACATTGCATATACTGAAGGTGAGTGGAGTTGCATCCAAGTTTATTGCAGTGTTTTACTTTAGATTTTACATCTGTCTCTCACTATGGAAGACGCACAGGAAAAAAAAAGTGACTAGATAGGGAATGCAATAGAAGAACGAGACTGCGACAGTCTCAGGAACCAAGACGTGTTTCCAATGGAGAAAGAAGACGCATCTATGCGACACAGGAGCCACCGCCACAGCTAGGTCCAAGGCCATCGCCCCGTTCCTTCCGAGTCTTTCCGCACCGGCCTATATTAAGCAAACATATAGATTATTGCGTGAGTTTTTTCACGCACGGGTCCACTAGTGGACAGATAAAGAGATAAAAAGAAGGTAACTGTGTATATGTCTCTATTATGGTGTTTATTGCCATGAAAAATCAGGAAATCAAAATTTTCCAAGAAGCGTCCCCTGACTTAATGTAAATATGATGATAAATAAATATATATACTTTTGGTCTGCACCTTAATGAAATGACTGCAGGAAATAGTTGCCGGTAGTTCGAAGCAACACATTGCGTTATTCGTGGCTCTGCTCTGAGTAATAGTTATAAAATTTCTTTCGTTGATCTTCTAGTTAGTTTGCTAATAATAAGTTCATAGCAAATAACGTATTGCTGTTGGAAGGAAGTAAATTTTAGTGGCTATGCTAGGTACCACTAATAGGTACTTCTGAAATAAATCTACTTTACTAGGCGGCTGACAAACACTTTCGTAGATATTAGACTAAATATGAAAAGAGCCATATACTGTATGAACACTTGCCCGTAAAGGCTAAGTTTCAAATTTGGCAAAGCAACAGCCACTTCGAAGTTGACTAAATCAATTCTCGTATCTAATACTGATAGTGGGTGAGAGAAGCCAGGCAACTTAGCGAGCAAGTAAGTAACCAACCTACCAACCATAAAAGTAGCGCATTAGTACAATTTGGTCCCTTTTATCAGTGTTTCGTGAACAGAGTAGGGCAAATCCTATCCAGTTACTTTATATTACTTATTAGCTATATTGTAATGTTATGCATTAGCATTCGGTGCTGTATCGATGTAGCCAGGCTAAGAATGTCGAATGAAACAGTGAACGATAGAAAAGTTTCTCTCCTCCTTCCTTACATCTAGGTTACATCAGTTAAGAAAATAAACTACACGTGATGAGCAGCAGAGCGTAATTGTTCAAAAGCACGAGAAGAGATTAATTATGGTAACGCTCTAGTAAATGACGTAATACTGCTCTTTGCATACGCGTAATACGAGTTCTTTATACCGTGGCACTTCCGTCCACGGTTTGGAACTGACAAGAGCTTTCGCCGGGCCTCTGTCTTTCGTTATCACCGCAGGGCTGTCACAGAGGCAGCTTTGCATCATTCCGGTCTATTACGACCAGGAAGCAAAGAATGCAACGAGAGGGCTCAATAGGACTGAAATAAAACGTAGCTGTGACCGCACGTAGCAAATTTACATCACATCGACGAGTCCAAGTGTTTTAGGTGTGGGGCCTCAAACCTTCGTATATGGTTTTCTTGAACATATCATCGTATTTTTCGATTTATTTCATTCAGTCTCCCGCTCAAGACTGACCAGCTACTTGAGCTGCAAGATATCGAAAAATGTTGTCGCCAAGTACGGAAAGTTCGGGCAATGGCTAACTGTTACTGTGATTTCTCTCGCGTACAGAATTGGCTATAATAGTGCTTATATATGTTGGTAAGGAATAGATATATTCTGTGAAGAGTAGTGTGAAGTGAATATGAAGTGTAAATAAGGCTTCAATCAAGAAAAAGAAGTAATAGTGGGTATCCGAAAGAGAACAAATTCGGCGCTAGTGTTGTGAAAGTTTCCACCAACATGCACTGCAATTTTCTATAGTTAATTGCTAAATTAGTACATATTATCTTCATTTATTTATACGCTAGAGATAAATTTTGCAATTTAAGACGA
>LQNS02278182.1:6639125-6657212 GCA_001587735.2 Parhyale hawaiensis
ATGGGTTAGGCCAGGCCCACGGTCATCCTCTTCCCGCTCTCCCTCCCTCCCTCCGGCGGGGCATGCGGACCGGAATCCCACCGCTCTCAGTCCGCCAATTAGCGAACACCGAAACTCAGGTCGGTTTCTCCCAATGTGCGCAATTTGTCATCGTGAATTTTCTAAATTCTTATTGTCGGTTGGGCCGCGACTTGCTTAATTCTACAGCATGCTTGCTGCATGTTCTTATCATGATGTTCTGTCTGCGGATGATCGAAGGAATGTTTAATTCAGACGACATACTTTGGTGGAGTTTTTGCCCTTAGGTGAAATCCGGAGAGTCACTGCTCCCTTGCAGCTGCCGGCCGTGCTTGTAAATTAATTATAAGAAATCGTTGTAAATGAGAAGTGAAAGAATATCGAGCTCTAAATTCGCAATCGTCTTGAATGCAGCTACGCCCGGCATCCACTTTTGCAAATGCACTTAATGCGTTTTCTAATTTATTTTTTTACGTTGCACGCGGCCGATCGTCTCTGCTTCATATTCGCCAACCTGGCAGTGAGGTAAGGCTTATGTTAGATTACTTCGACTCAATCAACTGGTTGTGTGAGACAAACTGTAATAGACGAAGTGATATATATACATATGAAGTCGTAGATTTCCTTCGAAAACAGACAGCAACCGCGAAAACGTTGAATGGAACATCTAATTTTCTCTACTTCATCAAACATTTCACAGACCAAGCAAATCAAAACAATATAATAAACACAAGCGTGTGTTGGCATTTTACATATGTGTTTGTTTAAACATTTCTTTACGCATATGTAGTCTTTGTATCCCGTTTAGAAGGAGATAGATAGGCAAAAATTAGGGTCAGGTTGGCGGTTGTAGCGATCCTGACTCGAATTGCTGGAACGGACAGGCGAATATTAAACCAGCTTGCAGATCCTTCCAGAAGTGAGAACGACTCAACGTTAAACTCCATTCTTGCTTTGCCAGTATTGAAATACAGATCCTGAAGACGTCGACAGTATCTCTATACACTCATATAGAGCCATGGTCTTACTCTTTTATCACATCAAAACTTTATATGGTGTGATTTCTCGAAGCGCAATTGAGTAAATCAGTGGTTCCCTATATAAGGGGACTATAGACCCCCGTAAGCCCCCAGGGAGTCGACCATAGACCCCTCTAAGGGGTCTGTTGAAAGAAAACCTGTAATTATTTTTCCGTGTTTTGTATTTAAGGGCTGAAAATAAATTCTGTACCTTAAAACCTCTACATCCAATATTAAAGTAAAATTTAAAAAATCAATATTCATGATTTATTTGTTTTTCACATTTGTAGCGGAAGACATGCTGATTTCCCCTTAAAATAATTCACATTTTCTTCAAAAGCAACGCTTTCTTCTTGTATTAGGGTGAATCCTAGCTAGTCTTGACCTAAGCTTAATCTCGTAAGTTTCGTAATTCTCAACTTAGTAAGGGTTTATTTACATATAAAATTACAACATCTAAAATATACATTACTCTTTGTTTTACAAATCTGGTGGACTTTGAACCAATGACGGGCAGCAGTAATGGATAAATACTTAATAAATAACCTTAAATCTAGAATATCCTTGGGAGAAAAATACCCCAATATAGGGAATTTCAGTTAATACAGTAATATGTTACCTCTTAATTTTTTAGTATTTATCCTTATCTTGTGTATTTTTACATCTCTGATTGTATTTATGTTACGCAGTTAATTACCTCCGCCAAGAAGGCTATTTTTTTAGTGTTTGTCTGGCTGTTTGATTGTTTGTTTGGCTGTCATCATTATAACTCAGAAAGTTATGAATGGATCCTTACGAGATTTACAGGGATTGTTAGCGTGTTAATAGAAACAGATGATTAACTTCTGGTGAAAATCCATTGATCTGTTTGTTTGTTAGCCTGCCTTTTTTCTTAGTACCACAACTTAAAAAAAAGTTATGGATAGATTTTCATGAAACTTGAGTTATTAGGTATATTACGCAGAGTGAATGAACAAATTTTTGTGATGATCTGCTGGTTCGTTCATTTGTTTCGTGCTGCGTTTGATTTTATGCTAGTAAGCACAATAACTCAAAAAGTTATGGCTGGATCTTTATGAAATTTACAGGCATTGTTAGCAATGCTAACAGAGATAAATGATTAAAATTTGGTGATGATCGGTTGGTAAATGTGTGTCTGACTGTTTGCCATTTGTAAGCAGCATAACTTATAAAGTTATGAATGGATCTTCAAGAAAATTACAGAAACTGTTACAGGCCAGTAGTGACATTCCTCGCCTAATAGGCCTACCATATGCAGTGGCTACTGAGGAATGGTCAAGGTCCCGGTGACGTCACCGGCAGTGACGTTTCGGCCTCGCCAGCTGGTCTAGCTGTAGCGCCTCGGTGGCCTCGGCCGGCAGATCACTATTTGCCTGACTGTCCACCTGCTCGTCTGCCTGCTTTGGAGACTGTCCAGTGGCCGACATACTTGCCAGTCTTGTATGTCGCTCCCCCGCCAGTTATTTGCCCAATAAAAGTATTGCAATTAATTGGCAGTGCAAGAAGTCGCGATAATTAGCGGCAGAGAGCAGGCCGACATACCGACCGCTCCGCTGGGGAGGGAGAAGGGAGGATGGGGAGGCAATGAAGAAATGATTTAGGATAGATGAGGTAATGCCGAGGTGATAAGCAGACCATGGCAAGGTGATAGAGGAAGTTATTAGACTATGCAAAAGTGACAGACCATCATAAAATCATCGAGAGAAGAGGTAATGGAGAAGTGATATACAAGTTCGGACCCGTCAGCGGGCCTTCTGTAGAAGAGCCGTGGCTTACCTTAAGCAAACTGCGATAGTTAAACAAATTGTAATTAGAGAAGTCCTCTGAGAGCGCTGTCCTCCGCCAAGAAACACAATGCTAATGAAAATTTCAAAATAGATCAAAATCCAGGATTTATTTCTGATCTTTACCAAAATAAAGTCCCCTCTTCCACGTAATATTTCTACAGTTCCTGTACATTTTGTGGAGAACTGTCTATAATTTTCGAGTTATGTTGCTAGCAGACAAAAGAGTAAACAGACAAATAAACATACAAGCAGACCAGCGGATTATCACCAAAATTCATTCCTCTGTTCCTCGTGACACTCCTAGCAATTCCTGTAAACTTTCTAACGATCCGCCCTTAACTTTTGAATTATGTAACTACGAGTATCTAACAGACTAACGGAAGGATGAATCATTACCAATATTTAATTATCTGTTCCTCGCGACATTCCTAACAATTTCTGTAAATTTCATGAAGATCCATTGATACTTTTTTGAGTTATGCCACACACAAATTGACATACAGACAAATACGGTGAAACCAGAACTTCTTTAGCGGAGGCAATAAAGGTACCTGGAACGATGCTAAATTTTAACTAAGCACTCGCTGGACAACTGAATATTGCGCTGTTTCAAATTTCAGAGAAACAGAATAACAGCTAAACACGCCGGGCGGGTCACGGGCTCCTGCAGCATGGATACAAGTGGTGATGACTAAAGCATACGGAAGACAAATGAAGGGAGGTACATCATCGCTCTTTGGTGACGGCCGGGGGCTGCGCTCCACTCTGGCAGTGCGAGGCACGGGGGCTCAGCGAGATTTGTTGGATGTCCGTAACTGCAGCCGAGCTGAGCTTTGTTTCTGCTTGCGTGAGGTTACACAAGCACTAGTAAGTAATGAAACGACGACAGAAACCTCCATTCGCTGCGCTTTTCTTCCAGGTTCCGTTCTCAGGAATGTCTTTTTCTTTTGCATGTTATTGTTTTAATTAATTGGCGCAACGTGAGCTCAAAGAGAAAAAAAATTCGCCGCAGGAGGGAAGTCCATTCTATACAGTATCTAAGCTGCCACTTCAAAGTGCTTCAGTGATCTTTAATTCATAGATACGGGTAAAATAACTAGCTAGAACCACTGAAAATTTCATGGAAGAACAGCAACGTTCTTCAGCGACATCTTAGGCCCGTATCATCCCAATTTACCCCTATCTAATACTGAAGGAACCTGTGGAAATTCTACCGAACAAAAGCAATGTTCCTCAATATGATGCCCTCGGACCTGTATCATGCATATCAAGGATGAAAAATATTAAAAGCCAGCCAGCGCATCATCTACCTAAGATCTACGAGCAATAGCAGCTTAAATTCGAACTTGACTCCTTCTCCTATTAATCCCTTCCTAGGAGAGTTCCAGGATACCTTTGAGAGGCCTAATTTCTCCCTCTCTAATACTAGTGAAAGCGTTACGGTCGTACTAAGTAATAATTAACGGAGGGACAAGCAAAATTGTAATGTAGATATGACGATATAATTGGGGCTTCATGGCGCTCCGTAGATATTTTTTTTCATCTCTAATGCTTCAGATGACGACAGAGAGACCGACCACATAAGCAGCCCATAAGCTGTGTATTACTACATAGTACAGTGACGAGCTGTTTTTTAATTATCTGCCTCTAAATTTTAAAGTACTTGTTGATGAACAATTTTAAAATAAGTGTTAGTTAATCTTGCAGCACAATAATTTCTGTGCTACAATCCAATCACGTGTGGTCGGCTGATATGAATTTGTACCAACCCTAATGTTCGTTCTAGGTCCTGCACAGGAAGTGCTTTTTCCTGTGTTAGTTCATGTAAGAAGCGGACACTTGAATCTCTTTACGCTCCATTAAAATGAGCTTAATTATACACTTCTTTCATAGATTTGCAACATGCCGACTATATGCAACGGTAGACAGATAAATATATATATATATATATCAGGTTGACGAAATCTAGAACGTCCTATTCTACCAAATATAAAAATACAAATTTTAAATGCTGTCTTAAAATCAGTGAGACAAAATGTAATATTGATGTAATGGCAAATTGCCGAATCCATGATAGGACACAACCTGAAACTTATATGATGAACAAGAAATTTGCAGATGTACCATATGGCAGAATCTAAAAATGATCAATTTTCCATATGGTTACATCCAAATGTACAAATTTGTAGAACGATATTGCTCGAATTTTACAAACTCATCAAGTGACACTATAAGAAATTTGCGAAATTAGAGACTTCAAAATTTACGGTGCTACTTTGCAATCAACCTGACAATTCCAGCAAAACTATATGGAGTGAGAGACACGGTTGGGGAGGACAGTATCACATTAGTGTGCACTTTCAAAGGACAGAGCTCAAGCCTAGAAATATATGAACGAGGCTGCAATATACATTGTGGCCTTCTACAAAAGAGAACACTCATCTGCGAAAGTGGTTTTTGCGCTGACAAAAGAACTCATAACTAATGCGACGACGTTAATTCATTTGGATTAATCCATCGCTAATACGGACAGGTTTGTGCGCGTGGCGTGTCTAACGAGAGTCCACTTCTAACGAGCCACAGAAGGAACGTTTGGTTGAAAATAAGGGTGTAATAGATCATGCTTTCCGTATCCAGGATACCCGAGAGTGCAGGTAAAAATGTGACTTGCAGCTCGCGGACACATCTCGTCGGACACGGTTTTAACCCAGGTAGCTGTTGAGCGGCTGCGGGCTCAGCGGAGGCGTTTTGTGCGCCCTCGGAATGGTCCTGAGAGGGTGAGAGAATCGCCAGCTGCTGGCCACATTACATGCAAAAGAATGGCTCCTCTTAAGGAGAGAATATAGCACCAGCGCTGAGCCAGCCACTCATGCTGCCGTAATTGCCGTCAAGATTTTACGGGTTGACTGTACCAAGCATCGCGAAGGAGCCGCGAAGAAACCCCCGCGTGCTGCGAGGGTTTTAGCCGAACATTTCATTACGCTGGAACGACGTACGGCTCCGCACCTCACACATTACCCTAAATAACGCACACCCCGCACACATTACCCTAAATATCGCAATGTGAGTAATGACCGACAACAACGGCACAGAAGCCATTGCTTTCAAACAACATACGACCGTTTCTTTAATAAGATAGTGCGCTTTGGCGTCATTTGCGTCAGTGACCGAGAAAGTATTCCGCTCTTTCGGTAAACTTGCAGATTCTGTGCCCTACAGAAGCGCTTATCGCGAGCAGATATCGAGCATGAATAGAAGGTAAATGTTATTACATAACGCTTATACATTTGCATTTATTTTCGCCGTAATTGTTTCCACAAAATAATTACAATTACCTGGTATTAGGTAGGAGCGCTAAAGAATTGAACGAATGGAAATCTATAAAATTTGCTGAAAATTGGTTCCGCACAGGTGAAGCTTAGTTTGGATAGAAATGACAATACAATAGAAAAAAGTAGGAAACTAGCACTGATGAAGACAAGCCACATAAAGGAACATTGAATGGGAATGTTTGGAACACGTACTAAGTGCAAACATGTAAAAAGTGGCAGCATCAAACGCTGCAGTAAATGTAGGTGGCAAAAGGCTTGTTTCGAGGTGAAAGCAATCTCATAAGCAAAAGTAACATAACAGTATAAAAACAAGCTGTTTAATTTCACCAAAGCGGGACATGATTCTAACTCTGTATAATTTCAAATATTATAACTCATTATGGAAGTCTATCAGTAATAGAGTACGACATGGTAAGCGAACACTCTGACTAGTATCGTGTTAATCTGCACGGCAGCTACTAAAGTTCTCTTTGACATGTTCGTCAACGGAACACCTCAAGTAGTTGTATCCTTCAATACGACGGGTAGAAGCGGGATGTGATGTAATAAATGACTCTTGACTTCTGTTTCTTTATATTTCGGACGATCAAACGCTTACTGAAAAAAAAATATTGTATAATGCGTAGCATCTAAAGAGTAAAAGTTCATATAAGACAGGCGGAAGCGTACAGAGCTCCGAGTGGCAAAAATACTTTACGTTTCAAGCCATGTATAAACCTGAAAAAAAAACTAAGCAATTGTTTGGCTTTTCGCTGTTAAATTTGTAAAATGAAAATACCTACGCACAACAAAACTTGCAGGACTAGTACGACAACGTGTCACATTTATCGGATTGTTTGCTAAGCTTAAGAATTAGCGAAACACTCAGCCTCTGCTCTCTTTGACATCACACGCAAGCTAGGCTCAGGCAAGAAATCGGTTTCTACGGTCAAAGAGCATTAGTTACTCCAGCTTTTATGTATCCTCTCCTCACTGTCACCAGGAGAAATATACACGACACTCCAGTACGCTACTCAAAGAGACGCTCAGCAGTTCCACGCCCAAGTGTAAATTGTGTCCTCACGTCGAGTTGATGTGGTGCCTGTAGCCGTAGATTTGCCTGCTCTTCCTGTGTATTCAGTCTGGAGACTCCCGGAGACCCGTTTTGGGCCTGTGGAACAGTGCTGTGTTGGAGGTGTGGTAGCCATTGGCTTTGAGCAGCCAATGCGGTATATATCCTCATCTGCTGAACTTCTATATAGTTACAGGACTAATTGTTATAGCTAAGAAACTGAGTGCTCGTTCGACTAGGTTGTGCATGTCGCTTTAGGCCAAGCCTACTCGGATGAGTTCTTCGGAACTGCAGACAGGAACGTCGGCTCAGGTGTTATAAACAACTCGACATAGTTGAGGGGATTGTATGTTCCATTTTACGGAGTACGATTGAGCTCTTAAGTATTTCAAGTGATCAATCAAGGGTCGTCGTCTGAAACTCGAATCGATGAGCAGAAGCCAACGCACACGTTTAAAGTTTTGAACAAGTTAAGTAGAAAGGGCTTGGCTTAGATCGACATTGACGACACACTCAAACGTGCCCTAACTATCACATAACGAAAGGTGTGGTATAGAGACGCTTGCACATACAATTCCGTGTATATCCCTCGAACTCCTCTTTAGTTACTTTATCGTTAGACGCAGATTTTAAAGTTATTTCAATCCAGATTTGGATGTCCGTGGATTTGTAAGAATCATTTTGAATATCATATAAATATAATAATCAGTCGGCTAATGCATGCTACCTGATTGAAAATACTGACATTTGCCTTAAGCAGTGCACTTCGGTGGCTACCAGTGATGCGATAAAGGGTTTGGAGGATGGATGGTCGGCTAAGCAGCAGCAGGCAACGCTCATGCAAATAAGGAGCCAGTTAGGCTTGTGTGTCAAAGACGCATCGACGCCCTACAGGCTGTAAGTCCCAACAGCCAACCATATGTTACCGGCGCTTCTTCGGCAGTCAAGTGATTTTCACAGCGCCACAATTTAATGCTCGCTTTCGACAGAAATATGTTTTCTTCTCATTGCTGCGGCGGCGGCTTGTGTGCCTTACCAACAGCTTCCAATGAAGTAAATAAAGAATCTGAAAGAGACGCGAGCGGTGGCCTCAGAAATCGCTGGTGCGCGTATCGAGCAGCTCCGTATGGTGCGGTGTTTGCGTGTAGCGCCCATAGAGGCTTTGCAAGAAGCTGGAAAGAAAGTTCCCGACACAAAGGAGCAGTTGGAACTTATGGATACATTACTATGCATGAGCTATAATAAAATTGATAACGTAAACAACTGCGAAGAGTTGTATTTCGGATACAAGTAAGTAACTAACTAGGCTAGCTAGCGAACTTAAACTAAATATATGTATTCCTCTCCAATTCTGTTGACATTGTAATCAACTCATCAGTGGACAACGTGCCATCTACAAACCGTGTCGAATTGTGTTCTTGTAGGAGATAATGTAGGGAAGGATGGATTAAGGTGAGCTATGTTGTTGCTGCTCATTACGTAGTAGTGTTTCTTCTCGATTTGAGATTATAGTAGGGTCAGCATTCATTCCCAGGCTCATATATACATATATTGCCTAGCTACATCACCCACTAATAGCACGTAGTTTGTTGGTTGCTTGGTTGGTCTCATCATTCCGACCTGCAAGATTATAGAGGAAAAAATTCAGCTGCTGAACGCCAAGGAAACGAAATAGAAGGAAATTTGAACTTCAAATTAACAGTAAATAAGTTTTATAAATATTCTCCAGTGACACGTATCTCTTGACGTCTTCCACTTCAGCTTGGGAGGTGAAAGCAGCTAATCTGAAAATCACCAATTGGTCCCAATGTTCTTATTATAAATTGGCAGTACGTATTTTTTCTCGCAGATTAAGTTTGCTTTGTTTATTTATTCGTACATTTTCCCATTCATATAAATTATCTTCATTATAGAAGGAGCTGTCCACGCAGCACAAACTTCAGACTTTCACTACCTTACTGGACTTCAAATACCAATCTCTGTCGCTATGGTAACCATTTGATTAAATTTCTCCTTCTTCTTGAAGTTTTTTTTTTTTTTTGTCTTGCTGTTTCGCAGTCGGAAAGAATGAAGCTAACGCACATTACATGCCGTCACTAGCTGTGGGCATCTTAGTCTTCTATATTTGTCACATTTTCTTTGCTTATTAGTCCTTTGAATAGGTACCGTAAACATCGATAAAAATGACGGTTAAGAGAAACGTATATCTTGAACGCCCCATCTAACCTGGATTGTTCGCGCGCTCCCAGATCAAGGCAAAAACTGTAATGCAGGCGAGGGACTTATCATGGCAGCGGGATCGAAGAGGGTTTTTTTCTCAGCTCCATAATAACATTTTGGAATCAAAAGGGCTGGTTACAGGAAGTAAAATCTAATTGCATCCTCTGGTGACGACGTTAGGAGCTGCATGAACTCCCAAGACTTTGCTCTTCGCTTAGTCCTATTATGGAAAATGGGTGGAAGTTGCCCCATAGCACTGGCGAGGTTGCCACTTCAACGATCTCATTCTAAGCGAGGACGTCGTTTCGAAAAAACGAAAGAACTTCTCAAATTAAACCGGTGGCCAAACTCGAATGCATGCGCCCCACTCTGGTCTAATGAGACCTTCCGGTAAAATTATTAGTATGCATTCAGCCACACAATTCACTTCTGTATCACTATAGTGGGGTATAAGAGCTTTAACGTTTTCATAATCTTCCCTACACGTTCCAAGCGCAAAAATTGAGGTCAGTGGCGTTGCAGGATATTATTACGAAACAGAATCATGAGTTACTTTTCTCCTCCAGAATCAGCCGAAGGTGCAACAAAAGTTGGCTCTCGAATTGCCCGATCTCATGCGACAACCGTTACCTTTATACCTCATTCTAATATCTTTCAATTTGAAAATACTCTATGGTGTATTTTTGTCATCATTGCAACACGTCGAGTCGAGAATGACCCTTTTTTTAATTATTTCTATATCTATTTATTTATCTACGAATGAAAAATTTTATGGCATTGATTCAGCGTCTAATTAATTTCTGGCCATGCAACGGTATTACTAAGCCGGTCTTAGTCATTTAGAGACCCTCACCATATGTACTTGAAATCATGGAGATTTGTAAAATTGAGATTTCAAGCACTAGCTAAATCACATATTGGGACACAAATTCATGTGTATAAAATGGCATCATAAATCGCATTGCTACACTTTTCTGGACAATAATTTTGGGGTTAATCAAAAATCTGATAGGTACATGAACGGAGTATATACTAGTTTCAGCGAATTGCAAGAACCAGCCCCGTCTGAAGCACCGACGGCACTGACTCACCAAGAAATACTGTGATCAAAAGTATTTTTCTTCAAGAATCGGTGAGAGCTCGGAAACTTGTGTAAAAAGATACGTGAAGTGTAACTGTGAACCCAATTTAAGTTAAAATTTCGTATGTGAACTGCAATTGAGTTAAAATATGTATAAATTTATTATTGCTAAATGTTTACGTTTTTATCGGTCACTGTGACACTATTTTTTTCGGAAATGGTAAATAAAATCAATCTACACGCAATTTCGTTGAGAGGACGGCGAGCACGTCAGCTCTGATATTTCATTAAGATTATTAGCAATTTCTAAAATAAATATCTTGTCAAATTTGTGTTGGCGGAAGAGACAGCAAGCAATTACTTACTTATTTGAAGCAAGCTATTTCGTACGTTTATTAGTCGCTGTTGGACATACGATTTTTCTAAGTTTTGCTATTTAAAACTTTATTTATTTTAGAGTTAAGCTGAGAGGACGTTCAGGTTGCCATACCCGTATTAGAGTTCCAGAGCCAAAATTGTTCTATTTTTTACGTAATAGAAAATAAAATTCGCAGTAAATTTCTCGTTGAGAGGACATCAAGCGATTATGCGCTTTTATGCTTTACGAGAAATCTTAGATTTCGTTTTCTTTCTTTGCAATCGAAAAAGTTAAATCTCTAACTCTAAAGCAGACTTTCCAGCCGTTCGTTTTCTTCATCCTTCCAAGGGGAAATTCTCTTGTCCAGTCCACAACGCTGGTTACTTCGAAGCTGTAGCTTGTTTAACGTGGGTTACTTGAAGGAAGGTCTCTTGCGATTGCTACACTCAGGGTCTTGTGTGGGTAGATTCTTTCTTATTCTACGGTCTGCAAGAGGTTATTTGGGATTGAACTAGTTCTCTTTACCTCACAAAACCAGTTTGGAAACCCGATCTATAAATATTTTAGTGTTAGAAATATTACTGAAATGAATATACGAGAGGTAAATAAGAGCCATTTGTCGAATAGGTAGGAATAAAATTCTGTTTACTCCCGGGAATTTTAGAGTGTGTGAGCTGAACAAACGGCCGTTCAGGACACCGAGGGAAGAAGCGATGGCAAGGGCAATCCAGGCACCAATAAAATTCAGCCTAAACGAGTCGTTAAATGTACCATCGCTCTCTAACATCGGCATTTTGACTGGAATATACATCTCAGAATGCTAAAGCTGATATTTAAAGCGTATGAAAAATATAAAACACCAGAATAGTGATAAATTGTTGGACAGAAAAGCTCGTTTTATTTCAGTAATACCTTAGTAGCCTGATCAGCCTGTTCACATTTATTCCTACCGTAAATCATTTTTTAGTAGAATCGTTAGGGTTACAACTCAACCATTTCAATATTGGCGGGACGTATATGTCCCGCATCAAAGTTTTGATTATTAAAGCCAGTGCGTTGTCTCTTTTTCTGGAAACTTGAACAATGTATTTAACAACCACTATGAAGTCAGTGATAGTATTTTATCTACGATTGAACTAAACTGTGACTACAATGATACTGTCTTCTATGAGCTTCTTTTAGAAGCTCATAAAAGAGCAAAGTTTCCGTAGCGAAAGGGTTGACATGAACGATAGCACTGCCTGATACAACTACTTTTCACAACGCTGATATTCATATTTTAGCTGAGTGAAAATAAAATGTAGCATAATCCAGAATTAGTTTTCTGTAGAAATCCAAGGCATGGAAGAATCAAACTATTACGAAAGGCTTGTCCACGATTATTGTATTCAGTGCAGGTCATCTCAGGGGAAATTCGAACGCTTTACAATAATCATATATGTTTGGAAAATCATAGAAGGAATATTCTAATCGCTTCACCGTCAGGGGTACGGGGTTGCACACACAAAATACTCGGTTATATTAGAACGCTATTATCCCTGGAGCTAAGAAATTCAAAACTTACTGGACCCGTGCCTGCTAACTACGTCAGGTAAACCAGCCGTTAGCACTTAGCTAGTAGTTATCTGCTACGTGCAGTGTGGAGATTACTCGCTGCTCACCCTCCCGCTGGTCACAGGATGCAGTATCCCCACGGCACAAGATAGGCGACGTGCATACAGTTACCTGGACTCCGTCCGGAGAATTTAGAAGACATGGGAAACTGCTTAAGAGATTGTACAGTTTTGGTTATTTTGCATTGTGCAAGCCGTCTAACAGGAAATAGTACTGAGGAAAGCGATATATTTTGGGTAAGCAAGAACACTACACTGATATTGATGACAATGCGTTTCTCAGCAAAGCGCAAGTTGCATGTTCGTCGCACATAACAGTTTTCTTTTAATAAATTTTACTTCCTATACGGTAAAGATTTTAGCTAAAAGAATTACCACAAAAATGAAGTTAGCGGGCTACACGATTAACATCTTCAGTATTTAATGGGATCATCATTATGATACTCCAACTTTTGCAGTGAAGGTCAATGACATAATTTATGTTCAACTCTTGTCGTGTCATGAAGGAATTTCGTGTGTACCAGGTGTTGTGGGTTAAAGACAGCGGCAGCTTATGGACAACAAAGGTTTCATTATATGGCATTTCCAGGCATCTTTTAGCAATTTTGTAACTTGTGATTGTGCAATTCCAGGGTCCCTGACCCTTCTATCAAAAGTCTTCTCGTTGTCTCACTTAAAGAAACTTTTGTGGGCGAATGTTTAGCCTGCGCGAGAGCAGGCAAGTTTTCTAATTGTTTCATTATTGTGAGCTGAAAAGCCGCTTAGGAAGAATCTTTGAATACCTGCTCAAGTACTGAACGACTGAGGCTCCTAGACTGCTTCCTTGCTTCCTAACTCAAGACGCAAAATATGTAAACGGTGCTAGCTGTTCACTTCATGAAGTAAAGTGTATGAAATGTGGTGAATAACATTGAATGCACTGCATTGGCAAGTTTATATATGGCCTCTCATTTACCCATGACTTTTGTGGGAGAAGCACTATTTGACATGTGACCAAATGGTATCAAATTGGGCGTTAAATGGTTAAGAAACTCTAGTAAACTCACTCATGATTGTAAACAATTATTTCGCAAGAGAATATTTCTTGATTATTTATTCATTTCAAATGGGCAGATGCACTAAATGGCTTTCAAGGTCATAGCCTGTATTGGAGGGCGGGTTATATGAAACGGAAGTGCCGTCTGCGTAAAAGATTTTCTGAAGCCTTCATTGTTCTTGCTACGAATGGATTATGCAATTTACAAGTAGCATGCAGTTGAACCCAGTTGTGAACAGCGACAGCAAAAGCTGACTCACGGCTCGTGTTCATTCTCGGGAATGAACGCGTTGATTTGAGCGACGTGTGAAATGGCCCTAAGATATTCCCGCTTTTAAAATTTCAGCCTAATACCGAATAAGCTGTTAATAAGAATTGTAGCATGGACAGCCATGGACTGACGCAAAACGGTATTCAGAGCTGCTGCCGCATGACTATTTGCCGCACACTCAGGGGTAACCTTTTTGTTCTATAGCATGGTGAGTGAAGGTGCTAAAGCACGGGTAAGAAAACTACGGCCCACGGGCCACATTCGGCCCGTTAGTTTTTTTTTTTTCAATCCGGCCCGCGGAAGGTTTTATGATCTTAGATACGTTAACTCATTAGCAGCGCTTATTAAAATACATTCAGATATTGCATATATGCATTAAATATGTTGTTTTTTATCCTTGAGATGTATACATCGGGTGCTGGCACGGCCCGTCTGTGAACTTTTGAAAGTCCGTGTGGCCCCTGACTCAAGCAGTTTGCCCCCCCCCCCCTCGTCTATACCATACTTAGCATAAATGCAGAACTAGTAATGTGAACCCATGTTTTAGTAAAAGTCATAGCTTATGAAAAAATTGCGAATTTTGCATCATCAGTTTTCGAATTCTTTTGTCATGGATTGTGAGTTTCCCTTTGCATTTGGGAACGGGGATACCACCACGCAGTTATCCTAATACTAACACCTTTCTGATGTGTAGATACGAGGAGGATCTGCTAGCTTCCATTTATAAAAAGAAAAACAAAAACGCAAGGCAACTCCCTAGCGATTTTTGCAAAATCTACAGTGGTTTTCGATCTCGCCGATATTGTCCGCATTTATAGTGTGTACCATAGTAAGTAAAAATTCAGTATCGGTTCGGAGAATTCATGTTTTAGTAAAAATTTATACCGTAGCTTAGTTAAAAAAATTATAATATTTCATCTTGAGGACTTGGCCTATTAAATTTTCCTAGATTGTGCGTTTCCTTTAAATTTGGGAATGGGCGGGTACAATTTACAAATTACTTTTCTTTTGTGCAAAAATGAAGAGGATCTACTAGTGATTTTTTGTGATACTTTTGCACAAACTGCAAATTGCCCCAATTTCACCGGTATCACGAGCATTTACAGTCTATTATTTCTTTTCGACGAGTGGAATCAACTAAAAATCGCGCAAATGGCAGCGGTAAGAAAAATCATCGCGAAACGACTTCATTTGCCAAAAGGTGGCAAATGCTCCACACGTACGAAACGAGAGAAATAACTGAAACTTTGCATGCCACAAGATTATCTAAAGAGAAAAACATTGGCGCTAAGATGAATGGAATCGGATCAGCATTGCACAAATGGCAGCGCCGACAAAAATCGTCTGAAAATGTTAGCATTTACGAGACTGTTAACAGCGTTGCACAAATTCAAAACCAGATAACTTATTGGAACTTTGCACGCTACAAGAATATAAAAAAAAAGAAAAAAAATTGGCGTTTAGACCAAATAAATCGGGTCATAAGTGTGTAAATAGCAGCAGCTGCAAGCGTTGTTGATGCAAAGGTGTGAGCTGCGGGGCTTACATACATCAAAAGACGATAAAACAATTTTTACTTCCCATTTTATTTGACAATTATTGAAATACCACGGCCCAACAACACGGATACTAATACTTTTCTCCTGTAGAAATAACAGGAGGATCTACTGATTTTGATTATTCAAGATTTTTTTCCTAATCAAAGTGCAAAGTACCTCCTCTTTGATTTTTCTAAAATCTTCAGTTGTTTCCGATTTTACCGACGTTGAAAGCAATCATAGTCTATACCATACGTTGTATAAATTCAGTATACTTCAGTATCAATTTTTTCAATTCAAGTTTTGGGAAAAAGTTATAGCTTACAATTATCCTTACACCCTCACCTTTCTCCTGTGCAAATATCAGTAGGATCTGCTGCTTAGCGATTTTTGCAAAATCAACATTTATTTTCGATTTTACGGATATTATCAGCATTGTAGTCTGCACCAGGGGTAGACAAATTACGGCCCACGGGCCACATCTGGACCATTAGTTTTTAAATTTGGCCCGAATAGAGTTTTAGGCTCTTAGCTACTAATTTAAGCGTGTATTATAAGACTTATTCAATAAATAACATTTTGCATCATGTTATTCTTATTCTTGATAAGTACGCATCGGGTGCTGGCCCGGCCTGACTGTCAATTTTTGAAAATCCGTGTGACCCCTGAGTCAAAAAGCTGGCCCACCCCTGTACGAAAGGTACCAACTATATAATAACATATTACAGCATGTCAAGGATCGTTCTTAAGATTAAGGTCCCAAATACAACTGAAGAGAAATGACTAACGATGCCGTCGCAAATTGGGAAGTTTACCTTCGCTTTCACCGCAAGTTGAGCAATTACAGAATCTCTGTGATGTGTTTGCTGCACAGTACAGCCGTGCAAGCAGATACAAAGCGCCGCACCATTTCCATAAGCTACAATAGTCGAGAGCGAGCATCTCGATCATTATGCATGCAGGCCATTGCTTAGACCATCTCCCTGGTACAGAATATGAAGGGTCCTATTATAGCACCGGGCTGACACTATTATCATAACAGCCATGAGCAAACACTCCCACAGGTCCTGTCTTGTGTGTTTAGTTTATCATTAAGATACATAGCTACACTAGTGGCATCCAGCACCTCTGGATGCTCCTCAACAGTAAAGTAAACAAACCGTGAATTTATTGAATCTTCAGAGATGTATGTACTGCTTCGAATGGTACAAGCTAGTACATATTTGCAACCAGGTGTGCAAAAAATTTGTTGCCTATGTATAATCGATTATTGCTTGTCAGATAATAAATGTATCAGGTAACCCTCATTGGCAGTTATCATACAAGAGTTTATTTCGTATAGCTAGTTAAATGTATCAAATTATTAGTGGACAAGTTAACCTATATTTGAAAACAGTAAGCATTCGAGATCTTTATTTTATAACGATCAGTGCATCAAATGAAATGAGCATCAATAAGCCCATAATAAAAACAAGAGATTCAAAAGGATTGTTTTATATGTTATCAATGCATGCTGATAACTAGACGGCCTAGGGGTAAAAATTACGGTAAAATTTTGTACTTAAAATTTCTTGTTCCTGCTTCCAGAATAGGTGTTGCTGTAAAATAGGTCAAACCTGCAGGCGCGATCTTCCGTTAAAGAAACGCAAGATGTACCACCATGAGTTTTGCGAGAGTAGAATATTCCCCCTGCAGGTCAGGCATGAATATCAGTTGGGAATTGGTCAAAAGTTGAGCAGCACCAAGAAAATATAGTTCAACCGAACAAATTCACCAGAAATGTTCAGGGTTTACTGTAACCTGGATACCAGCCGATAGTTGAACCTTCAAGGGTCGACATTTGGCTGAAATGTAAATTGAATATAAAAAGGGGAATTTTTCAGCTTGAAGTTTCAACTGCTACGATGAGATTCAGCTAAAGGAAGCATGAGCGGAAGGGATTATGCATGAAAGGAACGAAAACTCCAACTAAGACTGAGCCCTCTAACTGCTACGAAGAGATTCAGCTAAAAAATATGCGATGTAGCTTATGCCCGAAAGGATTAAAACTCAATCTAAGATACCGCCTTTCATCTACCATGCTCAGAAGAAGAATTATCATCGTTTTATGAAAAAGTGCCGAGTTAGTTTTCAAAGTGAAGCAAGATGCAGAAAAAGCAGTTTTTCCACTTATGACCATGTATTTCAGAGGCTATATTTGTCACCGTAACTGAAAGAGCTGAAGTTTTATGAAACCTAAACTTGTTTTTCAGTAGACGAATTTTCTCCTGCCTAAATTCTTAACGGCGTGACGGAGGGAAGTGCCAACCAAAGAGCAAGCAAGCCCGGAGCAAGCAAGAGCGATGCTAGCAACCAACAACTGTGAATGATTACCTCCGCCAAAGAGGTTATGTTTTCGTCGGGTTTTCTGTCTGTCGCGAAGATAACGTATTGTAATAACTGTAGCAATTGAATTCTTTAGCGATCAGCAGCCGGAACTCAGGGGTGGTCCTCCCGTTCGTCACAAAGTATGACTTCAATGAGAACCGCCACTACAGGATGTCTGCTAGCGGTGGATGGTGTAAATAACGGTTCTTGGTCATCGTTCGACAAAGTGCTCTCATACGCACCCACGACGATGTACTGCTCAAATACACTCACAACGATGTGTAGCTCATGCCTACGCACCCACAGCCACAGGAGTAGCACACGCGAGAAAGGTCACTTTGGTTCATAGTCATTCCAGCTTGGAGACTCTCACTC
>LQNS02278182.1:6661111-6687317 GCA_001587735.2 Parhyale hawaiensis
GTGGTGTTGTGCCCTGTGACCTGTCGCATCGTCGCAGAGTTGGTGGAGTCTGTTTTCTGTATAAAATCTTTAACTGCCCCAGTCATCCACTGTCTGAGTTTCTTCCAGATCCATTTGTTCGGGTGAGGTACACTCGGCGGACTGGTGCTCTTTATGAGTTTGCCTTGGAACCGTTGCGATGCCGTACGGGCCAGTTTTCCCGTTCGTTTTTTCCATCATGTGTGGATGTTTGGAATGATCTTGATGGCTCTGTCTTTACTGGTGCTGGTATTGGCAGCTTTAAACGATCTGTACCCAGAGCTATTCTGTGATCTCGGGTCTTCTTTTTTTTTCATTCTTTTGTTTTCTCCACCCGCTGGGTTGGTTGCGTGGGGGTTTGTTAACCTCATGGAGTATCTCCGTTCCTACGTCGCCAGCCTGGTGTGATTTAATAATAATAATAATTATTATAGCCACAGCAGTGTTCGTAGGCTGTATATGTATTTCTAGATATTCACAAAGGCTACTGAAAAACGAAATAACTTCGTACAAATATGTTGTTTTGTATTTTGCAGGAAAAACATGTTGATGTTTTGTTTACTCCAGCAGAAAGCCTTCTTTTCATTGGCTTTTACAGCCATAGTAAATGCATATTCATTTAAATCGTGTTGGGTTTCATTAACAACAGCGACATTACAAGAATTTTCATATTACCAGGCTCCAACTATAAATGCGATTGCAGCTTGGGTGGTTTGCAATAAATGGCTAGCCAAGCTACTTCTAAACCAATCATTGTTAATTAATTGTAAATATAATTTATGATGTTGTTGGGATAATACTGCTGTGACGGTGAAGGAGATTCCCTGGCGTCGTATCGTGTGCAGTGTCGACCCTGTCTCTTAATTTAATGATTTGACGGTGTCGGTTTTAGAGAGGTTATCCCAATGAGGACCATTTTACGCGACCACATGACGCACCATATTTTGATCATCTACCCCCGGTTGGCTTTTGAATATAAGTAAGCAGCTTTTTCAGGCTTACCGGCGTGCGTGTGACCGTAGATTGTGGCTGGCCTACGTAGTGAGTACAGCTGAGGCTATACGTGTGTAGGACATGGCTCAGTATCGCCGAAAGTAGCGTACGTACCAGGAATCTTTCCTTAGGATTGACAAGCCACATATTTTGTTGGAGTGAGCTGAAAGGTTCAGTTTTCGGTACTCTGAACCTTTTCTGTTCTTCCCCCCCCCCTTTAGGCCCGAAGGTGGTATTGCTGTTGACTCCTATTTAAGGCGATACGCTTTCGCCTCACTTCAATAACAAGCAGAACAAGAACGTTGGATCGTTGCAGTAAATTACATTTTCTGCATCACTTTAGCTCGTTGACGATCGATCCAGCAGTGCTCGAGCGTTTTTGACAGACCTTGATCCATGTGGTAGACTTAGACCCCTTCGGCGCTTTCCCCTATTTTGTAGGAGCTGCTGGCATCTTCTCTCTAAGCTCAGTCTAATTTGCAGGTACTTAATTCGGTGGGGCAGATTTCTTCGTTGTTGGCGTACTGGAAATATTACACCCTATCGTACGAGACCCTCTTCACTAAATATAATCAATTGTAGACCTATATCCTTGACTCACATCTTGTCAACGGTTCTCGAAGAATTGTCGGAAGGTAACTGGATCCTTTTGCTGAAACTGTTAGACTGCTACCAGTGCGACGGGTCAATCTGCGTACAGAATGAATTTGGGTTGTTGCGCGCTTTATTGTATGTGTCGCAGCACCAGGTCGTCGTTCTGAAACGCGAAACTTGTTCCGCTGGACATTAGCGCGGCTTTTGGTATTTTTAACTGCGGGAGCCTCTCGCACAACGTGGAATCATTTGGGGTGTATGGTAGTTATCAGTCATTCAAAATTTTATTTCTGAAAACACGCAGAGTGTGTTCGTGGGCGGTTCCTTGATCACATCTACCTATTATAATGGATTCCTTTATTCTGCACGGTAGTGATTAGATTAGATTAGATAGGCAGCAGTAGACGAACAAACAGGCCCATTCTTAAAGAGACACTGAAACTTATGTTAGTAGGATATAAAAGACTGGGGAAAAGAGAAGAAAAAAATGAGGAGGGAGAAGAAGCTCAGCAAAAGAGACGATCATGAATGCACGCAATCACGATCAATAGCCGCTGATATGCGGAGTTAAAGGTGTCAGATGTCAGACAATGTAGTTTGAGCGGCAGAGAGAAGAAGACGGATTAAGGAAGCCTCAGAGGCTTTGGCCGTTAAGAGTGTGCGACTCCTGGAGGATTAATCCTTAGCTGTGGAGGATGTCTCTCCCAATGTAGTGCTTTGGTCCCCTTGCTCTCCGATATATATACTAGCGATATGCCTTCTGCCCTGGAGAATACACCGATTAATTGAGCCGTCAATTCCAGTCGTAATCTACTGATACTTCTGTGTTTTCTTGCTGCCTCCATTGCAGTGTTGTTCCCGTGGTTTGGCTTCGGCTGCCGGCAGTCATCTTCATCTGCTGGATCTACAGTCGACTTCAGCCACTCGGCTGTGTTCCTGGTGTGGGGTTTCAATAATTATAATAATGCTGCTCCAGCTGACAGTCAAATGCAAATTCCAGTTGGCCAGATAATTCAAGGTTTGTTATAAAAATTTTGGATTCATCAAGTGTTTCATGGTCTTTTTCTAAAATATTCTTTAACCCTCACCAGAAATTACGTGGAATATCTTTTAGAGATATGTCATAATTTATTTTTTTATTCTTGGACTTGCGGACTCACCACGAGATTTCTTTTTAATTTTAAAAACCTCACCAGATATCCCGTAATTTATCTTTCAACAATTTCAGATTCATATCGACATATCTTGTGGCCAATTTCCTAAAACTTTTAGACACTATGATATATGTCGTTGTCTATTTCTTTAAGCTGGACATCCCCACGGGACACATTACGTTGCTGGTACTTTTTATTTCCTGAGTAGCAGTATGTTGCATAAAAATATTAACTGTCCGTCATGAACATAAAAAAAACTCAGATCAAGCTTCCCCGCAACGGCCGTAAGAAATAGGTAAGGGATTAATGGAATGAAGCGCTTTTAACAACCACTGATTGGAAAGTTATAGAGTTAAAAAATTTGCTGGATTCTCATTTCAGAAAAATACCAGATAGACCAGCAGTCAGCAGTTACGTGCACTGTGGAGATAATTCGCTGCTGGCTCTCTTCGGTAGCTACCTGCGACCCCACAGAAGACACCGAGCATCGTGACTCCACACACGTGAGGTAATGCGTGAAACGTCACCTGGACTTCGTCCGATGACCCACAAAGTACCTGATGTATACAAGGTATACCACGCAGTTCGTTGTGAATGACAGAAAGCAGGTTCATTGTACTGAATGTTAACATAACAATTATATTTTTACTAAAAAAGAACACAAGATCACGGCAATAGGCTCAGATGTACGTCTACTAAAACATAGGTACTGAATAACATCCTAGAGCAATGCTCGTAGTATAGGGATGTTGAAGTGCTGTGATTGCTTGCTGTAGTTTGAAAGTTTGCCTCCTCACCAAGCCCGTGAATTTTCACGATGCTTTGTTTGTGGCGTCAGCATTTCTAGCTTTCACACTCCCTTACAGGGGTATTAATCCTAACAAAAACAGGAACTAAATATTCGCCTCTGACACCATAGCTTTAACAAACTGTGGTCGACTGCAGATGTGCACTCCTCGTGAGCCTAGCAGGCATCTGTCTGCAGCACGAATCAGTGCATATATATTTTGTTCTGTGTGCGGCCAAGTTAACTTTAAATTTAGCAAAATTCATTCATTTGGCCTCCAAGCCACAGATGTATGTAACCGTAGCTCCATACCACGCAAGCTGAATGCATTTTAATTTCTACCTACAAAACCAGTGAAAACCTAAATGGTACAAGTTCAATTTTAAGTAAGTTGCTATTTACTAAGGCATTAACGAGTAGCGCAGCGTCTAATAGATATGATAATAAGTGAAAGAATTCTTGGAAAGGTCACTCCTTTCTGTTACATCATGCATTATACTGTACACAGCAGAAATGACGCCTAGAAGTGTATGAAACAAATTTGCTTCCAACACAGAACGCATCATCTGTTTACGGCGCAACATTCATTCGAAGCTCACAGGTCACCAGGTAATGCATCAAGCTACCCGTTTCCAGCACAACAATCACCAGAAGCTTAATGTGCGCCCACTAGGAATTCAAATAAATTTGTATCCATCAAGACAGATGCTCTGGGAAGCTTAAAGGGCGCGTGCCGGTAATTGATGTAGGCTTAAGCAGCTTCGCTCATCGCGTGATGAGCCCCCGAGGATGACCTGGCTAATACCATGCATTAACAGTCCCGAGTCTCTCTCGGCCCCTCACATTCATTTGTCAACACTGCCTGACGGACAATTGCTCGACTGGCCCGAGTGGCAGCTGCTGCTTCTGCTGCTCATTTTCTGGTCCCGAGTGTTACAGCAAAGGTCGGATTGTGTTTGTTTGCCTCAGATAGTGGAGGTGGTGGGAGTGGCGGGTGGTCTGGTGGTGGAATGGTACGCTATCGGGTCGTGAGAATGGCAGGGGGTCTGGTGCAGCATGAAAATGGTGTTTTGCCTGGCGATGTGCATGCCAGGTGGTCTGGTGGTGAAAATGGTATTTTATCGGGTGGTGCACATGGCAGTAGGTCTGGTTATAAAAATGACATAACGTCGGACATGCCAATAGCAGGTGGTTTGGTGGTAGAATGGTAGGCGATCTGGTTGTGGAATGGCAGGTGGTCTGGTGATGGAAACGTCATGTGGTCTCGTAATAAAAATGGCAGCTGGAATGGCGGTCAGAATATAATAATTAGTAGTCCGAAGAGGATATGACAGGCGGTCTCAAGCTTGAAGCGGTAGAAGTCTCGGGACAAACCGTGGTTTGACGACCAGTGTCGGTCAGCTTTTGAAGCCAAACAAGAGGCTTATCGGGCTTGGCGGCGTTCGCATGACCGCACGTTGTGGCAGACCTATGTGGATTGTAGGGCCGAGGCTAAGCGTGTGTATGAGAGGGCACAGCATCGTCAGAGGCAGCGTTCCAGGGACTCTACTGAGTATTGACCATCCACACCGTTGGTGGAGTGAACTAGAGGATTCAGCTTTCGGTGCTGAACCTTCGTTGCCGCCTCTTGTTGGTCTCGGTGGTGGTATTGTTGCTGATCCCTTGGATAGGACGGAACTCTTGTCAGTTTGACGGGAAGTAGAGCAGAGATGTGTTGTCATTCCCTAGCTAATGGATGTCACCCTGAACCTCGTGTAACCTCTTTCGCGTTCAGGTCTGCTACAGTCAGGGTGCTGCTTGGTGTCTTGATCCTTATGGAGGTGTGGACACAATGGGTATGTCTCCTCTGTTTTATAAGCAGCTTTTTAGCGTTCTCGCCCCCTAAGCTTGGAGTGATCTTACGGCGCATGATACGGTTAGGACATTTTCCCCGTTGTTGTAGTACTGGGAATATTACTCCCATTCCCAAGGGTCCAGTGTCGCCTCATGTCGCCAGCTATCGACCTATTACGCTGACGCCCAATTTGCCGGAGAGGTAAAGAAATCGGTCGCTTCCAAGCTTGGACGTTTTGCTGAGGCTGCGGGTTTGCTGCCTGCTGGGGAGTTTGCGTACAGAACTGGTATGGGTTGTTGTGGTGAACTGTTGTCGGTGTCACACCATTTGAAGTCTGCACTGCACTGTATTGTGGGTCTGAGGCACGCCTTGTAAAGTTGGACTTAAGCGCGGCGTTTGACAGGGTCAACCACAGGGGGCTATTGTAGAAGTAGGAGTCATTTGGTGGGGGGGGGCAGGGTTCTGTGAGTCATTCGTGATTTTCTTTCTGAACGAATGCAAATTGTGTCTGTTGACGGTTTTTTTAGTGCCTTAGTGGCGGGGGAGTCTGACGTCCCTCAAGGTAGCGTGCTTGGCCCGCTGCTGTTCGTTCTGTATACTAGTGACATGCTCTCTTCGCTAGAGAACACGATAATCAATGATGCGACGATTTCACTTTGATAGCAGTGATACCTGCCCCCAGCATGCATAATGATGTCGCCCAGTCTCTGGATAGGGATCCGTCGCACATTAGTGCATGGTGCTCGGTCTGCTGAAGTACCCTGGTATGCAGCTGAATGACCTTAAGACCAAGTCTATGATTTTTAGTCGGTATCGGACACCTTTACTACAGCATCCACATCTGGAGATTGATGACACTTTGCTACAGGAGTCTATCTCCTTGGAGATTCTCGGTGTTGTCTTTGATAAGAAACTTACCTTTGAGGTGCATATTAGGCGACTGGTGTCACGTGCTTCCAGTAAGATTGAGCTCCCGCGAAACGTGAATTCTCAGTTTGGTGACGGTGAGGTTGTCCGCAGATGCTTTTATGCTTTATTACTGCCTGTGTTGGAGTATTGTTCACCGGTCTGATCTACAGCTGCTGACAGTCACTTGCGTCAGCTGGACCGAGAAGTTAGTTCAGCCAGCGGGCTGTGCGCTGAAAATGATCAGGTGAATCTGTCCTATGGGAGAGAGCTGCGGGACTCTGTATGTTTTATAAGATTAATTTACAACAGTGATAGACATTGGTAGTATTCTTCTGTCCCGGCCCTCAAGGTCTCGAAGAGGATTACATGTGCTGCTGTTGACGCGCACTCTTTCACTTTGGAGAGTCTCTGCATGTTAGATACAAAACTCATCAACTCAGTCGGTGTTCCTGTTATGGTCTGTTGGGGTTTGAAACTCATTGCCGGCATCGGCATTCGATCGTATTGGCCTGCGGGCGTTTAAGTCAGCTGTTAATGGCTTTTTGTTTAATTTTCTTTAGCAGCGTTTCGGGCTTACCGGTGTTGCAAAATGCTTCATTTGGGTTGTACTACCTGTCCGTTGCAGACCGAGCGAGAAGATTTAATAATAATGTTCGATAGTGCAAATGACACGTAATTCATCGGATGACTATCAAGTGACGAAGTAATAAATAGTGCGATGATGCAAAGTGCATATCAACGATCTACGATGTAATCAGAAAGAAATACATAGGTTGAATTAAATATACTGTATATGCCTTGCCTTTGTAGGAACACACATACTGACCATACCCCGGTTGCTTAGAATATATTACTGCTTATGATAGTGGCAAATACTAGCTGATGTAAGTCTTCACTTAATACTTCTATTTGAGAAATCGGTAGTATACACTTGTATTTATAATATATTCATGCCCCTAAAAAGTTCTGCCAATGACTTCTCTCATGCACGCTGCTCGCAGTACCACTAAATTCCATGATATCTTCGCCAAAAACTGTGGCTTGCACGCACACTCGAGGCGTTCATCAAAAATGGCAACAACGTGAATCCTGACACGAGAGCTTTACAGAAAGAAGAAGGACGGAATGTTTCTTCATTTATTGCAGATAATAAAGACGCTTTGCAATAATTGCGGAGGAGTCTGCAGCCGCCATGATGGATGGAGGGATCAGAGAGAGGCTTTGTTAGTTCAGCTGAGGGAGCGGCGTGCCTTCGCTACACAACACAGGGAGCGGCGTGCCCTCGCTACACAACAGAGCGAGCTGCGTATCCTCGCTACACAACAGAGAAAGAGGCTTACCTTCGCTACAGAACAAAGGAAAGGTGGGCTACTGCAACGAATGATCGAAATTTAATGGCAGAGAAGAGCTGTCAGTGTAAGAGAATATTTCCAGTTATTAGGTTTTCTTTATATCATACCATACCTGGGAGGCAACACCGCAGGGTCCGCTCTTGGGATGGAGCGTGCGGTAGACCGTTTAGTTAAGGCCCCATTGCACGGGCGGGCAAAGCTCAGCGAACAGCCGGCAGAATCTCGGAGAAAATGGAAGCCTAACATCACGGTGCAAATTACAGGAGACGGGAAAATCTCAAGGTCACGTCAGTCGGGCAACTCGAAGTTAGAAACTTTTCATTAGAATATGATTACACCGGGGAAAAATCTGCAAGCATTGGCGGGCCATGGCTACTACAACCATTTTACAAAAATTAGAAAGACTTTAATAAAGAACTTAGATATAAGCCTGACTGTCTCCGCTGTTTGGGAGCAATATTCCCGCGGTATCAAACCTCTGGCAGCAGCGAATGTCCGCCGGGCAGCGGGTAAAATGTGCTGCTCGCCAGGCAAAACCTCGTGTTTGTCGGGCAATGTTCGCCCGTGTAATAGGGGCTTTTTATTTGCTGAACAGATTTACTGTTATCGACAAGTTTGTATAGAATGAAGTCTGCTGTTGAGCTTTCAATAAGAATACCTAAGAAAATGAAAGGTGTAATTTCATCATGTTGGATAATCTAAATGTTAGACTAAAAGGAAGTGTTTTTGTCCAGCGTAAATCTCATTGACGAAACAGTCGTGTTATTGTCAGACCACGACCTTGGCTGACCATTTAGTTTGGATCACGACATCATAAGTTTTCTATTTTGATCTTTTTTACTTTTTAATCTTGTTATCATTTATACGTTACTTACTGTTGAACATATATGTTTTCAAATAAATAGTCCTGAGATTGGGGTACTGCAGCCACAATCTAAACGGGGCGGGCTAGCCATTTATAGCCCGAGTTGCTATTTCCTGTGGTCATTACTAGGCTGGCAAAGGAACATTTACGCATGATGACAAAACGAAGTTGTGCTAAGTGCTAAGAATCTTCTTACAAGCTTCGTTCGCCATCTGACTAACTATTTCCCCATTTGCTATATAAAGATCGTTATAGTTATTTCACCAAGTATCGATCGAAGAACCAGCACAGAAGCTGTTATCATGACGTTAAAATCAGCTTTAATATTATTTGGATAACAAAGCCCAAATTCGTGACAAAAATTGCTATCTATATTGAGAGGCAGTGCCTCAGAAGGGAAGCGTGATGTCGGCACAGCAATCCTCCGTGTTCATAAATAGTTTGTATCCAAAAAAATATAGCCCAAATTGTGTGACAAGAAGCACTCCGTGCATTGATAGGAAGTGCCTCAGGAGGAAAGCATGTCGGCCCAGCAGTCTATTGTTTCCTTCCCCACTCTGCCTTCTCAACCTAATTGCGTCGTAAAGGAGAACCCGTTTTTGCACTGAAAAATGTCGTGCTGCTCGATGCTCCATCGGGCACAGAAAATAGCGAGCATGTTAGTGATTGCGGTGCAGTGCCTTTCCAACATAGAATGTCTTGCAATGATGTTACCTTGTTTACTTTTGCCGATACTGATAGAACGAGAATTCGAAAAATCTGTTATCATAGTAATGGGCGTTAAGACAATAAACATCTATAATGATAATCAGTATAACACTAGTACTGTGATTATATCTCATCTTAAAATGAATAACAACAGTCCACAACAGTTCGAAAGTCCAATCTATCAGCATCGCTATGTCGTTAGTATATTTTCACTAATGTTATCGACACTATTGCCATGTCGTATCTAATCAATAGCCCGACAATTATTATCAGCTGGCATTATACTCTTTGCATATATACGGTCCCCAAATGAAGCAATAGATATAAATATATGCTCTTGATTTTTGGTCAAATAAATTCGTTCTCATTGAGATTTCTCATTTTTTCCAAAGAATTTCTGTTGCGTAGATCATTCCATGTACAACTACTTCCTGAAAGCAACGTTGCAAGATTTTTCATCTTACATGAGTGAAAAGGTCCTGATTTATACATACTTGTTTCCAACTGCACCTCCTAACCGCAACGTCGTATTTTTCTTTTATCTTTCACCAATCTTTGAAACTAGACGCATGAATGCAATGTTGCGAAATTACGTCTCTAATTTCAATTTCAAAACCCCTTGTGATAAATACTTCATCCTGTAAAACTATACTTCAAAACTACATTATCGTAAAGTTATCACCAGCTAACAAAGTGAGAGCGGTGATAATGTTTTCATGCTATATGTGTCTGTTTTTGTATATAATATACGTGTACATTTGAATGTATGCCTTTGCACCCAAAATCTCTCTGAAGGAATTGAGCTATCATCACAATCTATTGAAGGCAGTCAGGTGGGTTGATCTAGTTGTGCAGAATGCCAACACTGCTGAGTTAGCAGTTCCAGCCCTCCCAGCCCCTACCCCTTCCATCGCGGGGTTTAGTCGAACGCCACGATGCATTGTAATTTCTCCCTATATTTATCTGAAAGCAAAATAGGATACAGTTTTCATAAAATAGCAGTACAGGTAGTTCTTACTACAGACCCTACTTATATATGCAGTTTTCTTTTTAAGGTGTAAAATTTTTAAATTCCAGCCACTTGATATACTGTACGTTCAGATATCCAGGGCCTGGAAGCAAATATTTTGAACCTGAGTAATAAAAGTGCATGAAACAAGTGAGGCCTATTCCTAGAACTACCTTTATTCAGGAGACTAAAGGTTAATTAAGTTACATCTTCAGCTTCGGTAGGCTAGCGGATGGCATCGCGCCTACCTAGGATTCCTGTCGAATATTGCATTGCAGCTCAAGAGTAACTGTAATATTGCCACGCTGTACCAGCTCAATAATTCTCGCTAATGCAGGCAGAAGGAACACTCCGACAAGGCGAGTTATTAGGAGAACTTGCACTTGGCACGTGCAAACGATGGAATTAACACAGTGTGTCACTGAACAAGGCCAGTATGGTGAAGTTCGCTACTCATTTGAATTATCTGACGTCATAATTAGGAAGGTCAGAAGAGCTGTGTCACAAGCGCAGGTCGGAACCTTGATTACATCGTATCAAATGTAGGATACTGCCCAAAGATGTGGTGCCAAAAGAAGTTAATACGACTTCAATGACGTCCGTATGGGTGTCTTAATTGTTAACTTGCTAAAAACAAAGGAAGAAAAGAAAAAACACTAACAGACTGCTCTGAAATTTCTATAGTTCGAGTTGAATAGTTTACTATATACTGTAATCTTCTTATTTTAATGTCGTCTGGAGCTTGGAAACTAATACGAGTAGTTTAGTGTGTCGCATCTTTCATGTTGAGACCCTTAAATTGCTACGTTTGTTAAATGCATGCAAGAGCTAAGCAATAGCCCACTTCACCTTACAGGGTGCCTAAATTCGAAATATTTTTGCAGTCCATGACTGCTTTCTGTTTTTCAATATTATCTTTCACAACAAACAGAAATAAATATAACATCAATCATACTTTTATCTATATAGCCTATGTGAATAGAATACGAATATGACATACGTATTCTTTTGTGAAAAATGGGAAAGAGCAAATTTACTAGACTTCATAACTACAAAATTAACCCTCATTCATTAAACTATTATGAACCTTTAGCTACAAAAGCACTATTTATTTGAAGCCAAAATTCTTCATAATTTTTAAAGATGATTCAGACTTAAACAGAAATTGTGAGACCCAAGCGATTGGAACGCGAGCAAATCTTCCAGGGAATAAAATGGCTGAGATCTTCTGGAATCTCCCACTTTTATATTGTCTTGTTCGCTCATAACAATCTATTACTGATAAGTTACTGAGTTAAATTCAATCTAAGGAGAAATATTCGATGCAATTTGGGCGGCGCGTTGGACCAGAACGATGGAACTTCCCTGGGCCGGCGCGACTATAATTCTGTCTTTGGAAATGAGATCTGCCATGAGCACCGTAAAAAACACTCATTTTTTCATTCAGGAACCTGACTGCGATAAAAAATGCATGCACTATTTCAATGAGAGACTGATCTGCCATGCACTTTGTATGTAGGAGCAATGGATGCTCCTGTAATCTGTAACATTTGAGACATATTACTAAGTCATTAGGAATTTTAATAGTTGGAAATTAGAAATCTGAAATAAGCTCTGAAAAGTGTCAACTGGACTTTGTTCTATGCCAGAGTCTTTAGCAAAAAATGACTAATCTATAAGAACTATTACAAAACGTTCTATCATATTTTCTTCCACGGCTGCAGTACGAAATGACGCCGTACAGTTTTTTTTAATGAGATTAGATAGGCGGCAGTAGACGAACCAAGAGGCCCATTCCCAAAGAGACACCGGGACAAACACCCCGGCCTCTATGAGCTATTGCCATTATGTTAGTAGGATATAAAGGACTGGGGAAACGAGAGGAGAAAAAACGGAAGACGAAAGAGAAAAAAGAGAAAGAGAAAATAAAAAGAAAAAATAAAAAAAAGAGGGGGAGAAGAATCTCCGCCAAAGAGATGATCATGAATGCCCCCAGCATGATCGATAGCAGCTGATATACGGAGCTTAAATATATAGATGGAGTGGAAGTGAGAAGAAGTCAGAATAAAATGGCCTGGGAGGCTTTGGCAGTTAAGTGCTTGCGACTGGTGGAGGAGGAGTTCTTAGCTGTGGAGGATATCTCTCCCAGTGTATGTCAAGACGATATTTAAACGAGTTGACCGACTCCGAAGAAACAACATCGGAAGGTAGTCTATTCCAAATGCTGACTATGAAATAGAGAAATAACTGCTGGCTTAAAGTTGTTCTTCGAGCTTTATGCTTGAGTTTTTGACCGTTGTATTGCAAGCGATCATTACGGTCTCTTTCAAAGAGTCCCGTTATCGTTGAAGCCATTCAAGTACTTGAATGTTTCTATTAGTTTCCCCCCTGAGTCGTCTTTGCTCGAGAAAGATCAGACCCAGTTCTTTCAGGTGACGTTCATACGACTTGTTTCTCAGCTGAGATATCAATTTTGTTGCTCTGCGTTGGACTCTTTCCATGTTATCGATATCATAACAGAGATGTGGCGACCAGAATTGAACAGCATATTCTAAGTGCGGCCGCACTAATGCCTTGTACAAGGGAACGATGATGTCCTTGGACTTGTATTCAAAGTTTCTGGTGATGAATCCGAGTACTCTGCTTGCCATTTTCACACTCTTGTCGACTTGCTGACTGTGTGGTAGTTTGTTTGTAATAGTGATTCCTAAGTCACGTTGTTGGGTGACAGCAACCAATCAATCAGTAGCTTGAAATCAATCCATAATATATAAGTTACAGGACCTAGTGAACTTCACTGCATTAGTTTTAAGTATAGAAATTTATTTTATTCTCCATACTAACTTAAAATATTTACAAAACTTGACCTAAAATATGGAACCGCACAATAGCGTACTTATACCGTATTTATTTGAACAATAATATCCTACCACTGCAGTAGCTTACTGATTCACGAAAAGGCTTGCCTAATTGCTAATAAGAAATAGTGGCAATAAGGGCAATGCTGCCATACGTTGCTGTAACTGTACTGACACGTCTTACCTCCTTTTATACTTTACCCCTAGGGCCGCATATCTATGTGGTGTACACGCCATGTAGTATTGGTTGCCGGCCAGCGCTCTCGCTGCATGGCGGCACCGTATAAAAATATGAACTTTTAGGTTTTCCATGGCGTACGTTGTGGCTTTGATTTTCCTGGGTCCCCTCTAGAGGGCAACTTTATGAAGTTGCGGCATCTAAGTTTATGAACTCGTGTAAACTCCAGAGGCCGATCCAAAGTTGGGAGCCAATCTTTTGTGGTGTAATGGATTGCAGCTGTTAAACAGCCTCCCACCTTAGCCTGCCCTCTTGAGCTTTGAAAATCACCGAGAAGAACTCCAAGTTTGCGCAATTATGTTGCCGAGATTTGGCAAAGTTCCATTTAAATGGCAATGGCCAGCGAGTTGCACACTGAAGGTGTCTACCAGCAGCGAAATAATAGCAGCACGCTTTGGCAATTTTGTGTCACCGAACTTGTGTCGTTTTCTGATGAAAACAAAACTTATCGTAAAGCTTACGAGCCTGGCAGCAGGCTACAGTAAAATGAGGCGCATTACACGGAAAATTGGAAAGAGGGATTTCATAAGGGGTAAGACTCAACTATTTATACGTCAGCGCAACTGGAGAGTATGATTCTAATGCAGTAATAGAGAAGCTTATTTAAATAAATTAACTAATGAAATCCCGCTCAGCCAAAAATTTTGCAAACATATCAACATTTTTTTGATAAGTAGTGATTTGAATGAATGATGGCTTTTCCCCATCTTCTTTAACTGTCTATCCTTGCAAAGAAACATCATGTAAACACAGTGATTGTTGCTTAACTTCTATAAACTTATAACTTTTATAAACACAGCATCTGTTCTGAATACTTTTTTCTGAAACATGAAAAAGCAGCGATACGACCTAGTAACTTTTTTGCATCGTCTCGGACTTTACGCGTGGTAGAAGAATAACTAATAAAGATACGGATACGTTCACAAGCACGCCAATTAATTTTTGAACACTCTGAGAAGTGCAATTATGAAGGGTGATCTGACTGAACAATTTCCCATTATAACTTCTTGTATTATGTTCTTTAGGCAGGAACAAAAATATGCATCAAAGCTTTGATTGATATATTCGCAAACCCACCATTACATATTTTCCTCACGCCCTGATAACGATACAACTAAGAAATTTCAGCATGAGCGACAACCGCACACTATAAGCCTGCTGCAAGAACGCAGGGAGCTGCAGGAGCACAGACCTCCCAGCCTCTCTAATGAAGCAACAACAAGCTTGTCAAGCTCGTGAAAATCTAAGGAACATTCCCTTCTCCTTTGGCATCACATGCGCTTGCTGCTAGCCCTTTGCTTCTCGGTCATTCCCGCAGGGGCGGTCGCGACTGCTGAACTCTAATTAAATTTACGGAGCCAAGTAAGAGGAACGGATTGTTGTGTGATCTGCGCCTGTGTTACTGAGGTAATCACAGTAGCATTTCTCTGGTCTGGCGGACTCAGTGTAACAAGTCCTTGCCAACTGCAGACACGACGAGTCAAGCATGTTTTTTCTTTCAACCATAAAATATTTGTTTACAGAATTTATAATAGATATTGTTCTTATCATGCCAGGCTGCGTTATATTGTTGCTAGTATTAATTGACTTTTCGGTATCACTACGAAAAACACTTTGTAGCGAATAAGTAGAGCCAAGTAGCAACGCCTTTCGGGAAGTAAAATACATTTCTTCAGTCAAGAGTAAGTGAAAGGCGAAATGGAATTTACGGGGTGTAGCTTGTAGCCAAGACTGAAGAGGCGCGATTACTTTACCATTAAAACGAAATTTCATGACGAAGGAGATACAAGAACTGCAACCGCGTGCAGGCCGTGCTATTTGAAATATTTACAGTATGTAACTTAGTGAACGAAGGTGAATGTACTACAGGATGCTCAACCTATGAACTTTTAGTTGCTCCTACCTTCACCTAGAGATATATAAATAAAAGAAAAAGTTCTTTGACACTAAATGGAATTAACGTAAATGTAGCTGATTGCATATTGCCTGGATTACCATGAGGAGGATCTCCACTCTGGTGCGAAGTTCGTTGCAGTCAATTTTGTTACACTTTCAGATGCAATATTGAACTAGAGCACTCTGAGAGCGCATACCTTCGCCAAGTGAGCCAACGGTAGCAAAAATTCAAATTGGCTCTGAAGCCATAATTTTCTTTGCATAAACTCCAAAATCTAATCATTTGTGCCTTTCTATATTAATAACAGCTTGTTCAATTTTTTTGGAAGATCCGTTCATAACTTTTTGAGATATGCTGTTAACAAACGTTATGACAAATATGAGTCAAACATACAAACGAACTAACCGATCCGCACAAAAATTTGATCATATATGTCTTTTACCATTACTAACAACTCCTATATATTTCATAAAGATCCATTCATTATTTTTTTTAGTTATTGTGCTAACAATCATAAAATTAAAAACAGTGACAAACGAACGAACGAACAAACAGACCATTACCAAAATTTGGTCATCTAGTCTTTGTTATATACCAAACAACTCATGTTAATTTCATCAAAATCCATTCATAAATTTTTGAGTTATAGCATCGAGAAAAATGACGCAGACAAACAAACAAACGGACGGACATATCTTCACCAAAAGTTAATCATCTGTTCCTCCTAACATACCTAACAATCCCTGTAGATTTCATCCAAATCGGTTCATAACTTTTTTTGAGTTATCTTGGTGACAGACAGACAGACAAACACGACGAAAACATAACCTCCTTGGCGGAGGTAATTACTAACGGCGTAAAAGACTGTCTCGAAAAATGTGCCTACTTAAATTTCGAGCGACTGAAGCAAGAGTCGACACGTTTTTGCTGTCGTAAAAGTAAGAGTTATTTATATTTACAAAACCGCATCCATGGCTGAGAGAGTGGCTTTGTTACAGAGCAATGCACGAACCAATTAAAAGCCCCAACCCCGGAAAAAGTCAATGTCTAATCTTCGGCTCACTCGATCTGCAGTATAGGATTGAAGCTGTGAACCTTCATCCGCGCTCCCGTGCGTCATTGGCTAGCGAACTCCACTGTAGATTCTGGGGAACTGAGGAAGAGTATATAACAGTCACTCATGCAATTAATTTTCAAGACTTGAATACACTCGGAAGCCATCTTGAGCTTGTATTTTCTGAAAATATTTTAAACACTTGAACATCAAAACACAAACAGCGAATCGTATTTTTACGCATTCTTTGCTCAAAAAAATTAATTTTCACTTTCGCTCACTTCTCTGCTTGGAATAAACAAACCGGATTTTTTGTGACGAATCTCATCACAATTTTGATGAAGGCCAAGGTATATAAGACCAGTTGCCATGCGCAGAGGCTTCAGAATTCAATTAAAAGTTGTAGATTTGATCAGAAAACTTGAGTGTTGTGCCAGGCAGTCCGAGAGAGAGGCGTGAATGATTCAGCGAGATGCCTTTTGGTCTGACGAGAGCCTAATGAGTGCACTGAATACTTCAGCAACTGCTGAATGGTTTACGAGATTAGGAGAGAGCTTTATTATGGATGGCACAGAGACACAGAGGCTGCTGAACCCTGAGAAGAGATCGGCTCCAGCATATGTTTCTATAATGGACCGAATATTGTGAGTTTGCGAGTCTAGCAATAATACGCGAAAAAGAGGACTTTCGGAGATAATGGTAATGATATGAAAAATAAGGCTACGGCAAAGTAACTTCGAATATCGACAACAGGAGAGAAAAAAATAGTACTCTCGGGCTGAAATGATGTAAGTGTACAAAAACGTCGAGTGTTGGTAACATGTGGAGATAACAGTAGCCTGCGGCGTTGATTACACGTGAAGAAAACGATGAGCTCGTGCGTTGACATGACCTACAGAAAACGATGGATTTTGGAGTGGAGACGATAACGTCAGAAGTGGATGGCCCGTAAGAAAACGGCGATATCAGCCCGGCATTGATGATATTTGAAGAAAACAATGGCGTTCGGCCCGGTATTGATGTCATGTGGAGAAAATGATGGCTTCAGTTGTTGGTAGCATATGAATAAACAGTCCTCCCTATATTCTTTATAATTTATTGATAGATAAAAAATTTGAACGATACAGAAAGTGCTCGTTTTAGACTGGACTTGATTTATACCGGTTTTTATTTAGCCCAAAAATTTTTAGTTCCAAGTACTTGATTTAGGTAGGTTCTTTGCGACCTTGGTTTTGATTTGTATAATTTTTCTTGCAGCACTACTGCCAACTTTCAAAAGGCGTACAACGTCCACGCGTACCTTTTATCGGACTCAGTTTGTTAACTTTAGGTTAATTAAACCCTGTTTGTGATGATATGCAACGTTTATCATCATTTAATAATTTTTTCTTACACCGTTTCACTCAAAAATACGGAATGAATATAACGCAATCTCAGCCGAATAAGCAGAAGCCTCACTCTTTAACATTGTTGGCGGAGCTTTCATTCGACTGTTTTTCTGAATAAAATTAGAAAAACCTGCAAGAGAGCATACATACATCAACCATGGGATAAACTCTTTCTTTTCGTATAGCAATTGATCACACTCCTTGCAAGCAAAGGTAATGTTTGTAAACAAATGTGCTTTTACCCCGCTCATAGTTCTATAAGGGTACGTTCGAATGGGCGCTGAAGTTAAGCTTTCGGGACTTAACTCATCCGAAACCTTAGGCAGGCGCGCTAAGTTCGATTTGTTTAGCTGAGTTACAAGCATTGGCCCTTAATCGGTAACACTTCACAGACTTCCAGGAATTCAATCTTGGGTTCAAAAAGGAATTTTCAGCCCGCTCAACGTAATGGCGTTGCTTCTAACACTTGCAACATGATTCACATAAGCAAAGCCACTGCTCGCGTCTGAAGTTTCTAACAAGTCATGCCTAGAAACCTAATTTTAGCACCATGTATTTCATGCTGAGGTTGTCGTCGGTGTTACCTAACTTTAGTCGCACTGGATGTGGGGTAACATACGTGACACCGGCAGTCTGATTGCAACACGCATCATGAGGATTTGTTGAGTACCAGTTCCTTAATTGTTCAGTGCCACTTGATTCCGGAACGGATCTCTGGCCTAGAACGAGGACTTCCTGTATTTTTTCAACATAGAGACTAAAAAGTTCTTATTACGAAGTCCACGTGGTGCTAAGTGGATAAAAAGTGCATAGGAAAAACAGTATAGTACATCATGTTCCATTGAACCGCTGAAGACTGAAAGATATTGACAATTTTTCCGTTCGGTTTGTGCCCCGAATCGTCTCCCCGTGAACTTTATAATATGGAAATTTTACCAGAAAACGATACGCTTATAATCAGAAAACTACCCAAGCTTAAATTTTAAATAAAATTGAATAAGTTATCCGTCACAAACTAACAGCAACAGGACGCGCACGCTGCACTGTCTCATGTATATAGAGCTCTATACCATGGAGATCTTTTCATTTACGTAACAGTAAAGGTTGTAAGAATAGAGAAAAATTTCCCCCTGCACTACAAACAACTCGTACGGCACACTCTGCCGAGTATTGAACTCGAGGCTGCAGTCGATGTCGCTCGCTAATCGAACTCCCTTGCTCGCACGAGGAACCTGTGCAGCAGCGGTCGATGAAGCCCTAAAGTCAACAGCGGCAGGGCAGAGCTAATCTGTGCATTTGCAACCTGCATTAATATTATCCTCAGAGACGGGTTATAGTGAGCGTCTGTGGAGACTTAACCTAATGGAAAGAACGTTACAGTACAAACTGAACAGAGAAAGTGCGCCTCGTGTGTTGTATGAATGTAGTAGTAAGAAATCGTTAAGAATATATGAAGCCTGCTATGTTTCGTCACGAACGAACAGGCATGCACAGATTGCACACTCTGTAATCCTACAGACGAATATGCCGTGACGCAAATGAACAGATGATATTCTGTGGATGTATAAGCGTTTAGGCTCCATTTATGTATTCCGCTAAAAATTAAATTAAAATATGCCGTAACTATAGCACTCTGAGAGCGCATACCTCCGCCAAGCAAGGCAACAGTGGCGAAAAATTAATATTAGTTCTGAGACCATGATTTTCTCTCTATAAACACCAAAATTTAATCATTTGTGCCCTTCAATATTGTTAACAGCTTCAGTAATTTTTTTGAAGATCCGTTCATAACTTTTTGAGTTAAGCTGCTAAAAAACATTATGACAAACATGAGTCAAACATACAAACGAACCAACCGATCTGCACCAAATTTTGCTAATTTATGCCTTTTAACATTACTAACGACTCCTATGAATTTCATCAAGATCCAGTCATTATTGTTTGAGTTATTGCGCTAACAAGCTCAAAAATAAAAACAGTGACAAACGAACGAACAAACAAACTGATCGTTACAAAAATTTAGTCATTTACTCTTTATAACTTTTTGAGTTATCATAGAGATAAATGAGGCAGACAAACAAGTAAACGGATGGGCGGATCTTTACCAAAAGTTAATCATCTGTTCCTCTTAACATACCTAACAATCCCTGTAAATTTTAATAAAACCGGTTCATAACTTTTTGAGTTAGCTTGATGACAGACAGACAGAAAGACAGAGAGACAAAGAGACGAACAGACAGACAGACAAACCCGACGAAAACAAAACCTCCTTGGCGGAGGTAATAAATTGAAAACACGAACCATGAGCATGGAGACATGGAAACTAATAAAAGTCAAAGAACCGCAGATGATGGACATATTTCCTTTACAGTACTAAAAGGTATGTGCAACTCACTAGTTAAGCTCGCTAATGGTCAGTAGAACTTTCTATGAGAACATGAGTCGGCCAAAAATTTTATTGCATTCTGTCAAGATTGAGCTGCAAGTGCAACTAAAGATCTAACTTCGATTGTTGCGGTTTTCATACACTCTCTTGGAACTCCTGAGTAACGCGCGACGGTGAGGAAAAAGTGAAATTAAGGCGATGTCGATTAAAGTCAGTGTTTCGTTTTCGATACTAAAGCTGAGCGAATTGCTTAGTCAACCCAAGAACTAAACATGATCCGAATGCAGGAGGAAAAGTACTGTTCCATCCCTACTTAGTTATGCATATGTTAGGGAACAGCGACCCTGTGACTTGAGAACCCACAGGAGCAGCGCCGCGACGTGTGTTTATCCAAAGCCCATCACTCGTCGCCGCCGCCGAGCTCAACTTGGACACAAAGAGACTCGCCTGCGTTCTTCGTTTAAAAAATGAGCAGGCGATAGACGAACGAAGCCCGTCGAACACTTGGACGTGAAAGCTCGCCTCGATCTTCTCAGTAGTAAGCAAGTGCGGTCTTACTGCTCGGGCCAATATTCAGAAATCATCTCGAAAAGCCGATGTTTATCCTAACCTTGCATTGTGCAAATATTATCGACGGTCATATTTTACAGAAAGGTTGACTTTTCAGTAGACATCTTAAGGTGAAAGAAAGATATCTATGTAATGCTAAAAATTTATTTAGCTTATTCTTTCTTCCTTCGTAACTAAACTAAATGTCAGCTTCATTAGTATTAGCGATTTTTTTGCACTATCTTCAGTAATAATACAAATAAAACTTCTATACCATAACAGGCAAGTATTCGTGCTACTACTGTCTCCATAGAATATGAGCCTCCTTCCATGTGTAGAGAGAGCATGCATTTCGAAACTTCTTATACTGACTACATTCGTTAAGATGAAAAACATCTTTACCACGCATCGTTAAATGTAATTGGAATGGCCCTGTTTCTTATTACTTCAGCCTCACATTTGCTTACGTAGAAAACTCAGCCATACAGGAAGACGGAAGCAAAACTCAGCCGTACAAGAGGTCCGGTGGTAAAGCTCAGCCATACTGGAGATCCCATAACAATGTTCAGCCCTAGATCCCATGACAATGCTCAGCCATACAGGAGATCCCATGACAATGCTCAGCCCTACAGGAGATCCCATGACAATGCTCAGCCCTACAGGAGATCCCATGACAATGCTCAGCCCTACAGGAGATCCCATGACAGTGCTCAGCCCTACAGGAGATCCCATGACAATGCTCAGCCCTACAGGAGATCCCATGACAATGCTCAGCTCACAGGAGATACCGTGGCAAACCTCAGCCTTATAGAGAGTTCCATGTAAAAGCTCAGCCGTAGTTTCGAACAAAGCCGTACAAGAAGTTCGGTAGCACGGCTCAACCGTACTAGAGCTGCTGTGGCACAGCACAGCCGTTCAGGAGGTGCCACAGTACAGCCGTTCAGTAGCTGCCGCGGCACAGCACAGCCGATCAGGAAGTGCCACGGTACATCCGTTCGGCACAGCACAGCCGTTCAAGAGGTGCCACGGTACAGCCGTCCGTTCAGGAGCTGCCGTGGCACAGCACAGCCGTTCAGAGGTTGCCGTGCCAATGCTCCCCGGGCAAATGCTCAAACAACAGCTTCTGTTTCCAAGCAAAACACGCACAAAGGGAAAGGCAACCAATGGCTGAATTTTATGATGCAGACTGCGACTTAATGAAGCACTGAGGGATGACACACCACCTCGCCACGCTCCCTTCTTAGAAAACTCTTGAAGTGCTCAACGAGTACCTCTCTGGCTCAAGAACGGATATTTTCTGAATGTGTTTTCACAGTCAGTTAGTTGTTGAGCGACGAGGGCTTATTAGTACGAGTGCTACTGCTCGTGAGGCAGGGCTAAGGGCATTTAGAAAATAAGATTCTGAAGTTCCTGGGATTTTATGACGAAGCTTGCAATTGCTCACACAAAAAGTCTCGAAGCAACATTCACTATCTATTATCACCTACGTTTGATTTTGAAAATCCTTCAATTTAGGCAACATTCATTTGGAGCAAGCTTCGATCATCATTATGCTTATTGCCTTAACATGTTTGCAGAGATTAAATAGACAAGCCATGATATCAGATATAGATCTAGATATTTCTTATTGCGCAACGGATATGGAAATTAAGTTTACTGTCTTATAAGATTTGATACTCTTCTGTCTCCATCAAGGAGGCTATGTTTTGGTCAGAGCTTATCTATTTGTCGATTTCTTTATTTGTTTGTGTTTGTGTGTTTGTCTGTCTGTGAGTAGGTCATCAAAATAACTCAAAAATTTTATGGACGGATCTTCATGACATTTACGTACAGAGGTTTTTGGGCATATTACGAGGGATAGAAGATTAAATTTTGTTGAAAATCAATTCAACAGTTTTTTGTATAGTTTGCTTATCGGACTAATTTTTATAACATAACTCAAAACGTCATGGACGGATCTTCATGAAATGTGCAGGATTTATTAGGAATGGTACCAGGAGAAAATGACCGAATTGTTGAGATGATCCGTCTGTCTGTATGTATGTATGTGCTTTTTTACATATATTTATCACTACTATAACCCAAAAAATTTTGAACGGATCTTCATAAAATTTGCAGCAATTGCTAAAAATGTTACAGGGCACAAATAACATATTTTAGGGATAATCTGTTTGCAATTTTGTGGGCTTGACTTGGGGCGTGTTCGATTGGGCGCCAAAATTAAACTTTTAAACTTGAATTGTTGGAAACTTCAGGCAGGTGCGCTGGCTTCGACCTGTTGAACTGAGTTTCAGGCATTGACTCTTTATCGGTAGCAGCTCAGCCCTCAATCTTGTTCGTTAACATGAAGTTTTCAGCCGGCTCAACGTAATCGCCTTGATTCTAACTCGTGCAACACGGTTCAGAGAGACAAATTCAAAGCTTCAGTCTGAAGTTTCGAATAAATCAAGCGTAGAAGGCTTAATTTTGGCGCCAAATCAAATACATCCTTATATTTGTCCCACTGGTCATCAAGACATGCCGCAAAAGCTATGGACAGATTTTCAGCAAAACTACCAGAATTGTAAGGAATGTTAAGAGGCACAAATGACCAAATTTTGGTGATGATGAGAAAAAAAAACTCTTCGTTTGAGGAACAGTTTGATGTTTTCGTTAACATTCGCTGCCTGACGGAGGTAAGCGCTCTCAGAGTACTTCTGTAGTTATGTATAATATTGAACATTGCAGTGGCACTAATGTCGAGTGTCTGCTGCCCTCATGCACACAGGAAAGCCCTTGATGACATGTATCATTCCCAAATATGACACATATCATATTAATCTAGGAACTAGATTCTAGAATAATCTAGAAAATTAAATATGCTTTAGTTAATGGGGTAACATTTTGCGTTACAGTTGCGCCCGAGCTTCGAAACGTGACAGCAGTGACATAAAGTGTTCAAATATTTTGTTGTTTTCTTGAAAATCACAGAAAAATTCACAGCTTCAACTGGTATTAAATGCAAATTAAAAGAGCTTTCAGAATCAGTGAGACAAAATGGTTAAATAATTTGTTGCTTCCCTGAAAATTACAGAAAAATTCACAGCTTGAGCTTTTATTCAATGCAAATTAAAAGAGCTTTCAGAATCATCACTGTGACACTTGCTAAAACCTCGTCAACACAACTACATAATTACTGTATGACCATATTGTGGCGTTTTAGCAGATCGCTGCGGCATACCGGAACTATGTGCCTTTTTCACATTGCCAACAAGCTGGATGTTTCCGCACGATTTGCGTTGGACAGGCATAGCGCCAGGAGCAAGCTATATTCCCTCTTTTTCCCTGGACAGTACAGATTAATTAACAGTTCTGATATTTTCCTGCTTCATTATAAATGAAAAAAAGGCACAGCTCTGTGCGTTCTTGTTCACTGAAAATTTATGGATGTCTGTTTATGGATGTCTGCGTCGTTACTGCACTTGTTGAGTCACCTGACGTGACGTTTAACTTTTTCGTAATTCCTTAGGTCGACGCACTCACACATACAATTGCAGTGCTTACACTTCATCATTCTGATTCTTTTTTTTTTTTTGCACAATAACAATAATAATAATAAGAATTCAGGGCCGTCCCAGAAGCTAAAGCCGCAAATCACATTCTAGGGATGCTAAAAATTTTGTTACAGAAAGTGTCGTACACTTTGTGCTGCGTATGGAAGTCAAGAAGTTATTTTTAACGTAAGCTCATTAATTGAGCGGTGACTGTTAAGGAGTTCGACAATTTTTGGCTATTTTAATGTCCTTCAACTAACGAGGTTTCTATATTTTAAATAGGACTGTACTAAGAGTATCTCGCTCGAGTACTCTGATGACCTTGCCTCCCAAAAAGTCCATTACTGGTACAGTACGAGTATGAACCCACCTTAACAGGTTCATCAATATTAGACGAGCCTCGATACCATTCAGAAGTCATCTTCTCCCCACAGGATCAAAGAAACATTAGCGCTCTCAAGATATCCGTAAGGAAAGCGAATGACTCCAACATCTACCGAAGTCATTTGTCTTGCTAGCGATCAGGCGAACTAACAAACTAAGTAAGTAAGTAAGTAACTAAGTTTCCAAGTTCACGATAAAACTTCTTTTCGAGAAGTCTTCGTTCGCTTACTGCTACAATTTCTCTCTCAAAAATGGAAGGTTGAGTTTTTGCCACGTGAGCCGCTGGACGGACCTCCATTAATCATGTGGAGGGAGTGAGCAATTGTTTTTTAGATGAGACTTTTGAGAGCAATGCTTCTTCCAAATTAATTACATAGCCTGCTTTAAAAGTTTGCAATGTGACGGCGTAGCTCATCTCTATTATTCAGGACGCGCCTGCAGCAAAACCAACAATTCTTGGGTGATGATAGACGCCAAGTCCAAAAATTCGATGAATTTTTCTCAATCTCGATACGACGAGAGTAATATTAGTCGCGCCTCCGTAAACATTCCTCAGCTGATGATATCAGTTTGCTGGAATTATCTCACACACGTCCTGATTGAAATTACAGCGTGATTGTTTCCCTCGGATAATCAAACGGAATTTTTGAATCCTCTCCTTTTCGAATCTTCTAAAGTAGATTTGATTTGATGAAAGGATATTTTTTTTCATTATATTGCCCCCACGTAATTGATGACGCGCTTAGGGCGTTGCCGGATATTTTTACGTCCACTTTCTTTCAATACATGCTAAGAATTGTCAAGATTAGACGCGCTTTTGGAATTGTTTCTTTTTTATAAGGTAAAATTCCCCTTTAATCACAAACCCTGTCATGATTGACCTGCGATATTGTACGGTAAAGATGATGGTATACATAAGGCAGCGATGAACGATAACGGTGCTCTCGACTCCCATTTTGACTTTCACTCGAGCAGGAAGAAAATAACCATTAGCTGTATTGATGAAAAACGTTACTCATTTTAATGAGCACAGTTAACACTTAAGACTGAAACGGCAGCATTGTTCCGAAAGCGATCCACTGTACTTCCAAAGTAAATTTTTGAAATGAACGACAGTGTTCGTTTCTATACTTCATCCATTTCTTTTACATTGCGGTAAATTTCGTAATACCATCATGGGGAACATTCTCATTGGCCTTAGTCGTAACTTTCTGGACTAAAAACCAAATTCGGTCATCGACAACCTGAATACCAAAAGAGAGATTTTGTGTTTTTACTTTTTTACTCTAAAAGTGAACTCGACACTGGGAGTGCAGCTCAAAAGTGAGCTCAGGAACTTCGTCTTCTTTGGAAAGAGATCCAAGACGACATGAAAGCGTTTGTGTCAGCGATACTCGAAAGGAGCGTAAATGTTTTCGAGCATTTTGCTTTTCGCATGTGAATTTTTGGGAGCGCTTGGACAGGAACAAAGGTGTCATAGCGACTGACAATAGACTTGCAGGAAAATGAAACTTTCTGAATGGCTCAATATAATATCTTTCATCGTATGGTACGAAGTTAGAGGTCTTGTTTGCAGCAGTCGCTTTGTCAGTTTCTATTAGGTATATATTATTACTGAGTTCATTTCACACATTGAAGGTTTTTCAGAAAAGTATTTCTATTCAGTGATATTATTAAAACCAACTATAATAACGTA
>LQNS02278182.1:6711021-6725007 GCA_001587735.2 Parhyale hawaiensis
GTAAGGAACAGAGGGAATAATAAAGCTGCAGTGAGAAACAAGAGGTGCCGGCACAAGTAAGGAACAGAGGGAATAATAAAGCTGCAGTGAGAAACAAGAGGTGCCGGCACAAGTAAAGAACAGAGGGAATAATAAAGCTGCAGTGAGAAACAAGAGGTGCCGGCAGCAGAGAAGACCCAGAGAGCTTCAATATCACGGGCGGCTCCCCGTCATAAATCTCCTGTCAAATAATGTCGCTCCCGTCAAGCGGCCGGCAACTTCTTCAAGAAAATCGACCTGTCCCACACGTCATTTTCTTATAAACGACTTTTAAACGACTCGATATATGACCGTTTGGAGCAAATTTAAACATATGACCCGCACTGTTCTCTTCTTAAAACACTGCCCTGAGATTTGTGCGAGAGGAAATAGGCCTGAACCTTCCGTGACCAAATCTGCGCCATAATCCAAATCAGCTGCATTTGCTGGAGATGGCTCCATCTCTTGGGAATTGCTTTACGTAAGACAATTTTAAATTTCTACCTGTTTGAAATAAATTGTTAGTGGATTCTACAAGGATAAAAGACGTCAAATGTACAGTTCATATGTTATAGGTGTACCTAGTGTAGCAAATATATACGGATGAAAAGAGGAGGGGCAGGTAATAGCTTGAAAATATCTCTTAGAACCGAAAAACGACACATTTTGCATCTGACCTTAGTGTATGTTTCTTTACACCTGTTTCAAACGAAATGATTCACATATATATCTCTCTCCTCTTAGCAAAAAGACAGTAATTTGCACGTATAATATGGTTAGCGGTACACTGGTTACTTGTTTTGCGTTGTGCTACCTGTCCGTGGTGGCCCGAGAGTGAAGTTTTAATAGTAATAATACTGTATGTCACCGGCAGTAAATTTGACTCCGCAGCTACCATGGTATAAGCCAGCAGTTCCTTCCGTATTTCATAGTGGACATCTGGATTAGACTCCCCTCCGGCGTTGTCGGTGCGAAAACAGTCAACGCGTTTAAAAATCGTCTTGACAAGCTTTAAGAGAGACACCCTCCACAGCTAAGAACACCTCATGCAGAAGTCACAAGCTTATAACGGCCAAAGCTTCGGAGGTCACTTTAATCCATAATTCTCTCTTTTCTGCCCCTGCTAACTTGACGTCTCTGAGCTCCGCAGAACTGCAGTTATAAATCGTGTTTGCATGATCGTCTCTTCGACTGAGATTTTTTCACCATTTTTTTTTCTTTCTTATTTCCTCAGTCATCTAAGTGATACTGACATAATCGCAATAGCTCATAGAGGGCTGGGATGTAAGTACTGGCGGCTCCCTGGGTATGGCCATGTTGGCCCGTCTACTGCCACGTACCTAATCTAAGCTGTACAATACAGTATTACCGTGGTAGCCAATTATTGACCAAAGCTAAATACGGGCAGTACGGTACTGCCCCAACAACTGGACGATACAGTATCACAGCCACAGCCAACTGGAAGTCACTGCATAACGCTGCCAGTTAGCAAATCGGGCGCGAAACATCGCTGCGTCTCTTATCGTTAATTAAATCAGCAGGACGGACGGAAACTGCCCAACTTCATAAGCCCTGCATTGCGTGGCACTCCCGGGGAAATAAACAGAACAGTGCCGACAGATGGACGGCTGTGGCCTCAGTGCCTTGCTTGCTATCGGACGTCAAGTGCGCCGCTCCCAATAATTAATGCTGGTCAATATTGTGGTCTGTTCTTCTGGCCAGGTACATAAACTACTGTACATATATATATACACACTCACTCAAAAGCATTTCATCTTTATATTTTATTACGCTTGCGAGCACATTACCTAATTACTGCATCGTTAAATAAGGACATTTCGAACACACCCAAACTTAAACAATGTTAAAAAATACAGTAATGAATACACTAGACAGCAAGTGTTACTCAAGTAAGACAATCTACACCATAGCTCCTTTGGCCGCCACCTCCTCCTCCCCCCCTCCCCCCCGTAGAGTTACGCGTATATTAGCAAACTGCTGGTGTCAGATCGAGGTCTCACCTGACTATACTGTATCTGCAAGCAAACATACACAAACTTACAGTGTTACACAGTGTATCTCCAAGCTGCTGATTGGACTCATTGTTGTTTTCAAGACAAAATGAATTTCTTTTCTCAACATGCAAGCGCTTCGAACATATATCCGTCACTTCAGCTACTTTAAGTGTAGGTACTGACAAGGTAAAACCTTCCTATAGGGTTTGCATAAACGTATTTTGCTGACCATTCTTACAAATACCTATGTACATACAATTTTCGTAGTTTACGCGTATGCTTTTCTAAAGCCCGTTCTAGCGAAGCGAAAGTTATCGTCGCATTGGCGACACAGTTTCATGTCTACCCGAAGTGGGCTCATAGCCGATGCTTTTCAGCTGGTGTCTATTCACATATTGTTTGGGGTGGTTGTTTGATACTGACCTGTAGAAGCAGGTTGTCTACGCTTGTCTTGAAGGCTGTGCTTTGTGGGTTGTGTATTTTCTTGAGGACCTCGATTTTTCGAGTTGAGTATTTCCAAATACTGTATCTTAAGCAGCTGCCACTATGTACATAAGTACGTACCTCTAGTGGCCATAACATGAGTACGAATACAATACAGAGAAAACTGAAAGAAACTGCAAAGCATTTACCATGATTTGTAAACTACTTTATGGAATTATCTAAATTATCATATGAGCAGTACAGTGTGGATTGCAGAACAAGTATGCCCAGTTTTAGACGATAGTAACTTTAAAATGCAATGGGACATTAGATTCTAGTTTAGTATTGCTAGTACCGCAAAAAGTTTTCTATCATCTTACTGAGCGGCGTTGCTACTGACTAAAGTTTTGTCTTTTAGCTGTGCTCCGTGGAAGTAGTAAAGAAAAAAAAAGAGTTGTACAAATGTACATGGTATACACTTCTCATGAGGTATACTCATGTAGCAAGTAGAGAAATTAGTCTTCTATTATTATCCCGGCAACGTGCATGAGAAAATGTGCGTGAGATAAAGATCTGTAAAAAAAAGTATCTCTCCAGATAGCTTTGCGTGGTAATCGTCCACTATCGCAAAATTTTTCATGGAAATAAATGGTGTGCCCCACATAAATATTAAGGGCACAGCACCCTAAGGTATTCTGTCAAAAGACTAACATAGGGAGAAAATAGACAGTTGGCCAGTAGATTTACACCAAAGGACAGTCTTATGTCCGTCCGGACACTATCTGGCTTAACGTTTTTCTCGTTTTCGATATGATACAAATAAAATTATGCTTAGAATAGAATTATTCAAATTAGAAATGCGGAGCGTAGTACTAATTAAACTTAACTTAGTGATATTGATACGTAAGTAATCTGTTTGCACAATTTTTTATTAAAGTGAAAGATGATACAGACCAGCTGAAATTTTTGAAATAAGCGAATGACTGTCGCGTTCACTGAGTAAACGTTTGGCAGAGTAATTTGAAATTCTCAAAATGCAGCAGCGTCATTTTGGTGAACCGATTGGAATCAGCAGTGACAGTTATTGGGACATTTCGAATAGAGAAATTATTTCACAATTGCTTACAGATGCAACTTTAATCGGATTTGGTAGAGGCAGGATGGTGTTCCGGCGCGCAGGAGACCTATATATCTAAGAATTACTGGCACGAGAGGTTCCAACAAAGAATAACTGCACTGGGCCATGCCATGGATAGTCCCAGAAACTCTGATTTCACACCCTGTGCTTTCACTCCATGGGGTAACTTGAAAAACAAAGCGCATTCATCAGCCCTCTTAGCTTGAACATGTAAAATATCTCACTGTTAAAATAAATATCTTGAAAGACAACCGCGACGTTACTAAAATTGAGTGAGGAGATGCTGATATGAGTAAGCTGAGCAAAACGTGTCGAATGTACTAAACGGCTTATTGACTATATGTGTTCTTTTCTAATGTAAATGAACTGAAAGTAATTTTATTAACAAAGCGTGCTTTATTGTGTAAAATTTAAGCTAAAACAATACTGGAAGAATTATCGGTTCTAATTTGAGATCGTTTTGACCTGATGAGAAGTGTATGTACAAAGCTTCTTTTTACTTCTTTCAAGTAACACAAAACTGGAAGACTAAATCCCATCAGATCTGACGACAGTCATCGCTGTGACGGACAGCCCTTTTCTATACGTTATACAGCAAACAGAATTTGAATGCTCTAACCGTCTTTGGAGTTATTAATACTTACTGTAGTTAATAGTTTTTATGTGTGACCTAAATAACACTTTAAGTCCTACAGTGCCAAGAGTAAACAAATACTCAAATTCAGCTTAAAAGCCAACCAGGATATAGATTTATCCTGTTAATACGCTTGAAAATAAGTAACTATAATAAGGACAGTCCGAGCACTGCAAAAGTATCTGCAGAGTTTACTGTAATTTCAGAAATAAATTATCTGCAGTTGAAAAAACAAAAACGAAGAAGTATATGATGTATCAGTGTAGCTGTGCACCCTATATAGAGAACCTTTTCTATATGAACAACTAACAAAAGCACAGCCCAGCTTGCGAGTTTCTTTGTGGCGGAGGTGTGTACTCTGCCAGGGCAGAGCCACAGCTAGGGTCTGGGAGCTGCATGCGCTCTATTAACAACTGTTGTAATTAAGTAGAGCAAATAACCATGGAAGTCTCAGTTGTGCTCATCCATAACTGCTCTCCATCCTCGGTCATCTAATTAACCCGTAACTTGCTGCNCAAGATTTATCTTAAAATTTTCGGGCGTAAAAACAATTAAAAAGACCTGGCCTGTGGCCGAGAGATTAGTCACCAGCCGTATCACAGATACGCCAGCTTCCCGAACTCAATAAAGCGCAAAATAATGAAGAATGAAAGACGAAAATCGCCAATATATTTGCCTCTCGCGTTAGCTGTAGCACAGATACAGGATTTCGTATGTAAGGCCAAATACGAGTTGAACAGTGAATTCAGGCGTAACACACGAAGGAAGGAACGAACGAACGAAGGAACAACGCTATTAATATTATAGATTCTCAAAATGCAGCAGCGTCATTTTGGTGAACAGATTGGAATCATCGGTGACAGTTATTGGGACATTTTGAATAGAGAAATTATTTCATAATTGCTTACAGATGCAACTTTAATCGGATTTGGTAGAGGCAGGATGGTGTTCCGGCGCGCAGGAGACCTATATCTCTAAGTATTACTGGCACGAGAGGTTCCAACAAAGAATAACTGCACTGGGCCATGCCATGGATAGTCCCAGAAAACCTGATTTCACACCCTGTGTTTTCACTCCATGAGGTAACTTGAAAAACAAAGTGCATTCATCAGCCCTCTTAGTTTGAACATGTAAAATATCTCACTGTTAAAATAAATTTCTTGAAAGACAACCGTGACGTTACTAAAATTGAGTGAGGAGATGTTGATATGAGGAAGCTGAGCAAAACGTGTCGAATGTACTAAACGGCTTATTGACTAAATGTGTTCTTTTCTAATGTAAATGAACTGAAAGTAATTTTATTAACAAAGCGTGCTTTATTGTGTAATATTTGAGCTAAAACAATACTGCAAGAATTATCGGTTCTAATTTGGGGTCATTTTGACCTGATGAGAAGTGTATGTACAAAGCTTCATTTTACTTCTTTCAAGTAACACAAAACTGGAAGATTAAATTCCATCAGATCTGACGACAGTCGTCGCTGTGACGGACAGCCCTTTTCTGTTCGTTATACAGCAAATAGAGTTTGAATGCTCTAACCGTCTTTGGAGTTACTAATATTTATGGTAGTTAATAGTGTTTATGTGTGACCTAAATAACACTTCAAGTCCTACAGCGCCAAGCGTAAACAAATACTGCAATTCAGCTTAAAAGCCAACCAGGATATAGATTTATTCTGTTAATACGGTTGAAAATAAGTAACTATAATGAGGACAGTCCGAGCACTGCAAAAGTATCTGCAGAGTTTACTGTAATTTCAGAAATAAATTATCTGCAGTTGAAAAAACATCATAAAAAACGGCATTATAAAGCTTTTATTGAGCGAAATACTGTACTACACGTAAGAACAACGACAAAGAAATAGTATAACGTTTGGTAGCTCGTCGACACGGATGTTATGCCTTCCAAACTTATCTGTAAAAAAATAGCATCATAAACAGTACCTGCACATTAAAAATAATTGTCGTAGATGCTGTACAGTGCAACAAACTCGACTAATAAGATTGGGCGTAAAATTCAGTTCTCCACAATAGAAAGCCTTAACATATGTTCGAACCCACTACAGTCAGTAAAAACGTAAGAATATTACTGTTATATTACTCGTACATCGCCGTCGAATAGTCGGCAGTCAATCAAATACACTCATTAAAACGAAGAAGTATATGATGTATCAGTGTAGCTGTGCACCCTATATGCAGAACCTTTTCTATATGAACAACTAACAAAAGCAAAGCCCAGCTTGCGAGTTTCTTTGTGGCGGAGGTGTGTACTCTGCCAGGGCAGAGCCACAGGGTCTGGGAGCTGCATGCGCTCTATTAACAACTGTTGTAATTAAGTAGAGCAAATAACCATGGAAGTCTCAGTTGTGCTCATCCATAACTGCTCTCCATCCTCGGTCATCTAATTAACCCGTAACTTGCTGCCGATTTATGGGCTTGAAAAGCATGGGCGCTTCATAAAACTCTGCGCTGCTCTCACCGTCCTTCATTTGTTAATTTGCATGCGTCTGCCATGGGAGCGTATGCATGGTCACATCATTTTATCATTAAGCCAGGAGTTATTTTTAGTATTTGACTGGAAACATATTACGTTCTTGATATTCACTGAAAAAGTGAGGTGTGACGATATTTTAACTGCACTGGAGATTAATACTGAAAGAGTGTGTGGCGAGATAATACTTTTCTAAGCTGCAGATTAATATCTTGAGACTTGAGACCAACAGTTATTCTGAGTTGCTGATGCCGAGAATAGAGCTAAATTTTTCTGTTAAAAAAAACTAGTCGTACAAAGACTTTAAAATGTTAAGATTTCAGCTCTCAGCGCGACATCGATACGTCTTATTATTGTACCGGCGATCCCCACTAAAAACGAATAAAAATGCTGTATACATAGTAAAAGGTTTCTTTTCAACTAATTTACTCCTTACATAAAACATCAACTCAGACTATTATTAGGTGAAAAAAACACTAGACAGGCGTTTTATACAAAATATTGTAAGACTTTGCTCATTCCAAACAGTTAATAATTCAAAGGAAGTAAATTTAATTTAATGTTAAAGTCCCAAGTTAAATGTTGAAATATGTGCCGCGGTCGGTAACCGTCGATTGCGTCAGCGAAGGCATTGCTGCTCGTTGAGCAATAATAAATGTTCAGTTTCAGGAAAAAATAAAAATGCTCTGCTCTGCGTTTTTCTATCAATTATAGATCATCATCCCAGGTGACACGATGAAGGCTCCATCAAAAATTGTAAAAAAAAAATGAGTGTCAGACTAGAGCAATTACTGTCCTAGATATAGCAATGGTGTGTCTCTTTCAAAATTGTTAAAACTAGTGCTTCCGAAACTAATGTCTCCGTATATGATCACTGCAGATAATCAATTTGGTTTCAAAAGCACAGTATGGAAAGGAAATGACTCTATTTACACTCAAGTAGGCAGTAAATCATTTCAGTGATAGTGCATCTCCATGTGCCTGTACTTTCTAGATGCTAAGACTGCATTTGATCTAGTTCACCATTACTCTCTATTTAATCGTATACATGCGAAGCAAATGCCCTTTATATGGTTAAGACGCTATACTTTTGGCTTCAAACTCAGAAAAAATGGTTTGTGAAATGGGGCGCCTGCGTTTAGTATCAGTAATGGCACACGACAAGGAGGCATATTCTCCTCAATTCTCTTAATATTTTCATTGATAGTATCCACACCCAACTGAACGCAGCTGAAATGGGAAGCTATATTAACGGTAATGTAGTAAATGCATTCGGTAATGCTGATGACATGGTCCGTGGCTCTCCCCATTTCAGTAGGCTGCAAAAAATGCAAAAAATTTTGGAAAACAAAGCTAGAAATTGTGTATTGTATATGTATATATTCCTGTTAAAACAGTCTAGATGTACATTGGACCTATGAAAAGTAACCTACCCTCTGATAAAGTCACTTGTCTCAATGGTGACGACCTCACTTACAGTATATGGGCAGCTTTTCTTACCTGAGTCATAAAATTACTAGTGGTTTTCTAGCTAACCAGGATATAGATAAAAAGCACGAAAGCTCCATGAAGCAGGCAACATGCTGATCTGGAAGTTTGGTCACTGCTCGGAAGAGGTCAACTGCCATCCATTTCGAAGCTATTGCTTCCCTCTACACTGTAGCTCGCTATGATCAAACTTTAAGCTGAAGACTATTGAACGCCTATATGTAGCCTATAATGACACATTGCGCCGACTGATAAATGAGCCGAGGTCGATTAGTGCAAGTATAGTATGTACTCAAAAGTGTACTTATTATCTCATAATCAGAACATATAAGAAATGCGCTCATATTCTCCTGATCAGGATACAAAAATAAATCTAATAACACCTTACTCAACGTGATACGCAATGGTCCTGGCAACACTCTTTCTATCATGTACAGCGGTTGGTAACGCGTATACAGTTGCGAAACAGGGGCCAAACAACAGCCCTCAATGCAGTGTAGTTTCTAATGATTGTATTACCCAGTCTTTGTATCCATCATAATACGTTGTACCTTGTGCACTTGTACCACGTCCCTATGTGTACCTAATAAAGTATATTGATATTTTTGTTTCATTCTTTTTATTTTATTTGTTAAAATTTTTGTAAATCCAGTGATTAGGAGGCATGGATTGGCTTAAATTATATTTGGTGGCAGAATAGATCTTGCGCTTTTTCTTATACTGTACCATAAACCAAGTAAAAAAACTGAAAGTCGTCGTATCTGCTACTGACACAGGGTTCTTGGCTTATAACTTTCTTTACTGTAAACATTCAGTGAGCCAAGTAACCACCAGATCACCAAACATCGTCCTCAGTGTCTTTGGGTTGTCTTCCTGACTTTCAGTGATAGACCGAGCAAGCACTGCACACAGGTCACTACTAATGAAATACTGCATTGTACCTGCTGACTATATCTACAGTAGACCGTGCAACAATTCCACCAAAGGTCGCCTTCGATGCAACTTTGGGTTGTCTTTCCTGACTGTACCTGCAATGGACCTAGCACAACACTATCAAAGGTCGCCCGCCGCCAACGTAACTCTGGATTGTCTTTCCTGACTCTCCTTGCGATGGTCCAAGCAACCACACGACCACCAAAAGTCGTCCAGCCGATGCAGCAGCTCCAAGAGAAGGAGAAGAGTGCGAAGCTGCCGCGAATTATGACGCCGTGGATCATCCGTGAGCCCAGATGAAGGGAGTAAATACGCTCCTCGCTCTCTCAAGTAATCTTCGATGATTTTGATTGATGAACGACTGGGTCCCACTTCGGCCGAAGAATTACTGCACTGGTTGCGGGATTCAAAGCCACTCACAGCTGCACTGGTTGCGGGATTCAAAGCCACTCACAGCTGCACTGGTGGCGGGATTCAAAGCCACTCACAGCTGCACTGGTTGCGGGATTCAAAGCCACTCACAGCAGCACTGGTTGCGGGATTCAAAGCCACTCACAGCTGCACTGGTTGCGGGATTCAAAGCCACTCACAGCTGCACTGGTTGCGGGATTCAAAGCCACTCACAGTTGCACTCTTTACTGGAATCCAAAGCACTATACAGCTGTACCGGTTGAAGAATCGAGTCACTGACTTACTGCCTTACTAACTGCAGCATCCAGTCCAATAATTTACAAAGAATAGTAAGCAAAATGTATCTTTAGTCCTTAGAGTGGAGGCTGAGAGTGACGTGCAGTGCGGAAGAAAATGTCTGCATGATTCAATAATTAAAACAATAGCCGTCCCGGCGCAAGCCGTTGCTGTGTCTTATGCGTGCCGGGGAAACACTAATGAGCGGACGTTCAGCTCTCGCGTCATTCAAGTTACATGCTACCGACTTTACCTTGTATCGGGACGACGGAAAAACTGAACGTCCACCCATAAGTTGAGCGAGCGATTGTGTAGTGTCGCCACGGTATCAAGCACAAGTTTCACGTAACATGACTGTGTACTAATATATACCGACAGCCGCCGCCCTCGTTAATTATCTAACACTTCATTGCAGTGATTTTTTACCCATGGGAGCATTCTCATTTCATAGGCATGTGATATCGTTTATCTGGAGGAGAGAAAATATGCTGAACCAATAGGGATGGTTCAATTTGGTACTACTGGCTGTGCACGTTGATCGTAATTAAAGTAGAATCTTAATGTTTTCAATATACCGCCAAAGATGGCGTAGGAACTGGTGGGTTGCTTAAGAAATACAAAAAGGCTTAAGAATCACTGAGGTTCAATGCGCTCGCTTGCTTACCTGCATGAATTATGGTTACTAGCGGGACCCTTGACAAGTCCACGATTAGTTATGTTCTCACTTTTTAATATGAAGCAATCTTAACCTACGCTCTTATAACTCACTTTAGTTCGACCTAATGCAGCTCCTCAACCTGACCTACCTCATAAATAGCGCCTGCCCCTTAATCCTTACGAACTGCGTCTAACCTCATCCTCTAGTCTGCTACACTCGAGAATCGAAACATGGGAACGTTTCTCCCTATCCTTCCCATTACACTGCTGTGTATGCAGCTTCGACCTATCTCACATCATTGTACCTATTAAAAATTGCTACTTCGCTACAGTGAGGGCCACTAGCTCAGTTTAGACTCTCTCTTTGAAATTCTGTTGAGTTTCAATTCGCAACTGTACATATTTGGAATTGATGTGTCTTAATAGATGCAACCGTTATCACGCGCACAGAATCATGTTCTAGGAACGTGAAGCGCTTTCATGTCCCAACTCGTACGTAGCGGGATTAACGTAGCCTGTGTATGCCAAAGTCGTGGCAAGTCCACCCAAAGTCACCCTACACAACCTATCGAGACACCGTATCACAGGTGGATGTCGCAGACGTCTTGCCAGTAAAATCTTCGACCTTATATTTTAAGATAGAGACATAATAACAGTTTTAAAGCAAATATTGCAATCTCACTCTTTGGATGTTCTTTTCTCATTGCTTTTCTTCTATACTAGAGTGCCCCTGCTGTCAAGAATGGCAGCGAAAAATTTGAGAGGACCCGTCTTCATTCACTATATACCTTTGTCACTAATATGCTTTTGAAGGATACGCTACAACAGCCGTCTCAAATTTGGATACGAGATAACTGCTCTCTCTTTCAATTCATGTAAGAAGCACAATCGTCTCCCACCATGGATTACATACGGAACTAGAGCACTCTGAGAGCGCATACCTCCGCCAAGTGAGCCAACGGTAGCAAAAATTCAAATTGGCTCTGAAACCATAATTTTCTTTGCATAAACTCCAAAATNAAGCCACTCACAGCTGCACTGGTTGCGGGATTCAAAGCCACTCACGCTGCACTGATTGCGGGATTCAAACCCACTCACAGTTACTGTCGTTGCTGGAATCCAAAGCACTATACAGCTGTACCGGTTGAAGAATAGAGTCACTGACTTACTGCAATACTGACTGCAGCATCCAGTCCAATAATTTACAAAGAATAGTAAGCAAAGTGTATCTTTTGTCCCTAGAGTGAAGGCTGAGAGTGACTTGAATTGCGGAAAAAATGTCTGCATGATTAAATAATTAGAACAATAGCCTTCCCGGCGCTAGCCGTTACTGTGTCTTATGCGTGTCGGGGAAACACTAATGAGCGGACGTTCAGCTCTCGCGTCGTTCAAGTTACAGTGTCTATGCTACCGATTTTACCTTGTATCGGGAAGACTTGAAAACTGCGTGAACGTCCATCCATAAGTTGAGCGAGCGATTGTGTAGTGTCGCCTCGGTATCAGGCACAAGTTTCAAGTAACAAGACTGTGAACTAATATACACCGACAGCTCCCGCCGTCGTACTTAACCCTTCACTGCAGTGATTTTTTACCCGTGGGAGCATTCTCATTTCATAGGCATGTGATATCGTTTATTTGGAGGAGAGAAAATACGCTGAACCAATAGGGATGGTTGAATTTGGTACTACTGGCTGTGCACGTTGATCGTATGTAGGATCTTACTGTTCTCAATATACCGACAAGATGGCGTAGGAACTGGTGGGTTGCTTGAAAAATGCAAAAAAAAAAACTTAAGAATCACTGAGGTTTAATGCGCTCGCTTGCTTTCCTGCATGAATTATGGTTACTGGCGGGACCCGTGACAAGTCCACGATTAGTTAATGTTCACACTTTTTAATATGAAGCAATCTTAACCTTCGCTCTTATAACTCACTTTAGTTCGACCTAAGGCAGCTCCTCAACCTGACCTACCCCATAAACAGCGCCTGTCCCTTAATCCTTACGAACTGCGTCCAACCTCATCCTCTAGTCTGCTACACTCGAGAATCGAAACATGGGAACGTTTCCCCTTATCCTTCCCATTACACTGCTGTGTATGCAGCTTCTACCTGTCTCACATTATTGTACCTATTAAAAACTGTTTAATCATCGAGCCGCGACAGCTACTTCGCTACAGTGAGAGCCACTAGCTCAGTTTAGACTCTCTCTTTGAAATTCTGTTGAGTTTTAATTCGCAACGGTACATATTTGGAATTGATGTGTCTTAATAGATTCAACGGTTATCACGCGCACAGAATCATGTTCTAAGAACGTGAAGCGCTTCCATGTCCCAACTCGTACGTAGCGGAATTAACGTAACCTGTGTATGCCAAAGTCGTGGCAAGTCCATCCAAAGTCACCCTACACAACCTATCTAGACACTGTATCACAGGTGGATGTGGCAGACGTCTTACCAGTAAAAATTTCGCCCTTATATTTCAAGATAGAGACATAATAACAGCTTTAAAACGAATATTGCAATCTCACTCTTCGGAGGTTCTTTTCTCATTGCTTTTCTTCTATACTAGAGTGTCCCTGCTGTCAAGAATGACAGCGAAGAATTTGAGACGACCCGTTTTCATTCACTATATACCTTTGTCACTAATATGCTTTTGAAGGATACGCTACAACAGCCGTCTCAAATTTAGATAAGACATAAATACTCTCTATATCAATTCATGTTAGAAGCACAATCGTCTCCCACCATGGATTACAAGCGGAAAAATCTTACACTGGAAAACAGCAAGCCTCAGTAAATTTAAATGAATTACCCACCGCGTATCCATGATACCCAATCAGCCTTCAGTGCATCGAAGATTTTGGGTTGAATTGAAATCAGCCTTAGCCGTCAAGATAGAGAATCAGCTCCGTCAAAAGGAGCACCGCAGGCGGAAAAAAATAATGTCTGCTACCGGAAAAAATCATCGTCTCATCCGCCCTTCGTTCATTTCCTTCTGAATTTGTACGTGGCAAACTGAGAGCAAATATATTGTTCGGTGTATGGAGAAAGTAATGAAATGAGACTGCATGGGCCGCGCTAAGATCTTGTAATACCGGTATCTCTATTCTTTCGATTCCAAGAAGTGTTTCAAGCAAGAAGAACATTCAGGGAAAGGAAAAGGAGCCAACTTTCGCCATCTGCAACCTGATCACTGATCTCCATGAAAGCAACTTAATTACAAAATCTGTAACCTAGCCTTTTTTTGCCTATTGCTACTACTACGAAGACTACCATGCTGATGTGCCAGTCTTTTACCTTCCACAGGTTGTAAGCTGTCGCCCTCGGTACATCTGTGTCTGCAACGTGCAGTAATTGGAGTCAACGCAGTGGACTGTATAAGTCGAAATATTTGACACTCAGGATTCATATTTATCGGATAATTTAGAATATCTTCTGAGTTTTAATTTTATTGCCCAAGCTTTCGAACAGTTAAACACTGATCGTCGTCAGGGGAACGAAATTT
>LQNS02278182.1:6725324-6754782 GCA_001587735.2 Parhyale hawaiensis
TTTGAGTTATTGTGCTAACAAGCATAAAATTAAAAACATGGACAAACGAACGAACGAACAAACGGATCATTACCAAAATTTGGTAATCTACTCTTTGTTTTATACCTAACAACTCATGTTAGTTTCATCAAAATCCATTCATAACTTTTTGAGTTATGGCATCGAGAAAAATGACGCAGACAAACAAACAAACGGATGGACATATCTTCACCAAAAGTGAATCATCTGTTCCTCCCAACAGACCTAACAATCCCTGTAAATTTCATCCAAATCGGTTCATAACTTTTTGAGTTATCCTGGTGACAGACAAATAGACAAACAAACAAACAGACAGACAGACAGACAGACAGACAAACACGACGAAACATAACCTCCTTGGCGGAGGTAAAAATCTTACACTCAAGGAGCATCTAATGGGAACCTCCTTGATTATACAATGGAAAATAGCAAGCCTCAGTAAATTTAAATGAATTACCCACCGCGTATCCATGATACCCAATCAGCCTTCAGTACGTCGAAGATTTTAGGTTGAATTGAAATCAGCCGAGGCCATCAAGATAGAGAATCAGCTCCGTCAAAAGGAGCATGGCATGCGGAAAAAAACAATGTTTACTAGCGGAAAAAATCATCGCCTCGTCCGCCCTTCATTCATTACCTTCTCAATTTGTACGTGGCAAACTGAGAGCAAATATTTTGTTCGATGAATAGAGAAAGTAATGAAATGAGACTGCATGGGCCGCGCTATGATGTTGTAATACCGGTACTTCTTTTCTTTCGATTCCAAGAAGTGTTTCAAGCAAGAAGAACATTGAGGGAAAAGAAAAGGAGCCAACTTTCGCCATCTGCAACCTGATCACTTATCTCCATGAAAGCACTTAATTACAAAATCTGTAACCTAGCCTATTTCTTGCCTATTGCTACTACTACGAAGACTACCATGCTGATGTGACAGCCTTTTACCTTCCACAGGTTGTACACTGTCGCTCTCGGTACATCTGTGCGTCTCAACGTGCAGTAATTGGAGTCAACGCAGCGGACTGTAGTTGAAAATTGACGAAACATTTGCTTGATAGAAAATTTCATTTATACTTTTGGAACATCCGGTGTCATAGTTACACCTTCCTATGGTAGCCTCTTTAAATTTCGCAAGATTTCAAGAACTAAATTTACCAACTTTGACCATCCCACCTGATGAGCTGGAGAACAGCGAAATGCACTTCGTGGATATCAAAATTTCTTTAACTGCTTTTAATCGAAATCGATATATAATAAAATAAACACACGACGGTGTTTATTATATTGGTGTTGATTGATTCACACGCCAATGCTGATCTATCTTTCTCATAGCCTGAAGATAACATTGTTTAGACTTTCGCATTTTAACATTTTCATTTTTAGTAGGTGTATTTGATGATTTCAATTCCATTGAGGGACCACTCGACAAACAATTTGAGGCCCGAAGAAGCTAAAACACCAATTTAGCTTCTGGGCGGCGCCGCGGCGGCCCCAAATATTGCTAGGGCAGTGACTGCTTAACACTTTATGTGCGTTAGCTGTCCGACAAGATACAGCACACTCAGCCCATTTTTGCAATAACTGATTCATGTCGCCGGAAGCACTTTTTCTGTCAGTTTACGTGATTTCTTTAAACATCGCTCTTGGACTTCAAATATACTTTAGAATGAAAGAGTTCAAAACAGCTTGCCCTGCTCTGTAACGTGGCTACAAATTTTCCCAGCTTTGGATCGTCATACAATTAACGCCAGCAACGTGAATTCTACAAGATACGAAAATCGGAACCGTATGTATGATACGCGTATATTGAACTTCATGCGTTTGCTTCGAAACTGGCTGAAAATTTCTTCAAGAGTGAGCGGAAGAAGATAGCTATGGTTGAACTTCTTTCCAGAGAAAATCAGAGTTTCTTCCAAGTTGAGGCATCCACTATCTAAGCCTGAAAAGCGTAACTTACAGACACATGGACGGACGTACGGACGGTTGAAGCCTAAAGCAAAGTTATAATATAGATTATGCACGTGCAAACTGCCAAGCATGGTACTCCATAAACTAAGAATTCAACTACGGAGCATTCCCAAAACGCAGCGGCTGCCTTAATGCTGATCCATTAACACTTACACACCTTCATGAGATGATTTCATCAGTACCGTAAAATGGGGCTAAGGTGCCCAGCTGGGTTAAAAGTGCCCAAGTTTTCTTGGGGGGAAGGAATGTTGAGATTTTTTAAAAAACTTGAAACTTTGAGGCAAGTTTTAGTAGGGTAATAGAAAGACTATACACTGCCCTGTCATTTAATCCTAATATTATCTATATTCTGTAGTAAAGTATAAAAAATGAATTCCAAAATTTTTTCTCTTCTCCGATCTAAAGTTAAGTTGAAACGCTAAGCCCTCTCTAGACAGTACTAATAACTTTCAGCTTCCACCCGTCTAGGACGTTTTTCTACAACCCTTCAGGTAGCTACGTATACTACAGCAAAAATTATCATTCCATGGTTAGTTAAATAAATAATTATCAAAGTTTTATGTCGCTGGGGCTAAAGTGTCCTACTTCCTGGGGCTAAAGTGACCAACATTTGCATACCCCCAATACCACACAAATATTGGTCCTAAAGCCCTATTTTCTCTGGTTTTGCACGATGATGCATAACGACAAGGAAAAGGAAGGTGTCAACCGGCTGTTGCTACTCTCAGAAGGATCCAAGACGGAGAGAGCGTACCGTAGAGTGGGGCTAAAGAGTCCAGCTTGGGTGATAGTGTCCAAAAAAATTCTTAGGGAAGGGAATTTCGGGATTTTTTCTAGGGTAATAGAAAGACTAAACACTGTCCTGTTGTTTAATCTTAATATTATTGATATTCTGTCGATGTAAACTATAAAAAAATTAATTCTAGAATATTTCTTCCTTTCTTGGAACTTTACCCCAATGGATTTTTTTAAACTTGTCATCTTTGTGAATTTTTTTTCTCCAAAACCATTAATGATTTTGATAATCTGGCAACTGTGTTAGATAGAGGAAAACCTAAATAAATTGAGGTATTTTTCTTTAGTACACTTTTTCGAACCGAAATATGTTCTTTTCGCCTCTGAACACACCTTAAGTACCTTACGGTACTTGAATTTCTCGACCGAATGCATCTGTTGTGTAGTAAAATAAGCGATAGTAGTAAATATATAGTTACTTTACTATTTATGTCTGCAGCATTTGATGAGGCTTTCTCACTGACATAGGCCGCAATGAACGCTCAGATATGAGTATCGCGGCTTCGATTGGATTACCACATTCTACCGAATCAAATTCCACACTCGACCTGACAAAAAGGTAAAAAATTATGGAAAATAGGCAAACCCAATCAAGTGAGGATAATGGGCAGTTAAATGCATTACAATGAGGTCTAACTCACATCACACTTCGCATGAACATCCATGGCTTTGTCAATGCATAAACTTTAATGGCAAGATTTGAATTATTCATGTAATGCTGCCCAGCTCCACTTTTATTCATGAATAAAGCCAGTAACTGTCACTGCCCGGCAAATTTATGATAATCATTCAAATAGAAGAGTGCCAATTATTCAAGCCGTGTAATGCGTGGAGTAACAGCGATCGCGTATGTTACGCTATGTAGCTCGCTAGCTCCGGCCGCGGCACGGGATCACGTGTGGTAGCACACCCTGTCCCTCAGAAAATTGTTACACACTTCGGTAAAGGACAATTTTAGTCGTCTTAGGATGGCACAAATTTCCCTAGATTTGTAACGACTTAAATTTGCAAGTACAACAAACTCCTAGCTCTCATAAATCTTTCCTGTTTTCGTTCGCAACAATCAGATACTTGATAGGTCAGCGAGAAAGCGAAGCGTAGTTAAAACGAGATCGATTTCATTTTTAAATATTTCATCTCCAATAATAAAATTGAACAAACTTTGTGGACAACCTTGCTACTAGTAGGTGTTTAATTTCCATAAATGTGGCCTTGTCAATATTTCTGCTACATTATGTCGAACATCATTGGTAGCCGACTAGACAAATAGAATTGATGCCTGCTCTTTGAATTTCTGAATATCTTTCTCCACATGTGCATTGAGTCATTCCCTTCCTGCAGTAGAGTGTAAAACTCTTCAATTCATAAAAGAGTCTTTCGTCTCCGACGCAAAAATTCTGATAGACTGTAGTCGACTGCAGCCGTGTACTTCTGTTGGCTCTAGTGGGAATTTGTCTGCAGCACGAAGCAGGCGGTGCCAGCCGCAACTCAAATTTTCTCTTGGATTTGCTTCAATGTCGCCTTCTATTATACGCACGAGTGTGCGTTTTTCGTCACCTCCGGACTGACTGTATAGAAAAAATTCGCACTCATGAGTCAATGGGCGGCCAAGCCAATTTTCAAGCTTTTACAACGTGACATCGATCGGAGGCCACAGCTAAGTACCCAGTTTGTACACAAAACGCGTAGCTATATTGAAAGGATGATACGCATAAGACTACCAGTTTAATGTGTTTATGTTTGTTATCTTTCAAACGTGAAATAATTTGCTCGAAACCATTCAAGTTCTACTGATAATAATAAGTACATAGCATAAGCTATCATGGCTAAACAATTTATGCTAATTTAATCTACAGTAGATCTAATTTACGTCAATACTTTACACTATTCTTTCTTTACAGTGAAGTTTCTATGATAGAGGAACTAAGCAGAGTATTCTCTATCAGCTAATTACGTTATTTTTGTAACACAAATAAATGACGTTTTCTTAAATCATTATACAGAAAAAGTCTTAGTTTTTTAGCAAGACCGCAAATGCGTAGATGTAATTACTGATACCAGAAGAACAGCATTAATTCCGCAGTTAGATTACTTAGATCTCCCTCCGCCTATATACAATGCCAATATAATTACTAGCTATTGTATTTTTTACTTAGTTCTGTTACTCGTAAATTTACTGATGCACAGAGAAAAGTTCGAGTCTCTCATTGCTAAAAACACGATCCAAGAACTAGAAAAGGCTCTTGAAGTAAAAACGTATCGCTAATATCTGCAGAGTTCATGCTTCCCAATATCAGCAAAAACCTGAGATCCATATTCTCATTAAAAATAATACATAAAAAATGGTCTTTATATTTCTCGGCCGCTGCACCATACAGTGCCTCTCACAGCAGCCATGTCAACAGTATAGTACAGAACAACTCGACCTCGCCAAGAACGGGATATCCTTCAATCTTACGAAGAACCTACCCGTTAAAAATAGCACAGCAACAATTTTGTGCTTGTCTACAGGTCGCTGAAAGCTACATCGCTCTATAGCCCTTACCAGAGAACACATCGATGCATTTTTTCCTATCAAATATGGACCTCGGTAAGAACGCTATTTTTCCAACCTCATTTCGTACCTAACCGGAGTGATCTCCAGTAATGAGTCGATTAAGCAATGGCTGCTTTGATTTATAAAGCATTGATGTAGCAAAGCTGCAAGCGAGGTTGATTTTAATCAAGCGTAATTACCGCTTTAGAGGCACGACTGTTGAATCGCTACATGAGTTATAGAGACTATAGGGATTAATTTATGAACCTAACCATGCCAGTTATAAGTGTCAGCACCAGTGAGTTGTCATCATCCAGGATGTTCAAAAAACTTGTTGTAAAGTTTTATCGCAACTTCGTAAGCCATCCACAGTATATTGTGTATGCAGTATGAATAAATAGTAAAATATGGTCTTTCTTGAGTAATATGAACCCGCAACAGCTCAGGTTGAAGCAGCACAGGCGATTTGAGCTTTCAATTAAACTCATTTTGAGGTAAAATGTGCAATTGAGTAAGTAGTAACAGAGCGCACTGCAGGTAAATATTTGTACAGCTATGTACATTGACCAATTCAGGGTAAGAGATATTAAGACAAACACTCATAAAGTATTTATTGATCAAAATTATTATGTACACATAACTTATAAGGCTTTAATTCGGATTTATTCTTCAAGAAATGACAATAATGTGGTTGCGGAAATGTTAATTTGAACCTAGTCACTGAATCTTTCCTTTTAATCCTCTGTACGCAGAAATGTGCTTCACTCAACGTGAAAAATTACACACGATTATCTGGTATTATCCCATTTCGTCTTCTCTTAGCATTAGATAAATACATACGATTTTTCGACAAGAATGTATTGTACAAATATTAAAGATTCTAAAACTTGTGCCATTATTTACCATCAACAAGTCTACATCACGGTGTACAGTACCGAGAATATTTTGCTGCAATTTTAACTATTTTGATTAAGTTCCGATTATGGACAAGCAGTCAATAATCGCTTACAATGGATCACTCTAGGTGCTGCCTAATACTGAAACATTTATTACCTATGCATGCAACAACTGCGTGCACACTTGTAACTTATAGGACATTAGGTACACCTTACCTGTTTAAAATGTCTACTCGTATAATTCTGCTTTATGGTCGGATCATATTCCTATAACTTCTGTGTTTTTAGATATCAGAATTTCAGAACTTCAACTACATTTGTGCTATTCATATATTCAATGCACATTATTTATGACCCTATAAAGTACCGTGGCCAGAGCAGAAATCTACAGCTAGAGAGTATTCCCACTCAAGTCTCTTAAGTTCGGTTGATGTTGCCAGCTTTGTTTTTTCATGACGCTGGCTATCGTATAACATTCCCACGTGGCCAGTTGAACACGATAGCGACATGTTCTATCTCGCCCCATCTTGGACCGTGGAATGTTACCGCGTGGGGTTCCTTCTATTTCTCTCCTTCTTCATCAGATCGACGACAGATTGCGCTACTTTTAATGCATTCTGAGAATACGCGAGCCCTTGTGTACGTGTCATATCGACGCATGAACACCAAAAATATTCGACTTTCAGAAGCCAGAATATTGACCGGAGAGCACGACGCCGCCTGGTGAAAGGCTTTCCAAGCTACTAAAAAGTTAGCATTTTCTGTGCGGGAGTGAAAACAAATCTGCATTTTACGTAAGTTTAAATATATATGTATATATAGTATTTATGTATTTTATTTGTGCAACGTATGGACCGGTTCGTTCTATGGTAATTTATTATTGGCATAAATAAATATGCAGTATTAGCATATTAAATGTACACTTATTTTTCTTTATGCATGATGGAGGAGTAATATAACTGATAACAATTTATTATATTCATATGCGCTCCACAATTTTAAAAACAATATTTTGCTATTTTGCGGTAATTTACAGATATAATTATTGCAAAGTATTACATGATGACATGACGCAGGAGAGGTATTTTCTGAATAAATTAAATTTCCTCAATCACTTCTTAGCAATAACTTTGTCTTACTTCATTTGCATAGAAGCATCAGAATAGATTTTTCTTAATAATGTAGACATACTACTGATTCCAATGAATATTTATATTTCGTTAATTTGCATTTGCTAAATTGCACCATTGAGGCATAAACCGCAACAGCATTTGACTCTTAGGTCTGACGCTGGCGGCCAAAAGTCGGCAACGGAAAAATGGGATTTTCTCAGAGCTATTCTTTTCCCCCTATCTAAAAAATTTCAAGGTACCCAACATATTTCTTGCGCAGAAGGTATCTTGGATACGGCGAGGACGCACTCGGGCGCTTGCCTGCATGAGAAAATCCCATTTTTCCCATTTTGGCCGCCAGCGTCAGAGGCCACTTTGGACCTAAGAGTCAAGTACCGTTGCGGTCTATGATTGAGGTATTACCGCTTCTTAGTTGTTTATTAAACTGACCAAGATGATTTGATGCCTGTCTGATGAAACTGAAATTATACCCCTTAAATTAACGTGTGGTGTCTTTACCCCTTCAATGACAAATAAGGACACTAGCGACCTCTTTGTAGAGAATGCGTTTTCTTCTAAAACAACTCTTGAACTAGGACGTTAAACGTACATTATAATTATGTTCTCCTGCAGTCGCCACTCAAGTGTACCGAATGTAACGCTTAGTTGCTCCATAATAAAAAAATTAAAACACAAATACCGTGATTTCACTGGCAACGATTCCTTAGATTATTCATACTCTCTATTTATTTCGCATAAAATATAACTATCCTGAACTGACCTTCTCCGCCTCTCTCCCCTCAAGAGCATTTCACTTACAAGCTTGTTTGAATTTACGTCTTTAGTGCATTATTCTCTTCACTTTTGCCAACAATGTCTTCCATCCATTCTGTCTTGAGCTCGGCACTCAACATACATAACAGCAAAATGCATCCAAGCATGCAAGCTTCACTCGTTGTTTTTGGCCTTATTCAATCAAGTCGCTTAAATAATTCCAACTTTCATCAGATATCGATCAAATGCAGCTTTCTCCTCTGGGGCAAGCACGCAAAGTCGCTTGTAAAGTCATTTCCATCACAAATATACGAAGCTGAAGCATCAACAAGGGCACGCATGACCAGTCATGCGGTCCTTAACAGATGATTCGAACATGCGTGAGCGGGGAGGACTTGGGCATCTGGGTCTCCATCGCTGTTTCGGCGACGGGTTGCTCTAAAAGAAACCAAGCTTGTCGACTTAGAAAGTTCCTGTAGTAACGACGGCCGCAGCTTGTACAGTACATATCAGTGATCCAAACGATGGCGTCTTGCATGAATTTAGCGAGTGTGTCGGTGCCTGAGAGAAGAAGCGTTGCGAAGTTGAGTAATTTTGGATGAGATCATTTCTCGCCTCGCCGCGTGCTTTGGATCTGAGACATTCAATTCACCTAAAAATATAGTCACATCTTTACTGACACGATGCCTAGCGAAGAAAAGCTATTCAGTATTAATGTATTAATTTGAAATGCGATAGTTTCTCGTCTAACCATTCTTCGCATTTGAGATTTTCAAAACACCTAAAATTAATTTCACAACTTAACTGACCTGATACCTAAAGAAGAAAAGTAATTGATAATACTAAATTAATTTCAAATGCGATAATTTCTCGTCTTGTTGCTCTTCGTGTCTTAGATTTACAAAACACGTAGAAATATTTTTTCGCCTTAACAGACATTTTGCCCAACGAATAAAAGTACTTCAGCGATGCTAATTTAATTTCGAGAGTAAATGTTTCTCTCCATATCAGGCTGAATGCATAAAAAACGCAGTGCAGAGCAGCTCATTTTTTCGCATGGCCATGTGAATCTGACTGAACCAGTGCAAAGAAATTTTAAAAATTCTGAGTGTGATGTTTTGACGCCTTAACTGACATGTTACGTCATGGAGGACAGCATTGCAACAAACTTCCATCTTTTCCCGCCTTGCCAGGTTGCATATCTGGAGGAAATAAAAGGACATAAGTTCTGCTAATTTCCAGGTAAAAGTTGCTAGAACAGTGAGCGTGATATGAGTACTGAAGGCCTAAGGTAACTGATAATACCTAGACATACGTACAGTAAATGACACATTAAATAACATTTTTTAAACGAAATTCAAGTACGCTGATAATAATGATACTTTTTTAAAGCAAAATTGAGTAATTTATTGCATCAATGCTCGTAAGTCATAACTCTACAGAACTGGCGTTCTTGGCTACACTGTAGGACAAAATCAAGAGCCTGCTCAAGACTTCTGCGGACCACTGAGAAGCTCTTTCACTCCTAACACCGAGCAGTGGCGACAATCTTTCCAATAAAATCAACGTTTCCCGTTCGTCGATAGTTTTAGCGAGCAGAGTCAATCCTAAATCTGGAAAAGATTTTTGCTCGAGCAGTAAAGATTTACCGTGGGCCTGGACCGGCAGGAATAGCACGGAAGAGGCTGCGATTGGATGTTGGCTGACGCCTGACGCTCAAGTAAGTTTGTTCCTCTTCATTGAGAAGGAAAACGTCCCTGTTAAGTTGCCTATCCTCACTCGAAGAGGAAGAAACACAACTGTTATGTTTCAGATATATTTCCCAATGGCTGTTCGTTATAGAGAAACTTTCTGGAGAGCCCCAGGGACCCTCCCCAAGTTGTTTGTTACGAAGCCTTCGTTTTGGGTTAGTTTTCAAAAGTTGAGTTTATATTGTGAGAATCGGCGGTATTGTTCCGTAACTCAGGCGCTTCGTCAAAGTCCTGGGAGACGAAACAAGCCTCAGTTTTGCGAGTCTCTTCATATCAAGACAAATACAGTACCTCAAAAATAGGAGATTTTGACCATGTCACTCCGTATTGTGGAGTTTCTTCCCCTGTGCACACGACTGTTATATTAACAATAGAGACAAGTACACAGAGCTTGTGCCAATATAAATAACTGATTATCAATGTTGATGTACGTAACTTAAATTACCATATTTTGCAATTTTTTATCATTGCGGTAAAATGTTTATCAGTTACATGGACACTACAGGGGATAAAGTTAAATAACTGTTTTTAGTATCCATGGGGAACATATTTAATTACATCACACATTATCACATTATTAGTATCAGTAGCGTCAGTTGTGCGGCAAAATGCGTATTACGAAAGAAGACAACTCACTGATAGTCTACAGACAGTTTAGACAAGGTTTTGCATTGACAATTTTGCACAAGTGGAGAACCCCAACACGCACTCAGTTTTTGTATGTGAAGATCCCCATTTCAAAGCATAGCTTTATGATGCGAATGCTTGTGTTCTCCCAACAACCTTACATATATTCTCTTTATACACAGTTCGTTCTACCAGGCAGACTAAATTGGCTATTATTATGTTTCAGTTCCATAATACGAGTTGTTTTCTGTTGTGCAAGGTACGTTCGGGACACGAGGTGCGTTTGGTTAGACAAGGTACGTTTATACGACTATGGTTATGCTGGCATCAATGAGGCTTGGGGAGAAAAACCTCTTCAGTAATCTGCTATTACATCTGTATCGTTTTCATTACTAAGCATAACTTGTCGATTTGTATTTTCTTAAGAGTAAGTTGGGCTTACAACATTCTAAGAAATTCTGTGAGACCTAAAGAGTCTTCCTTTCTAGACATATCCAAGTAAAGGTCAGCACCCCAAATTGTTAGGGATTGCAGATCTTTATTTGATCCTCATATTCCTTAAGTCATCATGGCAATATGCACATTAGATTAAAATGTTCCCTGCAATTTTGCAACCCCAACGACGTTTTTTTTTAATCCAATGAGCTTTCAATGGGTGTGGCTCTCATGAGCATGTTTTTTTTTTTTTTCTTGCAGCGGTCGTGCGAACCTCGTACAAGCTGCTCCTTTATAAAAAGGTGTTTCATTCCATTGATGAAAACGTAATGATATACGCAAATCATTTAGGCAATGCATGGACGAGGCTTGACCTACCTTTGCTCTCCAGTTGTTTCTGCAGCATTTTCCTAAATATGTGTATGGAAGGTAGTTTATACAGCAAAAATTTATCATATATCTTGAAGCGTAATGCTGATGAAAAGCTAATATACTTAGTAGTTTGATAATAAACAAACTAAGCTTGAAGTACCATCTGTAATTTCATTTTAATGTTACTTTTTGAGGCGGTTTCGTTCAATAATTCTCGCTAGAACCTGTGGAAATTAAATCCAAAAGTGATAAGTACTATTCCTCATTTATGTACTCGTACTCACCCGTATCATACATACGACGTGTGAAAGTAATTTGAAAGTGTGACTGCCCATCTTTGACCTCGGAGAAGTAGCATAAAACTCTCGAAGGAAACATAATTGGAGCGAATCTCAGTCTCTTTGGCGCACGTCACCGCCATGGTACTTGGCTTCAGCTCCAATACCCCAAAATCGGGGGGGGGGGAGGGGGCAGCTTGGCTGTGTGACTGCAATTAAGTGGCCTGTACCCCATTAACCACTTATTGAAACAAAAGCTACTTTACAGAACATGCAGTCATGCCATAAAAATTGCGTTCGAGACGGGACGGAGACTTTAAGGCAGTTAGTAAATTGGATACCAAGTGCTACATTCATCCAGTTCACTAAAGACTTTAGAATCCTAAATTAGTCCACGTGGTCAATATGTTACGCTAGGACAGTTAAAGAACTGTATGAGCTTGATGTCGCATCCTCCCACCGCAGGCCACCCGCTCACGAGCCAGAAAGTACGGAAATAACACTCAAAGGCTTGAATAGCAACTAGTGGATGCGCTCACTCCAATATATACATATATTACCACCGAGATAAAACTGACCCCTGTTGTTTCTCATGCAGCGCGTAGCATTGATAATTTACTTTTCACCTATCTAATACTGAACGCGTAACGTACAAAGCTGCCTGCCTTCCTACCTCAAAACCATTTAGTCGGGAAAGGAACTAAAACACATTTGGTGTAACAACAAACAACAGGGTTCGTTATTACTCTATCACATATGCTCTCCGTTTGCCACAACCGTCGACGTAAATCGATTTACAATAAATGATAGCAGTTAACCTTCTTCAATTAAATAAATATTAGATTTTGTGCGCTTGGTGCTTGTGCCTGTACTGAACTCTACATTGGTCCAGGTAATAAGTACAAGTATATTTAAATATTCACAAACGTTATAGAGATATTGTTTATGCAAAAATCCACGCACTTATGAGGGTATTATAGCATGGGCAGAAACACTGGCAATTTGCATAGAATTTCATGCACTCAAGTAGTTGCTCACGCATAAATAATATAATGGTAGTTTGTATAAAATTCTACATACATATGGACATCTCTACAGATGAATGAACTTTGCAATGTTAGTTTTTATAGAATTCTACATAACAATATATTCAACAGTAAAAATGCACGAAATTATGCATAGTGGTAGTTAAATAGAATTTCAAGAACTTATTGACGCACCTGCATGTATGTACAGTATATTCAATATGCCCTGCCACCACGGACCTGAGAGCTAGCGTCTGACAAGTAAGAGATGGTGTACGGTGTATAACCTCCAGTAGTCTACAGTTTACTAGAATGACAGAGTTACTTTATGTACGCATGGAAGCTTTTTCTGACCATGCACTCCGCTCGGCATAAGCACAAGGTGGGCTGAAACTTGGGGGGGGGGGAGATGTAAAGATTTGTGCATCAGTAGGAATATGCAGTCTTTGGCCCTTCAGGAGGCTTCCGATGGACCCTAAGCTGTTAGTTCGGTTCACTACAAACCCCCTATACGACGGGGAGCACGGCTTTTAAAGGGCTCATAGGTTACATTATGCTTAGCTATAATAGGCACTCGGAACAATCCGCCGTCATGCATGCTTCACTTTCTTCCATTTTCATGCTCGTGGTGATGCTGTTCCTCCTTCTCTTTCTTCTCATTCCCACCGACGCAGTGTAGGAATGCCCTCGTGCGTGGGTTCTCCACGGTTTCTCGGCAAACTACAAGTGTCTTCCACCGGTGTGTTAATTGGAGTTAAGCCCAGGTGGCTTCAGTTTTCTTGAACAGCAGACATCAGCAATGGTTACGCCGCTTCGAATAGCATTGCAAGTTCCTACTCGTATTATCAGCAACCAGATTACGCTTGAGAGGGCCGAAATTCCTTTTTTGCGGATTAAAAGTGAATTTTTGAAATCTCATGGATATTGAATTAAGGGCTAGCGCCTGAAACTCGATTTATAGTTACAATACCAGAGCTCCTGTTGGATATTCAGGACAACTTGATCCAAGTGAGCTTAGCTGAACTTGAATTTGTCAAGCCAGTCGATTGTACCTAACATGACCATTACTCTTCTTCTCTGAAGCGCCTGTTGCAGGTCTAAAGAGGCTGATGCTACTAAATATGATTGCACTTGCACTTACGAACGAGTGGGAACTTAGCTGAACACGGACAAACATTGCATCGGTTGCTTGTATGACATTTGATAGAGTCAGAGGAAAAACGGAGCTAGCATTATTTGTGCGAACTGCTGTTCGTAGCGGAGACATGGCTTCATCCAACGACTATGGCGTCCCCTCTTAGACACAAAGCGCTATGCGCAGAGCAAAGAGTGGTCCGCTGGAGAAGAGATCTATTGTTGCATAGAGATGCCGTTATTTCCCTGAGGAAAGAACAAACCACGGAAGAATTTGAATGGAATCAAAACTTCGGAGTATTGCGGCAGAACGATATCGCATCTTGCCGATAGCTACTTGCAAGAGGTTCTGCATGCAAAGTCTGGTTAGACTGTGATTTCCAAGGCAGTCAACACCGACTGGCTACATTCGGTGAGGCTCTCAAGCACTATAACCTTCTAAGTACGTGGTTCTAGTGACACATATAACCTTTTTAAGCTGTACACAAACTGAATATAGATGTTTGCTAAATGGCTTTCAAGAACTCGAGACAAAAATTCAGTTAACATTTTTAAAATGCATAACTTTATTGGTTACACCTGCAATCTGAAAAGTGAAGCTTTACAGATTACGTAGACTTTCATCAGAGTTGATAAAATATTATTAATAGAGTTCTAAGTTTCTGAGAGATCTATTTGGTAAAATTCCAAATCGACATGTTAAACATCCATCTATAATGATAATTCACAAAAGATCCAATTTTAATTTTTTAGTTCTATAACTGGTCAACCTCGGTGTAGTCAAATTATAGTGATATCATCGCACTATATAAAACGAAACCACAGGAGTACAGATACTGATAATTTTCTCGCCTAGCTGTCACAGCACATGTACGGAGAGAACACGCAAAGCAAAAATTAACTCAATGAACAGATCGGCTATAAATGAAATTCCTACATACGTAAGAAGTGAGCATCCACGCATGCCGTGCCAATTGTATATTAGCCTAATCTCTCATCAGGAAAACTAACTAAAGACAAAATTTATCAGCGGATGCACAAATCAATTTATACTCAACTGACAGGAGCGCAGTTCTCAGTGAACATCAATAGGAAAATGAGCGTCAGCGGAGCAGTTCGTTCCAAGCGTTAACTACGCAGTTAATACAAACGTCAAACTCCTAAGTCAGACGCGCACAAAAACTGAACGAACCGGAAACAAACGACTGCATATGAAGCATATAGAGAGGGAGAGAGAGAGCCTGCGTATCTCTGCAAACTATCTATCACTGAAGTAACCAAGACTGATCGCTTCTTATTATCCGCGTATTCTCCATGAGCTTGTAAGCTCTTATGGAAAACGTTGGCCCGCAGCTCTNAGCATATAGAGAGGGAGAGAGAGAGAGAGAGCCTGCGTATCTCTGCAAACTATCTATCACTGAAGTAACCAAGACTGATCGCTTCTTATTATCCGCGTATTCTCCATGAGCTTGTAAGCTCTTATGGAAAACGTTGGCCCGCAGCTCGAGTGGATCTTGCTGTTCCATCGCTAACATACTCACTTCGATAACATAAGCGACTGAATAAGAAACCTAACCACTCGAATGGGAGTGCTATCTCTGCATCGGAAAACCGTCAACAGTTTCAATCGGTCTTTGATTAATGGCAAGAAGGCGAGGCCAAAGATAGCCGTGGCAGCTCTAAGTTACAGCTTTCAGGCTCTTCATAAACTGTTCAAGTTTCTTGGAAACTCCTGGGGGATGCGGGGAGCTTCTCAGAATTGTTATTTTCCTCATCAGTGCAAAGAACAAAAACACTTCGTTATTAACGATAAAGGGGTCATTAGAAAGGCATATTTCTCGCAGCGATTGTTTAGGTCTGATTTATGCCTTGATGGATCGGCACCTGGTGAGAGGTATATGTGCTCTATGCCGCGACGCTGCAATGCCCTTATGAATTATTTCACTTAACTTCACAGTATGCAGCAAAAACGGCCAATGTAGTTCTTGGGAAGCATGTGAAGTAAGCTAGGCCGATGCAGTAGTGGCCGTAAGCTAAAAGAAAATAATACGACCAAATTCAATTTTGAGCTTCGAGTGCGATTTTACCCATTTTTCGTGCTTTCTTAAACCAAAAACATATAACATAAGAAAAACTTGACATGCCGTTCCATTACTGTAGTTTGAATAATGTGGGTTAGTCCTCAAGACAGTACCATATAAATTTATGAGACATCAGGGGAAACTGTGAATACACTACACATAAAAATACTATAACATAAATTAATGCACTGGAAATACTTTAATAACATTTCCAACTGAACTCCTACTTCTAGGTGTTCCATTATAAAATACCGTACATCTGTACTACCAGTTGGCTACAAGAAGGTTAAGAGCTGTTATTTTTATGGTTTGTAAATTGTGCAGCTTCATGACTGATGAGCAGAAATCAATTATTCTATACATTTTCCTCCCAATGTATCCTAAATTTGAATAAAAATATTTATTACAGGAAACAGTTCAGTAGGATTCAATCACACAATGAACAGAAAACACGTTTAGTATCACCGTCAACAAATCTAAGAAGAAAAGAGGGATGAGAAACGAATATCAGTGTGTAATATTTTTTAGTGAAACACACGCAAAACGTAGTGAAACCAGCAGAAACAGATCATAGATAAATTAAGTCAGTTTGTCTATAAAAATTTTCAGCAACAAGTGACCAAAAAACACAGAAATGGATCAAAAATATACTTAGTTTATAGCAACACCACTCAATTCAATAACGAGAGGTAGTTTTTAGGGACATTTTGGAAAAAAGCTAGACAGTGAAAGCACTACCATAAACAAACGTACCGGTAATGTTCATGAGTCACGCTCGATCAAACCTTAAGTATCATCATGTAGCTGGAAGATTTAATCAACGGTAGTAATGACAATCATTCGATTCCTATCAGTCTTCTTGGAAAACTCGGCATGCCCATCAAATTTAAATAATGCTCACATTGGCGTCAGGTGTCTTCCCATATTCCGGCAGTGGTGATGGATGGGCCAATTAAAAAGTTGATTGTCCGAAGGCTTCGGTGAGGCAGCGAGAGATGGAGAGGAGCGCGCAGCGTCTTTTGGATTCTCCAAAATAGATTGATCTGATGAGCTTTCTTTGCTATGGACCACAAATTGGTCGCCATTCAGCTTGATATGTCATGATAGACCTAGCACTCCCAACAGCGATCGTGTCCTTGTTCTTATTTACTGGCCAAAATAACTCTCCTGCGTACTAGCTTTGAAGCACACTTAACCATTTACAGTTGCATCATTGGTGTTACATGGGTTCGTTGTCAGAGTTATTAATTCCTAACAAATTTCACCGACAAATAAAATGTCAACCGATTCTCGGCAAATGCAGCCGATTTGAATGTTTTCTTCCATCCGTAATTCGTAAAAATAGCATTGTCTGTGCACTTTTTAGCGATAAATTTATGAATAAAATGACAATATCTTAGCTCTATTTCAGAAACCAACCATAAATAAAGTATGGCTAACATGCTGAATACTTGACTTTGTAAATGGCTATGTGTTTTCGGAACTTTTAAACAAAATGAACTTCTTGCCCATTAGACGAAATGTGTTTTCAACTACCCAGCTATACCTGTAAGCTATCTGTATTTGTCATGCGTGTGTCAACAAACGTCAGTACTATTATTTCTAGTTAGTAAATGCGGATAAAATGCATATACAGTATCTAAGTTACATATTACCGTACTGCCTGAGATTGAGTATACTGACTTAACTGATTGGAGAGTTAAATTGACCGCAGCTCTAAAGGCATTTTAACCTTAACAAAAACCAAAAATTATAAGCAAAATGAACAGGTAGAGTCGGCTTGGCCCTCACTTACCATGTAGGAAGCCTACATGCACTGATATGCGCTGCAGTTCTTTGGCCACTAGGGCCCAGAAGCATGTACGACTTCCGTCAACCACAGATTATCCTAGCTATGACGTAATAGTGACGGAAAACAGTATCTACAACTGCGTCGTCCCGACCCTAAGGTGAGTCCCCTTCCAGAGACTCACTGCATATGCAAGAATTGCTGACGCTGCATGCCAGAGTATCGAAACTTTTTCACGTTTTCATCCCACGCTGAGATCGAGCGTCCGATCTCCTAAGCTATACAGGGGAGCAAGAATCTGTAGTTTTATAGGTAGCTATATTAACCTGGTAAAAAAAACATAAGATTTGCACCGCCTCTACTAAGCTCTAACAATTTTTACAGCAATTTTGGCTAAATCATAAACTCAAATTACTGCTCTTCTTTTCTAGTTGCACAGGTGAATAGATTTAATCAACGGCCAGAAATTACTGACTGTCGTCTCCACTTGTGCTGAACTCGTTGAAAAGCACCCAAGTTGCAGACGCACCACGACCCTCAGACGCTTTTCAGCCAATTGAAAAATTCGTAGCGAAAGACCGCAAATCTCAAGGCTTTTACGTAAGCTCCATTAGCCTTGGAGGTCAAATCCGTTAGCGATGTTCAGTAGCCATGCCCTCATTTACAGGAGAACAAACCTCCCGAGCCTTTTCCGTCTCCGTCCATACTGGCACCATAAATTCCATATTAGGGTGAGAATTTACGCAAGCGCTTTGATGGTCAATGCGATTAGGGAAGAGTTTAGGGCGCTGTTGGAAGGCTCGCAGCGATGCAGTTTTCCTTGTAAACGGATTATGGGATCCTTGAGAGGTTGAGTGAGGCTCAACTCGCTCATTGAGACTAGGAAAACTGATACTGAGAGCGGCGTGTTCGGGGCGCAGCTTTTATGTACCTGCACTTCTGGAACTGTTGTTGCACAGTGGAAATTGTTCTTCTTTATGCGAGTGTTATTGCTCATTACAGAGTAATCCTTTGTTTTTTTTTCTTCGAAAATAATAGATAGAGTTTATAGGGCCCTAAGTTAATAGGATACAAGCAAAACATTTATTCAGCTAGTCCATTATCTGTTAGCTACTCAAACACGTAAGTTGATAATAAAAAATTTACAAGACACTGAATATTTTTCATTCTTTACGAATTTCAAGCAAAATTGGGCGACACCCTAAGTAGTGCGGTATGTTAGAACAAGAAATACTGTACGGCAGGCGAAATCATATGGATCGTAGTAGCAGAGTGCCGTACATATGATGTACTGTACAGTGTACAAGGCAGAGTTCACCATAAACATTAATAAGTATGTTTGTAGAGCTCTGACCGTAATTCTCTGCCAAACATCAATGTACCAAAGCGACCATAAAAATCCCGAAGTTGAATTCATATCGAACCCCTGAAATGTATTAAAGAACAACCACGATTATTTCGTAAAATCTTTACGATGTACATTCTGCCCCGAAATACAGCCTACGTTCTCCTCATCCTACTACAAGTAACTACATATTAGCCTTAACTCCAACCCAAAACAACCCACTGAAGAGCTGTCTGTAGTCCACTTGGTCCCACCGGATCCGAGGCCTCTTTTCCTTAACATAAATTTATACAGAGTACTCGTTCTGCAGCGGTTCCGAGTCCCTGAGCTGAAGAAGAGCTGCCTGAAAGTCATATGAAATTTATGAACTTAAAAGCCCCCGAGCGAGCTGCCAGTCAAAACTGACGCTAGCAGTAATATCTAATTCGTCCAATATACAATAAAATCCTCATGAAACACTGAAAGCCAATTTCGTCCGCACCAACACTCCTGTCACCCGCCTCAATCATCATCGTTGCGTATTATTTATTTCTCCACACAAAAGCAACATCCACATGTAACACGTAAAGTCAATCTGTCACCCATCATCACTCCCCTGATCCCGTCAATCATGACAGTTTTGAAATCTTGCATTTTCCGGTTGTTCAGGAGCAACCACCTCGCTTATGGATCAGTATTCGGCTAAATTTTTAGAAAACAACACTTCAGTGTAGTGGCCGGCTGGGCAACTGTGACGTCACATGTACGACGTAAGCGGTGTGCTGCCGCAGACGCATATGATGTTGTCAGTGATGGGCAATAAATACATTGATTGTATTGCATACTACATCCGTCATCAAAATGTAAGTAAATACCAAATACAGGTTTCAAATTCGTTCAGATATTAAGTACTAGATACAGCGAATGCAATTAAATACATTTGTTAAATACATTACTCCGTTTCATTTTTAGGCCGTTGGAGCCCTAATTCTGTCGTATTTATAGTGATTATGGATTATTAATAGAAAAGGTGTTAGGTCGGAAACTAATTCTTGCCAGTTTTAATATTACAAAATATTGAAAAACCGGCAAGAACTTAGTTTCCAACCTAATAGTTCAACTTTTGACACAGATTATTATTCAGTGAGTTGAAAACTTTATTTACGTATTTGTGAGTTGCTGCTGAGTGTTCTTCACGTTAAATTCAATGGCCCAGTCAATTGTCCGGAGAAACAAATGAAACCTTTGAGGCTTGGCTGGGTTGTCCGGAATTTCAAACAGGTGAGTTTGTTTCGACCTGTTGCATCGAATTTTTAATCGTAACACCGATCGATTACCCTTGAGACCCTCGAAAAAAACTCACGCTTGCTTGGAGTCTTCAACCGTATCAAGCTCACTTGGGTTGGGCTGCGATTCGTTTTGAAGTGGTGGGGCTTGCATCGCAGTTTTACACAAATCATGCCGTTAGGCTTAGCAGGATTACATTATTAGCAGTTTTGGCAGTAGTCGACTCGAGGTTAATGCTACGAAACTGGGCTTAAAGCACCAAAGTCTGACAGAAGTCACGCTTATAAGGTTTAGCTTAACCCATCTTTGCCATGCTGGCTGAAGTCACCATCTACGTGTTACCAAGTAACGATGCAAGGCTGCGTTAAGCCGAGTGTTCACTAGCGACTTTAGTCGGTGCTATCAGCATAGAACCAACAACTCAGCATAACCGATTACGTTGCCTTGACCGAGATCACGGCTTTCACTGCTTGAACACTGCACTAAAGCACTAAACTATAAAAATCTTTGAGAGATTAAATTTGCTTAACATTAGGAGAGACACCAGAAATTTTACCATTCGTAATTACTATAGAGTTGAAATTGCTGCGGTGGCTAAGAAGTTTCATAATTTTTCTGACAGTTTCATTATACTAATTCTTCATCGGTGCGGCGGTAACCTAATCGGATTAGTTGAGTTAATTGGCTCTATATTGAGAGTGCCTACAGAAGTCGCTAGTGTTAACCAAGCTTTAAGTTAAATGTATCATTGATTGGTGCGGTGAATGTGATTTCGCTAGGTTTGACTTGTCCAGAACAACACAATTCAGTACTGCCTTCACCACGCCTGACCCTGACACTCGATTCAACGAGCGCAAGCAATAATGGAAGCTGTCAGAGTACTATATATGCCCCTGCGTGCTGGTGGTCGGGATCTCTTCAAAACCAGACAGGTGAATTTTGGGGGTGCTCGGTATCCTGAGTCCACGTGTCGCTTCATTGACAAGATATTGCAGGGGTTCTGCCCCTAATCAGTAATGACCACGGTTTGGTGACGCAGTTGTATCCACGTTAGCCTTCCGTCTCTAACGCCATAGCTCTGAAAATCTGTTGTCGACTTCAGCTGGGCACTCCTCTGTTTGCATCGGACGTCTATCAGCATTTACGAGCCAGTATGTGGATTTCCCACTTGTGATGAACAGTTTATTTGACTTTATCTTTACCCATTTTTTGTATCCTATGAGTCAAGCTCAATGGGTTTTATCTTGCCTGCCAATCAGTGATGCCCTATTATAAGTCTTCCAGGCTTGGCTTGTCCGGCACTTTGAAAAGAGTTTTGGTTTTGCCGCGTTTAATTGTGTTGCAGGTGTCAGCAGCAAGACGATTACGCTCGAGAAGGCCATAAATTCTATTTTATAAGGCATAATTGAGTTTTCGGCTGGCTCAGGGATAATAGATTAGAAGTTAACGCTTGAAATTTTTTTTCAGGTGACAAAACAGACGTATCTGTCTGACGCTCCAAATAAGTCGAGCTTAGAGACTTAGATAACTATCAACTTTGCTGATACATCGATGGAAATTTTACTACGGTGGCTACAGAATCAAGAGTTGAAACCACCACTTCTACAGCTACAGCCATGCTACATTCTGGTTTGAAAGCATGCTGCCCCAGCAACACTGCATTTTTAAAGCCTCATCATTAAAACCATCAATTCAGTACACAAGAGAACATATGGTAAATCTCTTCACCTAGTGAACGACTATTCTTTGATGTAATTAAACTAAAATAGAACTTTTCTGCCATTATATTACTCGTAATAACTTCTGAATGACGGGAGAATAAAATCCTCCCCAGAACGTCTGCCTGCTGGTAAACATTGTAGCTCAATATTGCTGTGGGATATTTTTTGGTCATTCAAAGTGAACCAGCCTTCGCCTCGTCAACATAATCGAGAAAAAGAAATAGGTCGTCCATTGATGGACTAAACGTTTTTAATTAATGACGTTTGTAATCTTTGGTTTGGGCTGACTATGATCTTTCAGCACGACACTTACTACGCATAAACACTTTTCAAAATATAACATGTGCAATCTTAGTTCTACAGCAAAGTTTTGGAGTGGCTTTCGCAATCACCCAATTTCAGTTCAACTGAAAATATTGAATATAATTTGGAGAGCCGGGCTCAAAAATATCTTTGGTTTGGCGGCCTACGTACCCCAATGAAAAACAAAAGGACATAATTATCAGCCTGATCCATAACTTAAGCATGAGGGCAGCGTTTCTCTGTAAAATACATCGTTAAAGTGAGTCGTTTAAGCTTCCGTTTTCGCACGAAAACGATGTCACAATGAAAAGAACAATTGACGTCTAGTATGTTGATAGAAATAAACTTGGAATGTATGCACGAGCGTGTTCCCACACAGGATTAACGCGCATAGGCATAGCTATGTAGTTGGGGAAAGAAGAGAAAGACAGAAGCATGGACAGAAGGAGTATGAAAAATTCATACTTGTAAGCACGTGCTGATCGGAGACGAGATGAAGCGCAAATGAGGCAGAGCGCGTAAAATGATAAGTAAAATGGTATGAGAAGTATTTATAAGTTTTATGTTTGAACTATTGAAAAGCAGTATTAATTATACACGTTTTCAGAGGTATTTGTGAATATGTACATTTCCAAGCTAGAGCACTCTGAGAGCGCATGCCTCCCTCAAGCAATTGGCAACGGTGAAGAAAAATTCAAACTGGTCTTCAAACTATAATTTCCTTTGTATCAACTCCCAAATTCAACAATTTGTGCTTCTTGACAGTAATAACAGCATCTGAAATATTGTTAAAGATCGGTTCAAAACTTTTTGAGCTGTGCTGCTAACAAGCAAATTGATAAGAATAAGTCGAACACACAAACAGGCCAACCCACGATCACCAAAATTTAATCATTATGTCTTTTAACATTACTCACAATTCCTGTAAATTTCATAAAAAAATCCGCCCATAACTTTTTGAGTTATGGTATTAAGAAAAAATAGTCAGACAAACAAACAAACTAGCAAACAAACGGTTGAACGGATCTTACCAAAACTTCATAACCTATTACTGCTAACATGCCTAACAAACCCTTTAAATTTCTTAAAGATCCGTCCATAACCTTTTGAGCTATCTTGGTGACAAACAAATAAACAAACAAAAACACAATCTCCTTGGCGGAGGTAACAACCAAATCAATTTAGATACACTGTATTAATATACTGCCAGTCACTCGCTGTTGTCATAACTTACGTAGACAGCGAAAAACTTTGTTTGCGGTATTATTACTCGCTCTGTATTAAACATTAAAACCTTTATTACGCCAAGAATGTAAGCAGGCTCTCGTACCAAGTTTCCTAACATTATAAATGTATTTACTACAAGGAAGTTAATATGTTCGCCAGTTCTTCGATTCATTGCCTTGAGAAGTGGTTCTGCTTTAGTCTAGAAAAGATGGAACTGTTATACATGACAGTCAATACTGTATAGAGAATACCTACTACTACTACTACTACTACTAGTCGTGTCCACCCAAGTAATTACAGCACTGAATGAAGAATTTACACGCAATTTCGAATGCTACGATAGCGAAGGATGCCTTCAGACACTCTCGCGCACTGTGTTATCGCTGAAGAGTAACAGCAACTGATAAGTCTATGGGCGATAATTCAAGCCATTAGCCCGACTGAAGGAATATTTCCTGTTAGTTGATGTGGTGCGTTGAGCCTGTCGTAACAGATCCAAGTAATTTGAATGAACACACAAGAGGTGGACTTGCATGGCCATAAATTGGGCCTTATCGATACGTACGCTGATGCCGAGTAGAAGCTCGACTTGTTGGCTGCGAACAACATCCCAACAATTAAGTCATAACGACCGAGTTGGGCTATCCATGAGCTCTTATTTTGCCCCGGCCAGATTGCCTCTCCACACTACAAGTTCAGCAAAACACTTTCTGCTGATAGCCTCCTTTAAAATTAATCTCGGTTTCATTCGATTACGTAGTGTTAACCTAACACTTAGTTTCTTCTCGGCGATACCCAACCTCTTTGTCCTCAGCAGTTCTCTTTAACCTCTGTTGTTTTTGTCTGCATGCCGGAACTGTCTTCGAGAGTGAGGAATTATTCGTGTAAATATTGGTTTGTGTTCTATTTCGATAGTAAGGGGCTTGGTGAAGATATTATTTCAAGGTCTATGGGGCTTGGGTGAGAGACTATTTCTTGCAGCCACTAATTAGATTTTTAACTATTTACGGTATACAAAATAGCAGAAAACTGACGCTGATCATACTTAGCTCCTCTATACACTGACTACCTCTACTTTTACGCTTACTTGTGACACAAGCAAAAGATGTAGGTATGGTACAAAAAGACAATTGGGTACGATACTGGCGAAATTTAAAAGAAAATAAAATCTTTTTATTGAGTTATTTAGCCATATTAGTAAGCTTCTTCTATATGAACATGTTCCAAGTTCAGGGCACCACATCAAGATGACACGTTTTCCCGTTGTCAAAGAATTCGTTTCTTATTATAAACTAAGCACTAAAAGCAGGCGTCAACTGAGCCACGCATTGGATTTCCCAGTGGCACTGGAATGATATCCGTGTAGGTGACAGAAATCTCTTCATTTCATCAACGCCGTCTTTGCTGTTGTCAAACTTATGTTTATGTGTCTGCAACAGGGCATCATATATTTCGCAGACAACAATGCATGAAGAATACTTGAGAAGTCCTTGTCCATCAAGTCTTATTGGACGCCTGCCCTTACTTCGGTGTACAGAGAGCTNCTTTTGTCAAACTTATGTTTATGTGTCTGCAACAGGGCATCATATATTTCGCAGACAACAATGCATGAAGAATACTTGAGAAGTCCTTGTCCATCAAGTCTTATTGGACGCCTGCCCTTACTTCGGTGTACAGAGAGCCTACAAAAGCTCGACCAGTCTGCAATATTTGCCGGCTCTCAGCTCCCGGCCATACTGCTACGGAAAAACGCCATTTTTCTGCTCCATTTCGACCTTATTTATGATTTCGTTTTCGTGGAGTTTTTGGACTGGGGTAAATGTACGGCTGCCTTTGCCTTGGATAATGTTCGGCCAGGGTAAAAATAAATGTGTCAAGCGTAGGAGAGCAGGAGGAAGTTGTTGAACAACTCGGAACTTGGATTGCATTAACAAGAGTAAGGACGTTCGGATCGTTTAACAGGGGAATTGGATGGAAATGACAATTACTGAACAGATATGTTCATATTTTTGTGAGAGAATTTTAGCTGTAAAAATATCATGATGTACTTAGGAATCTGGCGGCGATCTTGCACTTCACTTTCAGCCTTCAGTGACGATGTCCTCAGGAGATTCTACACAGCGACGAATAGTAGCTAGTAAATTAGTACTACAAGTAGAGCATAGTATATGAATTAGGTACATGGCGATTCTGGTGTTAGTCGAAAATCGTTGTACTGTTGAATTGCACTATATCATCACATAAATCCGTATTCAGCCTATGAGGCAGCTAAGTTCAATTTCTCATGAACGACAGATGAATAGTTTCAAGGTGAACCTAAAGTTAAACACCTTAGAATGTGCATGCATGTAATATTTTAGTCTGTTAACACACACTTCGTGTCAACCACTTAGCAAATGCATTCAGTGTGAAGCATGACTATCAAATCAGATGGAATTATTATTATTGTTATGGTCCTAGTTTAAGCCTCCCCATTAGCAGTATTATTTACCTTCGATGAAAAAGAGTGAGAAAGAGCAGGTACTATGTCGAGAAGAACGTGGAACTCATGCATGCAGAGGGGTGTTTCCATTCTGAACGAACGTGCACAGATACAGCCAACATAGAAAGAGAAGAAGCCCGGAACTAAAGTACAGCAGTAGGAGTATGAAAATGCATCGATGGAAGGCATCAATACGGGGACGAAATACAAATGTCCCGAAGGCCTAAGTACGTAAAGCCAAAGTAACTCGTATGCTTACATTTGAGTCAGACACTTATAAGTTACTGAAACTAAAATTTATAGCGGAGGAACTTGAAATTTATCGGCACATTTTATAGCATTTCCAATCCCTACACAGAGTAGTGTAGTGTAATAAAAACTGAGAAATACTCATCATGATACTGTAATGAACAAAACTGGAAAACTGTATTTTTGATCCCTTTTTTCACCTAAGAGACTTTATACTCAAGTTTACAGGGTGCAAGACAAAATCCTATAGTTACATGGCGACAATAATGTACGTATGCTAAGCGCCATCGTACCCCGATCAGATTATTTAGTTTACATGGTGTAAGACAGAGTCTATGAGTCGACGCTCATCCTGTAAATTGTTTTCCATTCTACAGTAGTGAATTTCCTCACGTCTCGTCGGTAAACCTGTGTACGAACAAGCAAACTGTAGTTTCCAGATCTTCCCATCGTTCAATATGTAGAAATATATTTTATCATTACTTAAAGTATACGCAGACTTAAGTTCCTATTATTTCTTGTAAAAATTCACCGATATACATACACCTTAAGTTCTAATTGCAGTATATTTTATAAAAAAAAAAACAGCAACACTGATGCCAGCAAAACAGCTTACCGCCAATGACCGAGGACTGTATTTTCTCAGCACGCAAAATATGATTAAATTAATTATTACAATAGGAACATAGACAAATGTCTCGCTCATTTTAATTTCTGCCCATCCCACAATGTAACACAATTTTTAATTACCATCATACTGAATAGACAAGTGCTTTGATCACATCTTCTAGAAACCCAAAGATGACGAGGGTGTTAAGTTCGACCGTCATAATATATACTTCGCTGTACTTTATTAGGTTTTTTCAGTAAAACGTCTTCTGGATATTATAATTTTTTTGGCCAAAAAAACCTAATAAATTATGTAACCTGGATGTCAATTATTTTCATCAATAAGAAACTATGCTGTACTATAGAGAAGTACAAATCTAGACAAAGGTATTGCTCCAGCATTTGGTAAAAGACAATGCCAACCAGTATATAAGGCTTTAATTCACCACCACTCAAAATAGTGCTATATTACGGCAGCACAAATATAGACAAAGGTCTCGCTCACGTCCTGTTGAAGATATACTCCCCAACTCCAGCAAGAGTCCGACTCCCCTCGAGCCACTACAACAAATCTTCTGTAAATCTACCAGATTTTCCGGCCGAGAAATTCTTCAACGACGACACAAGTGACTGGGCAACTTTCCTTCGTGATTGCAAATGATGGGACGTTCCGGCTGATGCACAGCACAGTTTGCTCCTCGCTTTGTCTGATCCACTTTCGTTACCTGGCAAGTTTCCCGCGCAAGTTATGTCGGTGCCACTCTTTCTAACTAAGACGGACTTGCCCAANATGATGGGACGTTCCGGCTGATGCACAGCACAGTTTGCTCCTCGCTTTGTCTGATCCACTTTCGTTACCTGGCAAGTTTCCCGCGCAAGTTATGTCGGTGCCACTCTTTCTAACTAAGACGGACTTGCCCAAGATTTTTGTTCGGGAAATAGAAAAAAATAATTTTTATAATAAGTTCTGTCATGAACAGCGAGAAACGCATGAAGGATCGTTGCTACACTCCCATTAGAAACATAACTTTCAGGGTTGATGAGCTAAATGTTTTCGTTAATTACTGCGATAATGCTGCCAATTTTTTAGTTTGCAACTGATAGTTTAGCGGTTTTTGTTGTCGGAGAATCCAAAAGAGTTTTCATTGCATTGAGGGAAAAATACATTCAGATTTCCTTCCAACAATGGAAAGTACAAGCTTGAAATAGTTGCAGTATCTTCGAAAATATGCTCCTTCCTCTCCCACATGGAGGATCAATGCACGCTTTTGCAAAGTAGGCCACACTGTGCAAGTGGGAAGGGGCCGAGAATTTCCTGTTGCTCACAATAGCACGCGCCTCTAGTGCTATATAAATATCCTGCCTTCAATGGCCACCTCCATTTGGCTGTCACTTCACGGATAATACATTTGACAACACATTCTTCTGCGGCTGCAGTCTGCGTCAATTTGAGTTATATTTGTCAGGGATGTCTGTCTTCTGCGCTTATATTTGTGGGAGTGTTGCGAGTGCATATGATGATTTTATCCCCAGTGATGGTGTATATTCCAGCGTATATGGTTTCTTTTACGGAATAAAAATTGACCAATTACTGGTAGAACTGCATGAATTCTGTTTTTGCTTCATTTCTGCCAGAATTTATGAATTAAAATATTTTTTATTTTAGTATTTTATTAGTGTCAACTATTTTATTTCAGTCATCATCAGAAGGTGAGACAGAGAGACAGCAGGGTAAATGATGAGAGAGTTAGTGAGACAGCTAGTTAGCTAACTAGTTATTTCAAAATCGTTATTTGAAAGACTCTATCCATAACTACCTAATCTGTAAGTGCTGTGCCAAGACCACAATATGCATTCGCCTGCACAAATTGGTGCGAGGATACACAGCTTGCACACCATTCATGCTACCGTATCTTTGCTGCCAATTTTATTATTATTATAAGTTTTAAGCATCGTGTGTAAGAAAAATTAATGCGTGGTCAAATCCATCGATTTTTTGAAAGTACAACATTTTCTAAGTAAGTATGCCTGCCAAATTTTGGGACTTTAAAAGAGTTGCAAAAAAGTCGAAAAATAAATCATAAAAAGTTCCTTTCAGTTATTCTGATGCTTAAAACTTTTCATGCACCCCGCGTATTTTGTACCAGAATTAGGTGCAAACTGTACATCCTCACATTAAGTTCAGCGTTCGAATATATAGTGTAGCCTGGGCATTAGACAAACAGCTGATGTCCATAGGAAATAGCATCGAACAGTATCTGCTGTTGGCCTAAAATTTCTAAACATGGCGACCCAGTGCTGTAAAGGAACCCCTAAAAGGGTTTTCGTTCTGCATAGGGACAATATTTCGAAAAAGAATAGAAGAATAACGGTGGGTAGCGATACTAGATACACAGAAAAAGTTTGGGACATAACTTCCTAACATGTACTAATGTGAATTGCCTTAATAATTAGATAACATTTTTATACAACTTGCAGCTGACCCTCAATGTACATTTTTGGCTGTAACGTACCACTCCTTCACGCACATACAAGATCGTAAACTGTAACCGTAAATTTTAATATTCATAAATTAGATTAGAAGGCTGTAGCCAGACCAACATACCCATATTCAGAGAGCGGTCGCGGCTCACGATTCCGCCCTCTGTAGGCTATTGCCAGTATGTTT
>LQNS02278182.1:6771944-6787462 GCA_001587735.2 Parhyale hawaiensis
GGAGAGCTGCACCACGGAAGAATTGGGCACAAAGGACAGGTGGGAGAGCTGCACCACGGAAAAATTGGGCACAAAGGACAGGTGGGAGAGCTGCACCACGGAAAAATTGGGCACAAAGGACAGGTGGGAGAGCTGCACCACGGAACAATGAGGCACATACCTACAAGGACAAGCAATAACACTGCACTTCATTCGGCAGCAAATAACCCTCTGCTGTAACTGCCACAAAAGTGTCGCCAGGTCGAACAAATCAATAGAAGGTATGCAACTTCATCACTGCGACGGGCTGCAGATAAGTAGGTGGGCTCTATGTGCAAGTGTGCTGAATAGGCTTGGCTTTTTCCTCCAAGCACATAAATTTATACCCACATTATTACCGGACTGATCATATTGATGTTTCCACGAATGTAATGCATACTGCATTAACAGTATGAAATAGAATACGATAGTTTTCGGTCTGACCGCTTAATTACCTCTTTCCTGCAATTTTAAGTATAAGTACGATAACAACTTAGATGCAGTTTAAGTGGGACATTAGTGAACACGTAAGCCGGCAATTCAGTGACAGTCATCTTTTTTCTGCCATTTCAAATTAGACAGGAGTTTGTGGTTGAAAGTGTCAGTAGTATTGGTACAATCACTGAAGCCGGGGTTATGAAAGCTCATGTAGGATACAGAAACTGCTTTTCCTCAAGCTGTGCGGCGTCCAGTTGGCACTGCACGCAGCAGAGCAAAAAGAAATGTTTTCGGGTAGAATGAACCTATCTGCGAACACCACACACCGCGAAAAAAGGCTTACCACATTTGAAGCGATGCTGACTGGACTAAGAAACCCCTCCCCCCGGAAGCAAATCAAATATAACAGAAGAAAAAAATTCGATTAACAGCCACCTTGAAAAAAGGTCTGGTAAGAAAGAAACCCTATTTATCAGACTAACTTAATTGTAATGAAGTGCATTAATATAAAAATAACTATGTTATAGTTTAGTAAACTCATCTACGCTAACCCGACCTACCTTAGCTAACCAAACCTAACGTATTATACACAAGCACAACCCACCCTAAAATCCCCTAACCTGACCTATCCTAACTTAACTTAATCTAAACTAACCTATTTTACATCACGATACCTAACTTACCTCACCTAATTTAATCTCTTCTAACCTAACCCAACATAACCTAAGCGACCGTAACCTAACCTATTTTGTGCACTCTTCTAATTCCCGTTTTTGCATAATTTGCTTGCTAAAATTTTGCTCTGTGCTAAATAATATAGTTTACTTGAATAGAATGCACTGCACTTGAAAATAACTGAATTGAGTTTATATACATATATATATATATACCGTAAGTGACAGGCGTGGCTGAGCTTAGAGCGAAACGTCGCTATCTGGCCCACATCTTGTGACATCACAACAGAAGCTACTTACGTACGGCCAACCATCGACTCCACCTTGAATTGGTCAAGGTGGAGCCGAATTGGTCATAGGCTGATACATGAAACTTTTATAAATGTGTGCTAATTAATACAGAGACTTTCAACAAGGAACAGTCTTTTCATTGGGATATAATGATGTAAAAAGGTATTGATGAACAAAAACGAATTGGGAAAACCTCATCGATAGACTGGATAGATATCAACGAAATTAGGATATCAAAATAATCTAAAAATGATTATTTATTGCTAACTTATTCCCTTTCCACCGATCACCCAAACTAATGTGTTTTTTTTTTTTTTTTTTTTGGTTCCAGCAAATACGTTTCCTATAATCTATTTGAAGGATCTGCTTTGTTGTCGGAGCTCCTGTGTTATAAAGATTTGTATAACGAAGCTGGAATGGAAAATAATAGTTCTGAAGAGAAAATACAGAAGTGTAAAAGTTTTCAGCTGCATTATTTTGTCATCTAGGGTTTTTGTGCATTTGTAGATATGTACAATTTTATTGCCTAACTTAAATAATGTTGCATCTTCGTAATTTGTTTGATTCGAGGTAATTTGCCTAAGAAAAAGTGAACTAACCTAAGACCTAGCGACTTGGGAGAGTGACCATTTTGCTGTACAGCGTTGCCCACAAGAAGCGTTCAGTGTACAATAAATATGCACAAAATGATCCCCTAAAAGATACTTTGAGCGCAATTGCAGTTATCGAATAGCCCCAATGAAGTAAATTGAAACGGCACAGCAGGAAAATAAAAGATCATCAGAAAGAATAACATTAAAAAATACGTACAATTGGCGTAGCCTATTTTGCGCTATAGCGGTATTGAAAACATGAGACAATTTTTATGCAGTTAATATACTGAAACAGGTGCTTGTGCATAATGCGTACTTTACAACGGTACATCCGAAATATATGGGTGAAATCTCCTGTCGTCTCCCTTCCAAGAGGTAGCCCATTGTTCCAGATTAGGGATAAAACTTCGAAATAGCTTCGCAATACACCGTATAATGCACAATGTTTATAGAGTCTACGTTGGCAGAAAAACAATCTTGAAGAAGTTTCATTACATTTTTCCATAATTTGAAACACTGCATCGGGTGGAAAGATAGAAACCACTGCCTTAGTCAAATAACGGTATAGAACATTCGGAAAGGACCGACGTGTATACAGTACATGGCATTGCTACCCCCGTAGCACGTACCTAGCACAATCAGCACGCCTTGCCTTCACAACCTGGTCATAAAATAGCAGTTTTATTGTAAGGCCTTCGTCTCAGGCTAATGCCCGTGCGCTCGAAAACTACAAAAACCCGGGAAAAATCAGGCACAATTTGCAGTTGGTGCTGGAGGCTTGCGCCGTGCATAAGTTTCACGACTGCATGGCCATAATAAGAAAAGCTGGGGTGGCTTGTATTACAGCTGCCAGATAATGAGGATCGATCAGGTGACCTGTGTTGACATACGTGACCTCAGCAACTACCATAGGACACGCACACGTATCCTAAGCTGACACTAACGTATCTTTAGTTCGATAGTGTCACCGTGAAACAAATTAGAGACGCTGTAGTGAAGGCTTCAGGGAGCGGAGGCCCCATGCAGCTAATGGCTGGCCCTTCTTGTGCATGACCTTGTCACTACTGCCGGTATGTCTAAATAGAGTATTTTAGTTTGTAGTACAAGAATTTAACCAACCTGTCAGATTTCGGCACTTACTAAGGCCATTTAGGTAGTATTGAGCTCGATTGCAGATCCCGTTTCTCCACTTCTCACTTGATTAGAACCACTCAAACTCAAAATGCTCTCTTTTAGAAGTACTTTAGGCACCTTTTCTTTGGGAATATTCTTTAGGTACGACGGGATGCTTAGTTCTTTCGCAGCTGACTCCATCACCAGAAGTCACAATTAATTATATTTAATTATCAAATATGAGCGCTGTTTCTTCTTCCGAAAATTTTAGCCACGCCTCTCACCATTCCAAAGTTGTGGGTAATCATTTATGATTATATTTTTCAGTTAGTGCACCGATAAGTTATGATGACCATTGATAAGAAAATTTCAAGAGAATGACAAGTATTCTTGCAGTACAGGCAGTGGTCATCAGGCGCCCTACTTATTTTATGCATGGTTGATTTATGTTGAAAATTTTTAATTCCATGTATTTGATAAACATAGGTAGGTACTCTACCGTACGTAACTCGTCCATTTGTTTTGTGCACATTTTCTCCAACACTATCGTTTACTTTTCGAACGACATACTTTATGCATACTGTGCATGTTCATGAAAAATGATGCTATTTTTTTTCGACAGATAATTTGTTTTCAAAATTTATTTACAAAATAATTTCATTGCTTTCAATTTAAGTATGAACTAAATACTGCCAGTGACATACTACAGGTATAACTTTCAACCAAAATATTTTTTTCAAATTTGTGAGACACTTAATAACCATCATTGACGATGGTGATATTTTTCATGACCTTCCGGTTCTTTTTTCTGTAGAAATACGAAGAATGACGGGGGCACAACTCACTAAATGTTAGTTATATCCTGTCTTTGAAATCTGTCCTCGTTTTCAGGAAACCAATCCTGGTGACAACCTATACTCAAACTTCAACAAGTTGGTAAATCATTGTCAGGGTTTCGTTTTTGTACAGCAATGATGGCGTTACTCAAGAGCGGTAACAGAGGTAGCCTACTCCTCTGCGACCCTAAAGCTTCATCGATGAACAGCACAGATGCCACCCTTATTTTTATGTAAAAACTTATTGAAAACAAGTTATAAATTATTGAGGCGCTTACAGCCTTAACAGCTCGACCGAAAACATGTAAAAATATCATCCTGAAGGTTTGATGATCTAAGTTAGTGCTGGCTAGCCACAGGCCCGGGGCCGCAGCGGGCCCGCCATACTTGTATCATAAATTTACTTTGCAGTTTCTTTTTTTTTTGCATGCTCTACATATACTCGTGGAGAACCTTCAGCTCACACAATGTGTTTTTTGGATTTCGCCGTGCATAGAACTTATCTCTTGAAAGAAACACCGTATTATCAATGCGCTTCTCTCCTTCCATGTGCCCATGATGTCGTACAAGCTGAACAATCCGGAACTGCGTACAACCTATTTCAGAGTACAAACTACATCTACAAACATTTATAAATTCCATTATCAAAAAACTGCTAAACAGTATACTATTATTATAGAGATCAAAAGGTGCTAATAAAACACGAATTATCGCTATCACGCAAGTCGCACTGATGTTGTATCAGTCACACGGTGCTAATATCGCGCAAATATTACTACACATGCAGTCACCACGTACTAACATCACTCCAATGTGTGATCACGCCAAATCACGACGTCCGTGCCGACATTATATATACCCATAACCCAATGACGGCACACTATATTGACATCACAACAATTAATGGCAGTACAGATTACTTCGTTAGTGATAAAAAATCAGGTGTTTTTTTTATCGTAAAGAACGATAAAAAACACCTGGTTTTTATCACTAACGAAGTAATACTTTAGCTACAAAGCAATAATAATTAACCGTAAAAGACACTGTTGTTCATCACAACGCTCTTGTTCATCTGTTGTTCATCACAAACGACAAATGTGTATTGACGCAAATTCAAACGACAAGGTAGTTTACAGTTAACTAATTTTGCTTAATGGCAAACAATCATTTCTCTGTGTGTATACGCTATGCATTCATAGCGTGCTGACATTACACAAAGCAGCCATACCATGTTACTCCTACAGTATATCACAACATGCACCCACAGTAAGCTGACATCATGTCAGTGACGACTGACGTAGCCTGCTGATATCACGCCATTTTGTCAGGCGTATGCTCCCAATCAGCCTTTCAATAACCCACGCCAAACTTCAGGTCTTTGAAAGAGTTCGGCCGTGTCTTTTATTGGCATCTATGCACTGAACGTGAATAATATTTCCTTTTGTAAAAGAACAAAGTTTTTCTCGCCCCATAGTTTCACAAAGGATTTGGAGGATAGAAGTTTTCAGTGACAACAGGAAGCTGCGCCCCATTGTTTTCAACAAAGACAAAATCGGATAACTACTCCTGGGATACATGTTTTTAATTGCTACACGAGCGCCATGTCACCGCTTAACAATTGTCCCATTGTCTCTGACTTGAAAGAACGGGCAGCTTAGAGCTGCGCCAGATGCTCCGCTTTTTTCGTTTTTATAAAATTCAACATCAAGGTGGTGCCCAGCTTCAAAAGGGAGATGTTCCAAGAACTGCTCTCAATATTCTACTTTGAAAATAAACGAGAATGATACTGTATGTTGTTTACACATATATACAGAGAGTGCATCTCAACATATCATACAGTTGATGAATTCAATATTACCCATCTGGTAATATTATCTAGGAACTTAACACACCGCACTCTAGCTTTAATATGATTAGGGTTCAAGCTATACATACTATACTATACATACTACTATACATACTTTGTATGTATATCATTCTGTTTAATTATGCAGTGTTTCATCTCAGTTAACATCGTTTATTGAAAAAACGTATTTTTATTAAAAATAAATTAACATTACAATATAAAATTACTTTATGAAACGATCTCAAAATACTACCTACACTTGAACTGAGTACTACAATTCAACTCAATGCACAGACCATTTTTCCCCATCTCCACAATCACTCTAGGACATGGCCGTGAGTGACACTAAATTAGCCTCTTAAGTTAGTTAAATCCGGTCGCCTCGTCAGTGCAACGATATCGACAAAATGGAAAGAATCCAACGGAATGTACAAAATTGACACCTTTGTTGCGAAACAAGCGCGTCGCCTCCAGAAAGTGGGGCTCATCTTCCTCTAGTAAAGATGACTCAGGGGGTCACTAAAAGAAACCTCCAAGTACTTGAATGGCTTCAACGACGTGCCTACAACGGGAATTTTTGACGAAGACGTTAATGTGCGCCTACGAAACAATGGCCAAAAACTCCAAAAACTCAAACATAAAGATAAAAAAGACTACTGTCAGCTTGCAGTTTTCCTCGTATTTCATAGTGAACATTTTGAAAATGATTTCCCTCCGAAGTTGTCGGTGCAGAGGCGGTCAATGCACTCAAATATCGTCTTAACAAACATTGGAAGGCACACTCTCCAAAGCAACGAACTCCTCTTCCAAGAGCACAAACTCTTAACGGCCACAGCTTCAGAGTCCACCCTAATCCATTATCTTTCACGCTCCAACTATCGTCTCCGAGCTCCTGGGATCTCCAGTAATTAATCGTGTTTGTATGATCAACTCCTTGGCTAAGTTTATTCTCTTTTCATTCTTTTTTTCTTCCTCAGGTATCTAAATGATTCAGACACAATGGTAATAGCTCATAAAGGCTGCTCTATGGGACTGGGCCTGTGGGTCAGTCTACAGCCAGCTATCCAATCTAATCTACACATGACAGCCAATATCCACAGCTGCGTGTGCTCGTATAAGGTAGTTGCACAATCTTTGTGATACTCTACTAACAGCATAAAAGAAGAAAATGCCCACATTTCAACATCCTTACCCCTGACCAAGGAGGTTATGTTTTCATCGAGTTTACCTGTTTGTCTGTCTTTCACCAGATAACTCAAAAAGTTATGGACGAATCTTTATAAAATTTACAGAGATTGTTAGATACATGCGTTAGGAGGAAGAGATGATCAAGTTTTATTGAAGATCCGTTCAATCATTTGTTTGTATGCCTCTTTTTGGCAACCACTCAAAAAGTTATGGACGGATCTTCATGAAATTTACATGAATTGCTAAGAATGTTACTAGGAGCAAAAAAATGGCCAAATTTTTTAGAGGGTGTGCTTGTCTTTATGTAAGTTTTTATATTTGCCGACAACATGACAACATACCTCAAAAAGTTACGGACAAATGTTCATGAAATGTGTATTTATTATTAGATATGTTCAAAGACACGAACGACCGAATTTTGGTGATGATCGGTTGGCCCGTTTGTGTATTCGGATATAATATATATATATATATATATGTCTTGGTCACTCAAACTGCAATCTACTAACAGAAGAATTGTTCGCAGAAGAAATTGTAACTTCTGGAAATCATTTTTTGCCTTACACAATCGTCGCACTCGTGTATTCAATTGTGATACTCCAGTGTAACATAACAACAAAGAGAATCTGCACTCCCGCCTTCGCACAAGTCGCTAGAGCTCCAATAGCAAAACTTTTCGAACCTGATTGCTGTTGTTGTTGATGTTCAGGTTCTGCCCTGAGAACAAAGCTGCCTTGCACTTAACGCTGTCAAAGAATGAATTTAGGACGCCGGCTTCCCCGAGGAGCCTTTGCATTGAAGTTCGGCTGACGACATCCAAAATTTTATGAGCCTATACAGAGTCAATAAATGGGCTCTTGAGCACTGAACGCCGCATCAAAGTCGAGCCAAAGTGATGCCAAATGAAAGATTGACGGCAGTGTTTCAGATATAACTAGAAGAGGGACTGCCAATGTTTTATAGGCGAAGAGCTGGGTAGTATTCGGAATATTCCTGCTTTTGTGTCTAGTTTTATGAGGAATATTGAAGTTATTGTCTTCGCATACATGCGTGGAATGAGCAAGCTGTTACAACCAATTTGTGCTTGTATACGTATTATATTCTGCCGACGGACTTAGCTCTTGTCGTTGCATTTATGTAGAATATTCCAACCATTGTATTTTCCTATCTGTGGAATATTTTACCAACTATTTTCGGTTATTCGTAAAATACGATTAGTATGAAATTCAAAATTCATCGCAAAAGTGCTTGAATCAAGTTTATATAGGGCTAATGGATAGAGGAATGCACCTGATCGCATCACATAATTGACGTAGCGTAACAGTATACCAACATTATAGAACTCTGATATATTTGACAACGGAGCACACTAATTTTTGATGAACAGGACTGTTAGAAAAATTCCTTTTCACTTGAGAGCTCCAATCGAAGGTATCTTATTTTACTTAGGTAGGTAAGTTCGGAATCTAGTGCCAGGAACATTACCCATATTCCTTGGTAATTCTCGCTTGTCATAACTTTGGCTTCCCGAAAATACGATCATTTCTAGCAAAGTTACCTGTGTCGTTTTTAATCCAGTTCCAGAATCGTTAGTCTTGCTACCCGTTGACCTACCGAACTAATTCAGAACCTGACAACCGCTGCCTAGCATAATTTTTAACCGCCCCAGACGCTAAAACCGTAAAAGCACAAAAAGCGAAGTAGATTTCCACTAAAGTTACATACAAGCACAGGAAATACAGTGTTCTAACTTGCTACGCTACACTGCTTGGCCTCAGTTTAGAAACAGTATGCGCTGCCACTGTAGGTACATGTTCGATTGTTTATAGGCAGTGCTATTACGGATAACTGTTACGAAAGTTTTCGGACTTATCTACTATCATTTACAGGCTGCATAGAAGTGCATTTAATGGTCCCGATTTCCAGGAAAACCAAACAAAGCTCATGCTAACCTGCTGACTCCTATAAGGAGCTTCCGCTTTCACTTTTCTGTCTCCTAGTTATCACAGTCTTCACAGGTGACATTGTAACCTATAGGTAGGAGAAGACACTTGCACAAATGAGTTCCGTATCATTGCAACCAGTAAACTGATTTTTGGTACTCATACGAAGTACTATACAGCTCCTGTGTGAAAGGAAGGTTCGGTTTACTCTACAGACTACTACAGACTAGTAACACCGTCAGAATGTTTCGTTGCCTCTGGGTATGAAAAAAGTACTCACCTTTCTTTGCTTTATTCACTCTGAATTTAAAAATGTATCCGAAACTTCTCTAGGCCAATTTAATAAAAGCCATTTGACATGATGGCGAACGTTTTTATTAAATTTTAGGTAAGCACACAATTGTGTGTGCCGGACGCAACAATGTGTGTACTACTCACGGGACACAAAGACTAGAGTGAACCCACCAATACATAGCAAACCAAACGCACGTGTGGCCATCATCATCCACAGCGCCTAGGCCTATACGCGCCTCGCACTCGCCCACCACAATTTGTTGCCGTTCATTTTTGCATTTGAGGTCTTGAGATAATGGGAGGCACAATGGACGAAAGTTCAGAGCTCTCAGAAGCACTTAGACCAGTTTCCCAGCTGTGAAATTGAAGTAATTTGTTTACTGCTGTACATTATGGCACAACAGTATCCCCGGCCCCTGCGATTCTTGTAAAAATTTTACATGATTTACCACAGGCCATTAGAGTGTTTCAAAAATACATATGCAGGAGGGAAGCGGGACCGGTGATGCATCAGATATGCATGCACAGAGAAGCCTTATTTGCGGGCATATAACTCTTTTTCACTCAATTTATTTGTCTTTGAAAGCTAAAATGTTGGCGGCTGAAGATGTAATGAAAAATATATTTATAATTCGTCGTGAGAGTATATGTATTTAATTCTCAGAGCTATAACTAATTGAGCTCTTTTGCCGTAAATAATCCTGATTATTACTTTACAAAATTGGAAATCTCTTCGTTAACAAAATGTAAAACAATATACTGCATATATCAAGGATTAGTGATGTGTTCCCCTTTATCTATAGTTTTACTCTCTTTCTAGCAATGCCCGTTTCGACAATAATCAATGACTCCAAATCATGGTTTTATCTCCAATTCACATGGCAAGCACTGCTGTTCTGCATAACATTTGTATCTTGAAGTTACAATAGAACTGGAGTAGGTATTGTGAAACATGTAGCACGAGATCCGTAGATTGTATGACGGCACCTAACTCAACGTAGCTTGCAGTATTTCCGCCCACTCAGCAGCAGTGCATAACAGTACGAAGCGCAGCGGTCTGGATTCCTGGCTGCATTGTAGTTCTCTCCATGGAGAAATGTTCATATAACGGCTTAGGTTTTGTTACATAGTTGACTGATCATAGCGGAATGGTATCGCAGGTAGGTACTTTTATCAGTGTATTTGTACGATAACAGTTGCTATATAACGTTGATTATTATTGCATCAATTACTGCTTCCGAGTTTGGCAAAAAAAAAACATTATAAAGTATTCTACGCCCTTGACACGTGACCTAGCGGCTCTCACGTACTGTCGTCAAAGTCAAATGAATTTAAGGAAGCAGACAGCTGATTACAGTCACAGATATCCGATAAAATTTATTCCCGGTGCACTCAATTAGTAGTCTGAAATTTACTGAAATGATATACGCCGTTCACTACCTTTGCTCAGCGCTTCGTGTTATCTTCGTCAGTGAGTGTGACGCGTCGAGCGTTCGTATATGCTTGTGTTCATTTGTCGTCTTCCAATTTAGCTGCAAATATCTATATCGCTGTGATGAGGTAGTTTTCACTTAAAATTTGTAAGTAAAAAATTACCATTTTTTGCATCCATTCTAAATACATAGCTTACCAGTTTCATAGATTTAAAAAAAAAATCATTACACTACGCAATTAAAGATAAATATGATCAAAACTTGCTGTAGCCATTAAGATGTTGTGTGAGATTAATTGGGTGGATAGCACTAAATTGCTAATTTCAGGAGGAAAATGCAATACAAGCCTGGCTCTTCGAAATAAATTTATTTTAAAAACAAGGCTATATGGGCTATATAAGGACTAGCTTGACGCCTATAGTTTAAAATCTGCAGTTCACAGCTGGCAAAATATAGCAGTGAATCTTATGAATTGACCGCATGCATAGCTTTTTTTCTCATCGTTTTAAACTTGGAATATCGGATTTCATCGCTGTATAGTGCTTCATGAAATTTATTTTTGTTATTTAAATCTCCAAGCCTGGGCGTCCACAGTCCAGTAATGAAACCCAAGTGCAGCTAAGCAGCCCTTAATTGAACACCCAAAGCGCCGCTAAGCAGAGTCACATAAAAAATCGCAACTGACTTAAACCCCTGCACATCAAAACGGTCGAGTATAAATCCCGGCATTGAATTCCACGCCAACATAGCTTAGGATATAAATACTTGTGAACTGGCGAGTTCGGCATCTTAGAGTCATCGCTTCAACCACATTTACAACAAATGCACTTTGTACTGAACACATATTAAGTCACGGAAGGGGCACGTTCAACTGGACATCAAAAATGAAAACTTTCAAGCTTGACTCTCAGAAATTTCAGAAGGTGAGGTAATGTCCACTCGCTTAATTGAATTTTAGGCATTGATCTCTAGCTGGTTACCCCTGAGACATCTGAAAACACAGTCTTGCTCCATAAAATACAGTTTTTTTTAATTGGTTCAACATAACCGCTGTGTTTTTAAACACTTGTTGCATGACTCAAAAGGGCAAAGCCAAAGCTCCTGTCTGAAGCTTCGGATAAGTCAGGCCTAGAAAGTTAAATTTCGAACGTACTCAAGTAGGAGTTTCCTCTTAGTTTGAATATGAGTACTATTAATTGATTAACAATTTTTAATGCTAATATGATGCACGATGCTTGTGCTATAGTTTCGTAACTCTTATAATTTGTCGCCCGCGAAATCATTTTATCACGTCTCGAACAGTACCTATTGTTCGTGCAAATTTAATTACCTCGGCCAAGGAGGTTATGTGTTTGTTGTGTTTGTCAGTCCCTGTGTCTGTTATTCCGTTTGTATATTTTTCTGTCACCAAAATAACTCAAAAAGGTATAAACGGGTGATATTTACGAAATTTACAGCGTTGGCTTGACATGTTAGCAGTAACAGATGATCAACTTTTCGTGAAGATCTGTTCAACCGTCTGTTTGTTTCTTTATCGGCCATTTTTTTTTTTTTTTTTAGTCCCGTAACTCAACAATTATGGGCAGATTTTTGTGAAATTTAACGTCAGTTGTAAGGTATATTACGAAGAGTAAATGACCAAATCTTTGTAAGCATCTACCTCTTTTTTTTCGTTTGTTTTTCGTTGTGTTTGATTTCATGCTTTTAAGCAAAATCATCTAAAAATGTATGAACGGATATCTTTGAAATTTACAAAAATTGTTTGCAATGTTAAAAGACATAAGTGATTAAATTTTGGCGATAATCGGTTGGTCGGCTTGTGTGTTTGACTAATGTTTGTCAGAATGTTTGCTAGCAACAAAACACGAAAAGTTATAAACGGATCTTCAAGAAAATCATACTGTGGAAACCGTTATTAGTGTCAAAAGGCACACATTATTAGATTTTGGCGTTGCTGCAAAGAAATCATAGTTTCAGAAACAATTTGAATTTTTCGTTACCGTTGTCTTACTTGGCGGAGGTATGCGCTCTCAGAGTGCTCTAGTTACTATTTATATTGAATTAGGAAGTTAAGGGACACACTCAGTACTGACACTACTTACTTCCTTTCCACAGGTTTATAGGAAGTTCAACACACGAAACAGTTGGGCCAGCTAGAGCCTATTGTTTTTTATTACATTCTCTATAGAGACATTATGCGGTTTCCAACGAACTAAAACACGCACTAGAAGCTGGTGCTAGAACCTCTTTCCTTCACAAACTCTCCGCTCAAAAATCGTCGCTCGTTCACACCTCTTAAAAATTAATGTTCAGGAAAAATCATAAGCTGTTAAGGAAGCCATAGTGTGGAAAATTACTCAGTGGGACGAGACCTGAGCCGCTAAGGGCGAACTCAGCAAGCCTAGGTAGAAAATGGCTCGGGAATTCAACAAAATATTATGTTGTCGCTGTAAATCCACTTCCCCGACATTCTTTGCTGCATTTTGTGCAGCAGCTTAAAACTGAGATACGCAAACCTGAGGTGAAGTTGTTGCAAGCATGCAGAAAATCTAAAATTTGCACCAGAAAAAGCTGGTAATGGATTATACACTATTACATAGAGTGCTTTCACATATGTAGGACTTAAACTGAAGAGATAGGAATATTTAAGAAATCAGTAATGAAAGGTCGGTATGCGAAATAACTAGACCATAGCTAAATACTGAGTAAATCACTTCTTGATGCAATAAAGTTATTTAATAGACAATAGAACGGGTAACTTCTCGCCGAAAAATCTTATATTTTTCAATTGAATCTTACTTTCTTACTAGAAAAAATGTATGTCTAGTATAGGCCCATAACACACTTGTGGATACTATATGAAAATTCTTCCACTTTTCTGTAATATTCTGTGGCGAGCACTTAGGCCAGCAACTTCCACAATATTCACAGAAATCCTCTGATAGCTTCTTTTGCTACGATGCTCCTGATGGCGAAAAAAATACCTTTGTATGTCTCTCTCGTGAAATCGTTTCATAAAGATTTCGGTCGCCAATATTTTTGAAATAATAGAAGCGGGAAAAAAAGTCCCGGCTTAGATCACCCTTGCGCCAGGGATTTTAACCCTAGGAGTATAATAATACCATTATAAGAAACGAAAAATTTCGATGATATGGTTTCAAGCTTTTGATAATATAGATATAATATAGTAATATATATATATATAGGACGCCTGTAAAGCTTTACGCAATCGACGACGATAGGCTACACATCTTGGGATACTGTTGCACTTTCACTTTTAAGTACTGTGGCGTTAATCATATTATTACTAACTCATTCATTATCACCCTGTATATGGTTAGACTGTTAATGATGTAAACTACTGAACGCCGCCAAATCGCCCGTAATCAATGACTTAGAACCTTATAACTACGAAATGTGTGCAGATTATGATTTACGAAATTACTCTGTAAGTATCACTTCCAGTGTAGGTAACGAAACTAGTACCTACCTTTTATAACTTACGTAGTAATGTCGTGAGTACTACACTCATCATCAAATTGCAAAAATGGGACCAACCATAATTTATGCAGTAATAGCAATGTCGTAATACGCATCGCACTGTGGATTAGTTATAAGAATGTTGCCAAAATAACTTATGCACTACGTATATATATAATATAGTGAGTATAACCATCAAAAGTAAGTTATTAAAAGGGTGTCGAATACAACGTACATAATAAATATGACCATAACAATGGGTAAAAAACTAAATAAAAATTACAAGAAACGGTAATATGAACTAAAAAATAAATTCGAAAATTGTATCGCTCCGTATAACTTAAATTTTCTGGAAACTTCAGAGATGAAAGCCGGATTCATCATTTAGGTCAAATTTCAGATGTGTGCCAACTGACCGCCTAGCTGAAGCATAATCATTTGCGATTAACACTTGAAACTCGATCCCAAGTCGCGAATGCAATGCCGATCACAGAAGTTTTGAACAAGTTAGAGTTAAGCGGACTAGGTAATTTCGATTCAAGCGGGTGAATCCACATGAACTAACATAGCTTAGTAATTTAGGATGCGGTTGGAGCCTCTAGAGCTAATCGAGCCGACCGTTCTGATGAAGAATCGTTCCATTATATGTAGATACTTTGTTCACAAAACAACAACTTAGATTAGATTGGACGTTAGTTTACGCCTTCATATACTGTAGACGCAAAACAGTGCTCCAAGAGAGGAAGAAGAAGGGACACAGTGCATGTCGCTGGCACAGAGCAACCCAAGCACGAGGCTGCATGTCCTCACACTGGATTTACGCGTATAGGAACCGCAAGTCGGAATTAAGGGAAGAGAAAGAACAGAACGAATTACTTATCATCAGCAGCAGCTAGACATAGAAGGAAGCAAAAATACAAGAGTCTAACTGCTGCAGTATTTATGAAACTGTGGCACTTTAAAACCCAGACAAAAATATTAGTTGCGGTGCGTCGCATACGCTGACAAAATAAATTTTTTGAAGGGGGCTGGAGCTGAGAGCACTTGAAGTCGAGTCTTAACCCTATATCTTTCTCAGGCTGTACGTGCTGCCTCACTACAACATTTCTTACTTTTGCTATGCCGAGACTACGCTATTCAGTCGCAAACGCAATTTGACGTGATGGAGAGCAGCTCGCACGTCGTTCATGCTACCGTATCTATGCTACAGAGTAAAAATATGCATCGAAACGGTATAGGCATCATAAAGAGTTGTGCGTGCGATAGAATATGTTAGCCTCGGTAGAAAAATACACTAAGAGAATGAACTCTTGAAAGAAAACACCACAACCAGAGAAAGCTGGGGTGAAACATAGCAAAACTAGAGCACTC
>LQNS02278182.1:6788131-6802890 GCA_001587735.2 Parhyale hawaiensis
GATCATGCGATCCTTGTTTCGTGAAACCTCATCAGAGATTTTATTTCTCTCTGATAATTAGGCTGGGACACGCCACGGTGTGGGCTTAGGCGGGAACAACAACATCAGGAATAGGAAAGCATTGAGTCTAATATCTACTGCTCTAAAAGTAGCGTTGGGAACAGGAGAGTATTGAGTACGCGATCTGATGCTCTAGAATGCAACATCAGGAATAGGAAAGCACTGAGTGAAATGTCTGCTAAATAGTAATAGTAGAAATAAGAGAGCCTTGAATCTACACTGAGCTGTTCTAGAACAGTAGCACTGGGCGCACGAGAGCACTGACAATACGATCTATTCCTCTTACAGCAGCATCGTTAACAAGAGACCAATAGAATTCGTTCTGCTGTTCAAGAACAATATCAGAAGGTACAAAATGAGATATCCAATCAATGTATGTACTGCTTGAAGAGTACTGGGAACAGAGGAGCATTGTGTTTCGTCTTACAGCTGTACTGCATATGACAGCAACGTTCGAAACGGAAAAGCTTTGGGCCCTCGCCATACAGCACTAGCAAAGCGGTATGTTATTTCGATAGGCGGATCAGTAAGACTGCACTTAAGTTTCGATTGATTCCTTTCTTGCATTCATGGAAATCGTACTGCTCTTTAAACCGATTATAAATTACGTTATGTCTGAACTTTGCAGCGTTATGAGATAGTAGTCTCATTGATGAGCACCTCCAACGCAACACGCAGCTAACCCTGCATCAGAAAACGTACATGGTCTTAACTTTGCCCTAAGAATATAGCAATGATACGATCTTCGTTAACGATGTAATAAACGAATAATTAAAATAACAAATAGCAATTTCTAACGATTTTGGAATTTTCTTGAGCCCTTGACAGCAATAAAAATGATAATCAGAACATGCAGCATCAGAGTATTATAGAACAAGTCTAAATAATTCTTAAAATTTGTTTTAGATTACATGTACATTCAATTTACTTGAAGAAAGTCATAGTTATACTTTTCAGCTACATGTTACTGCCTTTAGTTTCATATGTTGCAGTACTTTTACAAATGTTTGAAATAGTATTTTCATTCGAGAATGTCGTGTATATTGCGATCCTAGTTCCACTCCACAGTATATATAAATATAAGTATATGAGATTCTTTTTATCAAAAAATCACTGTAGCACATATAGGCGACAGCATTAAGTCCTAAAGGCAATACCTGGTGGAGGAACAAGGGAAGGGGGGGGGGACTCTCAGGCCAGCTGCTTTTCTAGGGTCAGGTTTAGTGGCTCAGCGGTTAAGATGGCTGACTTGCCAGTTATTTGAATCCAAGCCAGGAAGAGGAAATCTTGATGTTCGGCAACGGATCTTCAATATTTCTGCCATTTATAATCCCTGGGACGAGGACATTGGCCATTGGACAGGGGATGCAGTTGTCGATCGAGACTTCCGTCTTTCTGACGCCATATCTGGGACACTCCGTGGTCGACTGCAGCCGTACACTTATCCGGACCCCGATGGACATTTTTATGCCAGGACGAACCAGTGCAGTTGGATTTCCTAGTTGTTGTGAGAAGTCAAGACGACTTTACCCATGCCATTTTTCTGTTAGAATTGTTCTAGTTCAATAATTTTACAATGATATAATTTCTGCAATTTTCTACAGTTAATTTGCAATAAATTTAACTCTGTACTCACCATTTTCGTGGTTCCCAGACAAGGAAACAAGTTACTCACAGCAACAGTGCAGTGGAGGCTGGGGAGGGGGAGACAAAAAATAGAGGGTTAGACGCTTGTGCGACCGTGAAGTTTCCTAAGCTCTTCATTATGGCGTAATGTCACTGAACAGAGGCAAAAGTTCCCATGCGATGCACGGAAGTTATAATAGAGAATGCATAGTCCTCTACATGCACTGTGATATCCGTAATGACTTTATGCTTTTTTTATAATCAAGGGCAGTGCCGTTCACGAAATGTTATTTCCGATTTTTCTCGATTTATATGTCCTCTTCTTTGGTATAACTAATGGAACTGTTGATACATAAATCTACTCTACAGGTTAAAACAACAAGAGTCAAAAGGAAATTGATTGTTTGGTAACTTTCGAAGATGTTCATATTAAATAATTAATTAATTAAATAATATCCATATGAGGATATTATTGGCTGAGAAAAAGTATAAAAAATGGCATCCCTGCTATACAATTTTTGGAAATTTTCCCCAAAGAGTTTAAGTTCTTGACAGTTTTTCCCGTTGTGTGTGTTACATTTCCCTGAGAATACTTTTCTAACAGTCATAAATCATTTGTCCTCTTTCATTTATCGTATACCAACTAAAATACCGTTGCCCAAAATTACCAACACAACGCGAAACGATTCGGTAATGAGTCAGCCTGAAACACATTTCCAGCATTCAAAGGGCTTTCACGGTTTATTCATAAGACAGTTAACCAAAGCCTGGAATGTTAAGGCATGCAACCTTTATAAAAGTTCACTACAGTGCCCTATCGATAACAAAACACTTTGGACGGACATTCACTATCAAAAAAATTGAATTTTTGGAATAGGTTGGAGCTGAGGACTACGTACCTGAAGTTGACTCTTAACTTCATAATACATTATATACTGCCTATAGGTCGGGTATGCTTCAAATAGTGCTAGTGCTACGGTGAAGGGGAAATACTCAAGGGTAACTTGTCGTTTAATTACGATTTATTAGGGATAACGCACCTAATAAATTGTTTCTTGAAAATAGCGTTATTTATCTACCCCACGTTTCCATCGGCATATTATATATCTCTTCCTTTCCTGACACCGTTTTGCTGTTTATAGTAGGCTTAAACTTATTTGATATAATATAAAGTTGGTTGTGAGACTGAAGGGCTAATACGCTGGAAACTTCAACGCCTGCAAGGCGATCTGAATTTGAAGCCTTATGGCTCAAGAAACAAGAACTAACGAGCCTAAATATCATCATGGCCAAGTGGACGACAAATATTTTACGCTCGTAATTGTTGCTACGGGAGAAATAATTACATGGCAGTCGCACGGATTATGAGTAATTAGGCTGTCACGCACCTCAGGGCAAGCTGATCCGTGGAATAATTTGTTCGCATATCACAGCGACTCCTATCCAGTCACAAGAAACTTGACATTTAATCCTATGGTGAAAACATGTAAATAGCAATTATATTGTAAAATGAATATACGTAAAGGTTGACTTAAGTTACCCTTCAGGAATATGTTCATTTAATGTGCAGGTTGCAGAACAGCCCGGCATTCAGTACTCGTGTGTCGCTTTTCTAGTACAGAGGAAGTCATAACATAAAACATAGACAAACACACTGTCTCCGTTTCCACAGGAGTCACCGTTTCGAAAATACAAGTTCCACAGTATACCTGTTTCCCGTACATTCGTAAAATGGTATTTTTAATTATACAGTAAACCATGACGTGGTACTAGCTAGAGTATGAACTACCAATTAAGTTTTACTACACCGTTGTGCTAGTCACTCAATGTGGCACCGACTATTGCCATGATGTCTGACAACTGGCGCTCTGTATATATAGGCTAACTCTCTATTTTTCTGGATTATCTCCGTCTCTGAAAATGTCTGTTGTAGACCTTATCTCTGTTTTAAGAATAATCTTGTTAAGGAGTTCTGCTGTATCTGAATGCTACGGACAAAGCTGTTCCTATTTGATCACTTGAAATTTCTTGTACCGGTGGTCCCCAAGCTCACTGAAGTGCGTGTAGCGTTTTCTTTATCCCTTTTAACCATATTTCTTTATGGCAAAACTTGACGATTACTACTACCAGTTAATATCCATTACATTCCAGACATATTTCGATAAAAGTTTACTTACTTCTCCGTAAAATGAGAGAAGTTATCAAAAATTGAAACCCCTTCAGTGCTTCCACCATTCTTTACAAAAGCGAAATCCCCTGTAGTCCATTTTCTATAAAAGATTCAACTTTCATGAAGATGTCTTGATTTAACTAACCTGCGTTTGGTAGTAGGAAGCCAGTTTATTTTGGCAAGAGTTGTTAGCTTTTTTGACTTCAGGATGTATTATTTTCAAATAGTTGATTGAAAATTGGACACTATTTGACAGTGAGAGTACAAAAATATATATGTAGCTACTTTTAAAGCTTCAGTTTATCATCAAACGCCTTAGTCCATAAGTAACAACGCAATCAACAAAATTATAGCATCCGATAAATAAAACGGTAATGAAGACGTACGATATAGAGACGCCACTCAGATAGTTGCCAGGGAATTTTTTTTTTCAGGAATGGGAATCAACGCAATCCCTTTTAGCCATTCTGAGTGGTATTTGCTTCGATCATCTTAATTTTGGGAAAGACCTCTTTGGTACGGGGAGGGAGAGAAAGTATAGACTTGTACAGGTCTTTCTAACGGTAAAATGTCTCATATTAACAATATAACGCGGCAGATGATTTTGGCAGTAGCAAACGATCTGTCAAAAGGTACCTATATATAAAGTCTGATAGCCTTGTCATTCCTATTCTCTAAAGTAGAAAAATAAGGACGGCACCATAAATGTAATTTTCTGTTCTCAGGACGTCTCAACATCAAGCAAAATATCCTTGCATTACTGCAATGGGAACAAGTTACCGTTGGTGTTCCTGTACATTGTCGTATCAGCTCCGGGGAGCCGACAGCAACTTTTTTAACCATTCAATTAAAGCCAACTTTATGTTTATGACAATGCATGGTACTGGCATTGATTACTTGACAATATTTATGACAGCCATAGAAATCAGAGGGAATTTCTACAGCTAAGTAGATTAATTAAGAACTCAGACTGGACCGACGAAATTCAAAGGTCGTGTTCTTATACTCGTATAATGGCAATCTTGAGTTAAAGAAGTATGATTTTTGTAACAAAAGAGATCGCATTAGTGGCATCAAGAAGAGTGATCGGGATAAAAGGTTAGAAGAATTTAATATTTCAATATATTCATAAGGCATGTGTACATACAATTAATGTTTTTCTCTACTCTGACTCAGAATCAAAGGACATCAAAACGTAGATTTGTCTCTTCACAGGGGAACGGCAAATCCAGTTGTCTAAATAATCCTAATATTGACACGCAATGACTTACGTGGAGCATTCATGGATACATTTAAAATCAGTCATAACGGATATATCCATGTAATTTAGCGCTGTGAAAACGGTACATATCCTGCAAGGAAGCCATGCGAAGAACGAAATTTAGTCATCTAAAGGAAAACCAATACAAAATAGGAAATATATAACCTATAAAAAGAAAAGAAACGATGGTCAGCTGAAGTGCATGAAGTTCGTACCAGAAAGGACAACTCAATATTATACGATAGTATGACGAAAATAAAAACAGGCATCTAAAGCAAAACTGGCAGGTAACTGCAGGGACGCAAAACTCAGTCTAATAATATGAAAATAAATACAGTCATCTAAGGTAAAGTTAATACCAGAGAAGCGGGCTCAATATACTCAGACAAATATAATGTTTAATCATCAGAAGTATAACTGATATAATAAAGGACGATTCGATTCATATACTAATATAAAAATAAAAAACAGTCATCGACAGCAAAGCTAATGCCAGCAAGGAGGACTCGAGTAATAACGCAAAAATAAAGCAGTCATCTAAGGCAAAGCTAATGCCAGAAAGGAACACTTAATGCACAGAGAAGAAAATAAAGACAGCGAAAGCGTGCATAAAGCAACGACGCCTCCGCAAGCAGGACCTATAGAAGGCCCGTCTGTTGAAGAAGACCCTCTGCATCCTATCTGATAGTCTAATGCCGTAGCTTTTAGGGGAATAGTAATTAAGGTACGCTTGATATCATCAAAGAACTAATGCTGCATTAGCAACACATTACGGCTACTGGCCGAGCATAATGCGACCACAGCATCCATCAACCGGTCTATGCGTTGCCGCCACGCTGGCCAGAACGCGTTTGTGTGTACGTAAGAGGGTAGGATGAAACGTTCAAAGGCTGAATGAATTGAAGTATGTAGCGTGTGGTTTAGCCCTTCAGTGCCTAGTATGCACATTTGTGAGCGTTACAAGTAGTGCTGTTCCTACGAATAGTTGTAGATAGTTCAGGCACAAAAAGGTTCAGCCTCGTTTCGATGGTAATCGACAGTTCAAAAAAAAAGAAGGAACGTTAGATGTGATATCGACTGGTGGGTCGAAGTCGAGTCTATTAGGTTTGACTTGTGCGGAACTTCACACAGGAGCGTTGGTCGCGCGCATTTGAATAGTGTTGCTATTATGAGCAGGAACAAGATTATGCTTGAGACGGCCAAAAATTCCATTTTACAGAACAGGATCAAATTCAAGATCGTCTCAGGGGTAACAGATTCGGGTTTAAAGCCTGAAACTGGATCCAGCGAAACGAAGCCAGCATACCTGTCTGAAGTTCAGGATAAGTCAAATCGTGTGGGCTTAACTTAACTCGCCTTTGGCCAGCTAATCGAAGCACCTTCGGAGTACATACGTTGAAATAAACGAAGATCTTATAGACGATGGCATTTCCACACTAAAGCAACGTGCATGGGCACTAAAATTTAGGAAAAAAGAGGAAAAACCGAAGACAACGTCATTAGTAAAAGCATAAAAATGTAGGAAGCAAAGTGGATAAGAAAAACAGATGTTCCGAAGGGCTAGACAACACTTAGGCATCCTACGGAACAAAGGCTGATTGCGACAAGTTTATATCTTTTACATTCTCGTTACAGAATCCCTGCTCTTCCAAGAGTAGAGTTTTGAGTGCTCACAGTTAGTAATACTCTTTAGACTGACTGGATGCACGTTAGAACTCACCAAGCTTCAAAAGGAAACTGAAACTGGTAAAAAGTTTGACCTAGGGACAGCAGTCTCTATTGAGAGGGGGTAAGTAGGTAAGGTTTGATAGCTTCTTCGGACACAGAAGCGCAGTTATACCTTGCACTAGACATTATGAAATAATTGTATGTAGTTTATAGTCTTCTACAATGATGTATCTGCACATGCGCTAGAAAAGTAAACATAACCGCTTGGGAAAATCAAGTCACAAGCTCTAGTTTTCAGAACCAAAATTGATGCTGAATATTATTGCAATATTACGAAACCCCTGTTTGGCCCTATCGATAGTGTTATTCATGCCAAAACAAAACGTGTTTAGTTGAGCGAGTGAACCTAGCTTATAGAGGGGACCGAACACCTCGTGTTAAAACTTCTTCATTTGCGAAGCGATCTTCCCCAAACTTTAACACAAGGTGCAACACGCCAAAAGAAACACATTTTACTCGTATTATTTTTTTCGTTAGATGCATAGAAAACGACTTATTCATAGAAAACGAAATGTTCGAAAATTTTTCAAAGCGTATCTTCTCAGACAATTTAGATACTTGCGGTACTGCGGTATATTGCATTGTATTCCTAATTTGTGTCTTCTTTATTTCAATAAACAACAGTTTTCAATTACGATTTAGTTTTTGAAGTATTTGTGTTTATTTTATTTTCTTCGATTTTGTTCACCTTTTTTTAAAAAATAAAATTATCTCAAAAAATGCATCGAAATTGAAGAATATTGTTCATTCAAATAAAGCAAACATAAATTAGGAATACACTACAACAAACCGCAGCTCTCTAGCTTCAAAAGTGTGGGAGAAGATATGTTTTGAAGTCGGAAAAATTGACTTTTCAGGGGTCTTATCAGAGCCAGCGTTTCCATTTTCTTTGAATTATTCGTTTTCTATAGCGAAAATGGGAAAAGTACAGTGGTCAAACCCACATTCTTTTTCGATTTTACACACTTGTTCCAAGTTTCATTCAAATCGGTGTATAAATGGAAACCTTTTTTATAGTAGTATTCTCGAATTCACCATGTGAAATTTCCCGCCATATGGTTCAAATTTTAGTTTTTATTCTCGTTCCAATTTGGCTGACACTTGGTACAGAGGTGTAAAATTGGAAAAGAATGTGGGTTTGACTGCAGTACTTTTTCCCATTTTTGCCCGAGAAAACGAATTATTAGAAGAAAACGGGTTTTCCGTTTTCTTTGAGTAACTTGCTTTCTATGACGAAAATGGAAAAAGCACATGAGTCAAACCCGCATTTTCTTCCAATCTTCCAAGTTTTGTGAAGATCGGACGAGTAATGAATAAGTTTTTGAAGTCAAAAAATTAAGTGTTACAAAAAATCTCAACTCCACCACCCTAGCCCCCTATATACCCACTTAGGGTTACACTGGCTGCCTAAAATTTTGCCTGCCTGTCCGTCTGATGAATAGCTACTGCTTAATGGGAAAAAAAGAATTTTGATAGCTTGAGATTTTTTGGGTATTCGGTCCCCTTAAGGGAGGGATATATTTACGTACTTCGAAACATGAACCACATTTGATCACACTACTATAACTAAAATGTGGGAATCGTTCACCGAATAATTTAATTGGATTCAGTGGTAACGCTGACCTCAGAGCTGTTATAGTGCGACCATTTTATCAAGGCAGTTCGGTCGTGGTCAAATTACTCTATAGCGTTGCCAATTCTATGGGTATTTCTGAGATTTGTTCGGCCCATATCTTAGCCACGCCCACTACTTGTATATGGAGAAATCTCAGAAATACCCATAGAATTGGCACCGCTATAGAAGAATTTGACCACGACCGAACTGCCTTGATAAAATGGTCAGGCTATAGTACCGGTGAATGGAAATTTCATATAGAAATTCTTATAACTTGAATTTCTTTGGAAGGAGTCCAGATGACATTAAGCACACCTTATATCTTGTGCAGAAATAATGCTGCATTCTGTGAGCAGCGGGAATGCTATGAGCGAGCTATTTTCACATTGCACTGTATAGGAACAAATTGAGGCAAGGTACTAAAGGAATAGCCTTTTCAATGTTCTTAAATTGTAATGCACTAAACGACATCATAATCTATCTTCACGACTTCTAAGCTGATCATCTAAGCCTTGAATTTACATCTGCAAAGTTAGCACTAGTAATTTAAGAAAAAAATAAGTCATGAAGCGCCAATCAATATGCATATTAAAAATTCGCAAGCATTTGAGTGTGTCCTTCTTGTGATCTAAACTAAAATTCATCCTAAAACACATAATACAACACTGGGATAAAAACAATCATGAATTACAGCACATAGCACCTCATAAGTTCATATGCTTCCGGAGACGGCTCGAAAATTCGAAAATCATGTAGTAAACAAAGAGAAAAGACGGCTGTGTGAATGGACTAAAGTGCAAATAAATACCTTGTATGAACAAATATATGAGGCTTTGGAGTGACGAATCACTATTTTCTCTTCATATTTTCCAGTTCGATGCACAATTTTTCGAAACGGTACTGAGTCAATCCTTCAATGCATAGAGCATCATGCTGTGCACGTACCGTACAATGTTTTCGTGCAGGAAATGCAAGAATAAATTATGCACAGAACGGTTAAATTAGAAGTGCAAACAATTATAAAAATAGTAACCATGGGTTCATTGAGTAAAAGGTAATTCGATTAAGAAGGATGGGACTGCATTGACCAGGAGAGTATCTTCCTCGGCCTCTCGTATATTGAAGAACGCTACAGCCCAACTTGGTTTCTGGGTGTGCGACGTGCGTGGAGGAGTTCCATTGAAGCTGTTCCTGATAGTGCCGAGATTTCCAGGAAACTGAGCCCATTTGCATAATTTTCTTTCCTGACTTATAGAGAAAGTTAAAAGCCAAAGTGATAAAGATACTTCTGTTCTTGAAAGCATCTCATCATCGGGGCCCATGTATTTCTTTCGTTGAGCGGTTCGTTTGATGAGCGAAACTTGAGTGAAATATGCATGGATATGCAAGCCCGAAATTGAGTGACGTAACTAACGTGCATAAGTAAAATCATGGCTGAGATGGGAACCAAAGATTGTTTTATAGTTCTCTTTTTGTGGAAATAAGAGAAGGCAATTTTATACTCACCGTGGCTGAACGGTAGAGTGCTGTGTTTGCACGCTGAAGGCCATGTGTCCGCTTCCTTGCCAGGTGGGCAAATTTTTGTCATTCTTGGAGTGCAACGTCAGCGCTTCTGAATTTTATAGTCCACTGCGAGGGCACCGACCAAACCAGGATGGTTATCACCTGAACCTTCCTTCTTCAAAATCATAACTCTGACAATCTGTGGTTGACTGTAGCCGTGCACTGCCCTGAAACTTCGCAGGTGTTTGTCTGCAGCAGGAGCCTGTTTATGTGGATTTCCTAGTTGGGTAGGGAGTCAGGTTGACTTTACGTTTACCTTTACTTTACGACCCTTCCCGTTTTCATGGTCAAGTAAAAATCTTAGCATGCATGGAACACAGTATTTTACTGGGAGTGAGTCTTCAAAAAAAGTATGAGAGAAAAATAAACCATTCAGCTACGTTGCCATCGATGCTGGTCATTAGTGCTACATGCCAGCGCATCTCAGCATTTAATGAAATCCAGAAGTACAACTGCAATTTCAATACATCCTTGAACTCTATAAGAGAAAGTGATATCCCTTAAGAAAACGAATCACTGCCTATAATTAATTGGAAGAATGCACATAAGCATTTAAACATTTGACCAACTTCAATACACAGAGGAACAGTTCGTCTCTAAGAGCTATCAACAGAGGCAATATATCGCTGGAAAAAATAACCAAAGCAACAATCATAAACGCGCAGTCCACTTCATTCGATACATAGAAGTTGGTATAAAAGTTTATATAGAATATATACATACATGAATACTCCAGTGACAAATACCGATGCCTAGATTTGAGAAAACCGCGATGCAATGCGCTACACTCCAGAGACGACAAGTGTGTACACAACATTCATGTGCGCGCACTGATTACTTCCATATGTACGCCCGAGGTAAAAACCCCTAGCTGTTTGAGTAAAATCATTATGGCAACATTCATAAATCGCAATGGAAGCCTCAGCTGTGACGCCACACGTACACGGTACCGACGATGCAGCACCATCGGGCAAGGACCTAAAGTGATGCAAGATAGGCATAGCCAGACAACATAGCTCTATTTAGAGCTCCTCCGAGAGTAAGGAGGCTCTAACTTTTGTTTTATTATCCAGTAGGAGCATTAAGGCTTGTCCGGGCCTGGAGATTTTCCGTCTGTAGTGCCCATTAAAGGCGCTCGTCGTTTCCCATTCGAATGAAAAGCATCTATGGCGGACAAGAACATATTATTTTCTGGAGCGTTTGTGTTTTTTGCTCCCTTACAGTAAAAAGGCTCGAGTATGAAGAATAAGTTTGTCTAAGCCAGGGACATTTTCAAAAGAAGGGGAAAAAAACACACGAATTTTCATCTTGCCCAGCAACCATTGGGTCGCAATGTCCTCGTTATGAGCTCTCCCCCGAGCTTCTATTAAAATGTTTTCTTAGAATGCTCGAAATGTACATCCTGTGCGAGACTCCACTCACCAACGCTACTTTCTGAAACGTAAGAAAATTCTATGCCCAGGGCTGTAATCTTGAGATATTGGAGACAGTGTTTTGCGAAGAGCAAATCCACCAAACGTAGGAGTGATAATTAAACGGACAGACACTTCGATAAAGTAGCTAATTTTTAATCTCGTGTCATTTACTTTAGTCTTGAACGTGGTCATTTTAAGATATTTAAGAGTCAGTAAAATGAAGAAAATATTTGTACATCAGTCAGTATTAAAACGATAACTAAATCCACATTAAAATAGTAGTTTTCCGGCACCTGCTAATTGCAATGAAATTCTTAAACCAGTGTGATATCACGAAGTCTCTGAATTTTTGTTATATCTGTGATTACTCTTTTCACTTATATAGACGAACTTCCCCTTGTTTAAAATCAACATTGCTAGTCTAACTTAATGCGCTTTGTCTAACGAACGCCCTATGTTGTTTAACCTACCATACCATATGTGACAAAACATACCTAATAAACATGAACAAAATTCTGCAAATTTGATGGCTTTCGCGAGATCACTGGTGTCACTATCTTTCAGTAACATAAGTACGCATGGAAGGAAACACGTACTGAAGTCCAGTGTCTAACGCCTGCTGTCCACGATACCACAAAAGGCAGAACGTTCGTAGCAACGCTTCCGATTACTACTGCACGGCAACTGTTGCCACATTGTTGCAATGTCCAAACAAGAAAAAAAAAATACAGCCATCGTGCTAGTTTTTATAGAATAACGAGCGCCAATAATATATTTCACGGAGACGTTAATTTTGACGTGCTGTTCAAACACGTTTAGTAGTCGTCACAGTCATGGAAATTGTCGTTATACAAAGAACTTGAAGCGGTTAACATTTTGGGCTGCCCGACATTACGGGAAATCTGTTTTTGCATCGAACATAGGACGTACTCCATAACTAGTCACACACTAAACCACAGTCGGGAGCGTGACAGTGCCATCAAAAGCACGATGACCACCAGCACAGAAGAATAGATGCTCGTGCTCAGCCTCCCTCGCTCAACTTCTCGATATGCTTGCCTTTAGTAGAGGCCGCTGCTGCTGCTGCGGTGGCGGAGTAGCGGCAGTTCCAAACTTTGATACGAAGCTCACATTCCTCTAGAAATTAATTGTGGCGACGACCCTGCAGAGCGAGCGCGCTGTCCAGTATCCTCAGGTCCACCGTCAAAGAACTTCTATTTGATTAGTTTGTTTGAGGTGCTCGTCACAGGTCAGTTTGATGTTCCTATGGAAACATTACGCAATTAAACTTCGCTGCCTTCGAATGGCAGCTCGCACATCAATGCTTCAAAGCGCTGTTATGAGTCTTCATGTTAGTTGTATGGGACAATATATACTTCTACACCGTTGTACACTCTGTCGGGAACGAAAGAGAGGTAAGTATCTTGTGGATAACGCCAGTACTTTTCACTCTTTATTTCCTTTGCTCATAACGTATGTGTACCAGAGGCGAAAGTAGCAGTGATATTGGGGCCGCGTTACGCAATTTCACGTTGAACTGACGAGCAGACGTTCAGCTCGAACGTCGTTCATGCTACCGTATCCATGATGCCGACTTTCATGATATATCGGGACCATGTGCTACCGGAGCGTTTATTCACAAATTGACCTTTCGATTGTATACTGTTGCTGATGCAAGTTGACCGGTTCTACTACGTAATGTAAAATGAGTAGGAACGCGAAAATTCAACCTAACACTTTATTCCATTCAACCATGTTAGCTCAATGAATATTAGGCTGAAGTAAGATAATATTTGGCAAACAGTATATGATGCTGTCTGAAAATGCTGTTTTTATTATTTTGAAACAGAAAAAATGAAATCTAGTAGATCATAACTTTTGATTACTTTCAAGTATTTCATTCGAGTTTTCCTAAGTCGCTTGCCAATTCTATTTACATTCATACCTAAACAAGACTTCATTACACTGTTGCCGATGACATTAAAATTTTCAGTGGCTAACACGAGTATTCTTATATCATATATAGTCAGACTGTCTCATGACCAGAATGCCAAACAGCTCGTTTTCACTACCAAACGACTCATTCTCACTACCAAAACAATAAGTTTTTCATTACCAAATTTTGCCAAACGCGTGGCGATGAAAACCGCCAGTCGGCAAGCACAGCTTCGATACAAAATTCTTCACTACAGTACACCGCTCAATAGCGTTCAGTTGCTCCGATCACCGCCAGTAAATCACTGCCTGGCAAGGGGGAGCTTCTCCAATCTTGGCTTCCATCGTTAAAATTCTCTTCAAAACTCTGCTGCAAACTTCCGTTAAAATATATTAATGGCATGCCTTGCAAAGTCTATTTTTATCTTGTAGAGGAAAATGCTCCACACTCACTTCCCTTTAACAGAAGGTATTTTGCATAAGGAAAACCTTTTATCGTTGGTCTACAGTGTGCATGCAACTACATTAAAAGTGGCAGTAAATCGCCGCTGTTTTCTACACTGAACTTTATCGAAATTTATGCCTGCAAGGGAAGCCAAGAATGCCAGCATAAATGCTGGTGAAATTTCGCAATATAATAAATGAAGAAGCAATAAATAACATAACTTATCTTGATACACACAATATAGGGTTTAGAAATGGTATATAATTACCTTGTTATGGCACTTTTGTTCTATGTATTATACATTTATACTGCGTTTACGCCACGTACACGCGGTGCTACTTGTGTTATCCAACGCTCAATTTCTCCCGCGCCTCCTTTTCTAAGAGAGAAATTTTTCCATTCTGTGATCTCCTATTTGTGTGGTTCGGGACGTCATGCAACGCGAAAGTCAATCAATTCAAAATCCTTGATGACGAAAAAACAAGTCAAACTTGAGAAGAATTGCAAAGAATACAGCCGTGTTACGCGACAAAGTTTCATCATGTCTTTTGCGGCTGCCATTTATCAAGTGCGTCAATTTGGTGATCGAAAAGGCTCAGGTGGCAGTTATTTTAGGTCATGTGTGCGTATGTAATGGTTAATTGTATGGAACTGCGTAATTATGTGTGTAATATACTGTGTGGACAATACCGCAAATTACATTGTGTGCAAAAACGCGTTCCTTTATCTAATGTGAGAATACCGAATATATACTTAGTGTCGATGCAGTGTCGTTGAACACAGACGTCCAAGGTGGCCTCTGACGCTGGCGGCCAAAATAGGAAAAATGGGATTTTCTCATACAGGCAAGCGCCCAAGTGCGTCTCCGCCGTATCCAAGATACCTTCTCAGCGAGAAAAATGTTGGGTACCTGGAATTTTTTTTCTTCAGTATTAGATAGG
>LQNS02278182.1:6803328-6815364 GCA_001587735.2 Parhyale hawaiensis
AAATAGGAAAAATGGGATTTTCTCATACAGGCAAGCGCCCAAGTGCGTCTCCGCCGTATCCAAGATACCTTCTCAGCGAGAAAAATGTTGGGTACCTGGAATTTTTTTTCTTCAGTATTAGATAGGGGAAAAGAATAGCTCTTGAGAAAATCCCATTTTTCCGTTGCCGACTTTTGGCCTCCAGCGTCAGACCTAAGAGTCAAGTACTGTTGTGGTCTATGTATGTATTATATATATCTTAAATTTGGGCAGACTATAGGTTACTGACTGATTAAAGGGTCCGTTATGAAACGCTAGAGCTGTTTTATAAGGTTGAGAAACTCTTAATGTCGTGAACGGCTATTCACGTAGTTTTTTAATTGAAATATTCAATCTCATATACGTCCAATTTACCGTTTTTAAGTTTTATTATCTAAGTATTGTACTTGTTGTATTGTATTAGTCTTAAAGAAAAGAATACCTCCACAGTCCACACGTTGGAGAAATAAATTATTTTATTATTTATTTATTTATTTTATTTATACGTACATTGCATTACCCCGTCTTTGCTTGGATAAGAAAAACTGGTAGAAGTAAATAACGTACCTGCTGATCTTAACCTATCACTTGAAAACAATTTATAGCGATATTTCTATCGTAAGCATAGCACTATTATAACCATTCATACAAATAGAGAGACAGTGTGCGTAAATGGGTTAATAGTGCTTTTGTCCTAGGAATAACATTATTCGGTACATGAATTTGGCATTTTTTAGGCATTCTCTTTTGCAATCAAAATATGAGTTGTTATGACCAATAAGAAATATTTTTAGTGAGCATATTAGAGTGCAATCTTGCAATAATACTGTTTCCGCTTCCAGGGGATTAAAAGTATTTATGCATGAGAACAGCTTCTTGAAAGGGCAGTGAGAAAAGCTCATATTCTCGCCTATCTTGAACCTTTCCCTTTCCCTCCCTAGACTTACAAAGTACAAGTAGCTAATGTGTTACGGACCTTAAAGCGCACGCTTCTCTTGCGTTGCCAAACAGCCTCTTCACCAACGATGTCCGCTGTTTATCACCATTTCTTAGAGACTCACGCATCGGTGGTCTATGAAGCAAAGCTCTGTCTTATAGGCTAGCATAAATACGTCAGTGGTCTGTACAACTGCTTCCGACCCATTGACCAGACCATTAGGGTGACAAACGCACCTTCTTGGGGCGTCCTTGTGCCCTTTGACATCATGCAACATCCTCCGGCTCCTGAACGGGAACAACTACAACCTGCACGCGCCGTTCTTGCAGCTCGAGGATTGCTACGTAGCTGTGCATCATTGCACATATTATATAAAAATTTTAACCCTCTGATACTCAAGACCGCAGTTCAAGTTTTAATTGCCTTTTGCGCTCTAGGGCTGAGATCTATTATTACAGTGCTGCTCAGTAGTTGCAATGGAAAGCTTCGATCGATGTTCAGAAAAATTCTTGCCTAAAGTAAATGTAGAGGATCCGCGCAGTCTTGAAAAGCCATGCCCGAGCAAGGATAAGAAACTTTAGTGCTTACGCTCTATAAAAACTGAATTCCATAGTCTGAGCGCTGAAGTTTCATGAGGATAGATGCATGTGGTAGACTCTCGACCAACTTCAGAAGGTACTTAGAAACATTGCCCTCGTTACACCTACTTACATTTGACAGGGGATTAACGTAGTACGTAATTTTATTGGGCATGTTTAAATTACCACTCAATAAGTCAATTAATATCCCTAAGTTTTCGCATCCATTCTCTGACATGCTTAGATGGATTTATTTTTCTAAGGAGAAATAAAAAACTACCATCTCAAAGACATACTTTATCCAAACAAAGGAAGTTATGCCATATACGCATAATAATAACAATGGCGTTAGTGTGATGGGAATATCGTTATTCATTAGGTTCTCACAAAGCCTTTCAGAACTGTGATCTCTTACGTAAGTTTTGTGATATATTTAACCTATCGCACTCTGTGTAAAATGTTTCATGCAGTGAATATTACTAACAAAAAGCAACGAAGCTCTAGCTTCCTACTAAAAGTATTCCCTAATGGAAATTTAACCCTGTAAGGACTATGATCCTTCCTAAAGGATGCTTCAGATGATGCTATTCCTCTGAGAATCCGACATATTAGTTGGTCCTCATGGGGTTCATCGATATTTTGGACTCTGAAAAATTAAATCTTCTCATCAACAGGGGAATTTTGATGTCTAGGAAATTTACGACTAAAGAAAAGTACAGCCGTTAGCATCTAATACGGCCAGTAATAAGAAACATTGAGGATTTTAAAAAAAAATTGATTATTGCATAGTTCAATGAAAATTTAATTAAAGAACGGAGCACTAGAGGATCATTTCAGAAATTGTCAAAGGAGAGGGAAATGCTTAAGTTGTTTTGCAAGCTTTGTAATAACATTTCCATCGCTGAGAATGCAAACTTTACAGATTCCTTTAAAAATTAGAAGCTTCCTCCTTCTTCCTGTTCCAAAAATAGGTTTCCATTAGCTTCTTTGAGTTCAAAGTTGAGCTGCATCTTCCTCTATTGGACTTTTTCGGGTCCAACTTAGGGAACAAGAATGTCTAAGTGGTGCAAATCTTTATCGTTGGCCCTTAACTTGTATAATTAACCGCTAATGACGGGTCAAGATTTCAATGCTCGTCGCTGAGCGGAAGTTGGCTAAGGGAAAATTAGTTCTCAAGTTAGGCGCTCATTGCGTTAGAGGAATTTTTCTGTCTTGTCGAAAAGAGAAGCTCGCGAAGGCATTATTGAAATTTTGGGTCGTGCCTTGTACCGACTGTCGTCAGACGATAATGAATTGGATTGGAGTCATGCCTCTCTCAACTGGGTGCAGTTAGAGACCACAAACAAAACTTATATTATTTTCTAAACCATAGAATTCGTTCAATTTTCCTCAATTTCTGATCATTTCTTAGCAATACTATTAAAGTTATATATTAACTTAATCCTTCCTACCCAGTACAACGGTGTATTAAAAGAGAAAAAGGATGGGAGATGTGGCACTTTTTTTTTCAAAAAAAAAAAAGGAACTGATGTACGTAAGAAACCTAATTACAGAACAAACATCACCTTCAGGGGTTTCATAAAAGAAAGGTTAGAAGTAGCCAAACAGAAAGTCAAACTATATTTTAAAACAACTTGCAGATACTTATACATAGATTTCTCCACTCAGAGGTGTGGTTCACTGTAACATAGGATTTGAGGCATCAACTAATGTTCATCCGAATGGCCTTTTGCTTATCGTGCGAGTATCATGCTCCTGGAGTTCTCGTTGCAACATTTTTATTTTATTCAGCGTGTTTTAGACAGAACTGAGCTACCTTCACCCTGACTATTCATAAGAATGATCGATGAATCATAGCACTTAAATTTTCACAGACCCCGGTTCATACGTTAGTATTTTGTCCTACACTAATACGTTAAAGCATTCGAAAGATTCAAGATGTCGTTACAGACACAATTGCATGCACACCAAAAGGGTTGCTAAAATGTTACCCGTCCAGTCCCTTTGCTTCGCACGAGTCACTAGATAAGTTTCAGATGGCTCTTCAAATTTGGAGTGCGTCAGAGTTCTCTGAGGGCGGACGGTCCCGTATAACTCTCACGGGCCGTCCGGCTAGCCTGAATCGGCCTCCTCTGACGGGCCGGGGCAATACGATGCCTCTGCGGACGGTCCCGGTAATACGCACGGGCCGTCCGGCTTGTGCTAAGCGGCCTGTAGCTGTAGGCCATAGCGGCTAGCTGCATTGGCTAGCGTGGGGATCCCTCCTTACGCGCCAGATTATGGCAGACCCTAGAAAAACCGAGAGTGCAGCCGTCACAGTGTGGTTCGGCTAAGGCTTTAGCGGAGGGATCCCAGGAAGACCTGGGAGTGCACTCTTTGCCGTGTCTAGTCCGTTAAGGCTAACCTGTTCGTGTTCCTGGTCGCGTACCAGACTGCAAGAGCGGTCTTCTTGGCAGGTTACCCACTCATGCGTAACTTGTCCTTCGAGAAAAACTTAACTAGGTTAAGTAAAACTAAAGTATCTCTTTGCCTCGTATTATTTCGGACTATCTTGCAAAAAACAGGTCTCATACCGTATCTCTCATCGAACAACAGATGATCAAATACAAGATATTACTCAATTCTAAAAACAATACTCTATTCGCACAATACAAATGTAAGCTTCAGAGAATACTAGTTAAAGTTACACGTACAATTAGTTGTCTCTATCGTATACAGTGGACGACACTAGAGAACAAACATGAGCGTTAAATATACATTCCAGCGGTGACACAACTAGGTTACAAGCGTCCGCGGTGCGTCGTCGGCGTAGTACAGGCACCAGGCGCAAGCCTGCTGTACGCTGGAGACGAGACTGCAGCACGATGCATCTAACTGGCCTATATAGGCCTAGTTAGTGTCGTTAAGGGTGACTGAACTATTGAGCTATTTCCAGTGAGCGGATTCCAGGTGGCCTGACAGAGTGGAATATAACTCAGCACTCAGCAGGCTGTGCATATTATTATTATTATCATCATTATTATTACCTCCGTCAGGGAGGTTACGTTTTCGTCGGGTTTGTCTGTCTGTTTCTCTCTTTGTTTGTTTGTTTGTCTCTCTGTCTTTCTGTCTGCTGTATGTCACAAAGATAACTCAAAAAGTCATTGACGGATTTTGACAAAATTTACAGGGATTGTTAAATATGTTTCGAGGAACAGATGATTAACTTTTGGTGAAGATCCGTCCATCCGCTTGTTTGTTTGTCTGCCTCATTTTTCTCAATGCTTCAACTCCAAAAGTTGTGGATGAATTTTTATTAAATTTACATGAGTTGTTAGGTATATCACATAGAGTAAATGACCAAATTTTTATGATGATCTGTTAGTTCGTTCGCATGTTTGTTAATGTGTTTCATTTTATGGTTGTTTGCGCAAAAACTCAAAAAGTTTTGAGTGAATTTTTATGAAACTTACAGGAATTGTTAGTAATGTTAAACGACATGAATGATTACATTTTGGTGCAGATCGGCTGATGCGTTTCTATGTTTGAGTTGTGTTTCTCATAACGTGAAAAGGTAAAAATTGTTAAGTTTTGGAGGAGATTGGTAGATTCGCTTCTATGTTTGAGTTGTGTTTGTCACAATGTTTGCTACGCAACAACTCAAAAAGTTTTGAATGAATCTTATGAAATTTGCAGGAGTTGTTAGTAATATTAAAAGATATAAATGACTAAATTTTGATTCAAATCGGTTAGTTTGTTTGTATGTTTGACTCATGTTTGTCATAATGTTTGTTAGCAGCATAACTCAAGCAGTTGTGAAAGGATTTTCAAAAAAATTGTAGAAACTGTTAATCCTATTAAAAGGCACAGATGATTACATTTTGGAGATGATACAAAAGAAATCATGGTTTCAGAGCCAATTTGACTTTTTCGTTACCGTTGCCTTACTTGGCGGAGGTATGCGTTCTCAGAGTGTTCTAATTATTATTATCATTACTTAGACCACCACAGCAACGTATTTAAACGCTCTGATGTATGAACATGGTTTAAATTGTGAATTGACGTTATGTTACTTTGGTGACCGACATAATTTAGAAGAGAAACAAACTACAAACAAACAAAAGTAACTAGTGATCGTCCTTTGGATAGAGCTAATGCCACGGAGATTACTCATTTGTTCTTTACGAGAGTGTCCTTTTTTTATCACCGGTTACACAGCATAATTTTTACCTAAATTTACTACAGTCTCGTCCCAAGGAAAGTTGGTCGGCTGTATTTTGGTTTTCGAAGGTTTCGAGTTTGCACCTCAATCTTGAGCAATCTTAGCAGCGGTCAGGCGCTGAAATGGAACGATGATGTGATCAGCGAAGCAATACCTCCTCAGGGAACTGTGGCAGCTCTCCTAGAAGCTTTTGATCAAGAAAATCTGTCCGTGGACACCGGAGTTGTGGCCGTCCCTTGTTACCGGAGGACGCAGACAGCGAAATGGGGCCAGGTACTTCCATCAATGGATTGCTACCTTGCCCCCCCCACACACACACAATTGTTGGATGGTGAATTCAGTTAGTTGGCCCATCCTATGTTGATGGGGGTCACGCACTCTGAGGGGTGGGGGAGTGTTGTGAATTACCTTTTATTATTACCTCCAATTGTTAAAACTTCACGTTCGGAGCTCCACAGACATGTTGTGCAATCCAAAGAAGCATTATACAGCACAGGGAAGCCGAAACGTTGCTAAAGAAAATTCATCAGAAAGCCATTCACAGCTGACACAAACGCCTGCAGGCGGACACGACAGAAAGTCGATGCCGGCACAGAATTCCACACCGAAACAGACCTGGGCCCGGATGCTGAAACGCATTGTAAACATACAAGCATCGTAACTGTACAGCTGCAGGCACGAAAGCAACCATGTAACTGCTGAAGTTTCATATTTTTACTCCTCGATTAAATATTTCAGTCATGTCTATTATTTAAGTATGCATCGGTTGGGAGTTCAAATCACTTTGATCATAACTTTGTAAAGATCGGCATAAGAAAGTGACAAAAGTTGAGCCGCTATATTGCTACTTCTTCAAAGATTTGTACAGTTTACGTTGCAGTACAAAGCGTTTGTGCATCTGGCCCCAGAGAAAGAAACAGTAGCTGAACTGACGAGTACGGCATCTAACATTCTCCAAAGTGAGAAAGAGTGTGCATCAACCGCATCACGTGTAATCCTCCATTAGACCTTGAGGGCAGAGACAGAAGAAGACGACCAATGTCTCTCATTGTTGTACACTTTATCAAACATACGGAGTCCGGCCATCCCTCTCGTATGAGATAGATTCACCAGATCACTTTCAGCGCACAGCCTGCTAGCTGAATTTCCAATCGGTCCAGCAGACGCAAGTGACTGTCAGCAGCTGAAGCCCAGACCGGTGAGCAATACTCCTATACAGGCAGCAAAAAAGCATAGAAGCATCTACAGACTACATCTTTGTTACCAAACACAGAATTTTCCTTCTGCATGAGCCCAATCCTAGTGCGAGTACGTGACTCCAGTCGCCTAATCTGCTCCTCAAAAGTAAGCATCTCATCAAAGACAACACCGAGAATTTCCAAGGAGCTAGACCCCTGGAAGAAAGTGCCATCTATCTTCAGAGGTGGATGCTGCGGAAAAAGTGTCCGAAACCAACTGTCAATCATAGAATTGGTCTTACTAGCATTCAGCTTCATACTACAGGCTGAACACCATGCACTTATGCGCAACAGGTCCGTCCTATGCAGAGACTGGGCACCAACATTACACATGCAGGGTCACAGCTATCAAGGTGGAGTCATCAACATAGTTGATCATCGTGTTCTCTTGGGAAGATAGCATATCACTAGTGTACAGAACCATCAGCAGCGGGCTAAGTACGCTGCCCTGGGGGACGCTAGACTCCACCGCGACTGAGGTACTCAAAAAACCGTCAACAGACACACTCTGCGTTCGCTCAGAAACAAAATCACAAATGATTGACAGAACCTCACCACCCACATCAAACGATTCCAACTTGTACAATGGACACCTGAGGTTATCCCTGTCAAAAGCCGCAACTGTACAAGGCCGCAACTGTACAAGGTCCAACTGTACAAGGCGTGCCTCAGGATTACAATCCAGCGCAAGCTGTATATTGTGTGACACCAACAACAATGCGCCACAACAACCCAAACCAGATCCGTACGCAAACTGACCAGCAGGCAGCAATCCCGTACCCTCAGCAAAACTACCCAGCTTACAAGCCACCAATTTCTCCAGCACATTCGACAAAGTGGGCGTCAGCGTAATAGGTCGGTAGTTGGTAAAATTGGGCGACACTGGACCTTGGCCTTAGTTAGGTTTTCAGAAAAGCCTTTCTTCTTTTTGTCCCTTGCATTTTATTCTCTGCGCTCTATGATAATCGTTTTCGCTGCTCTTCTCTTTTCTCTCTGCCCATTTTACTTCTTCTATTTTAACTCGTATTGACAGACTTTTCTTTTCTACTACTATTTCCGGACGTTACGTTTATCTATATATTTATGCGTTCCAGTTTTCTTGACATACTATACGTCTCTACCTGCTTCTTACGCTGAAAGCACCGTTGCGTTGCAGTGCCTAGGGAGGCTGAACCTACCATGTCAAGTTCTAAACTGAATCAGAGCTGTTATGGAATGATCGTCCCACCATTTTACTGAAAAAATATATTGCACGATAACAATTTGAATACGAAAAAACTAAGCACAGCAGGCACCCAAGAAAATTTGGTTAAGATTCATTTTATGGTTCCCCAACATCTAAGGATCTGATTTTAAGTCTTTGAGAGTAAATTATGAGAACAGAAACATAAACACATTTATTTCGTGGGGAAAAGTCATATTGCAGCACAAATAGTTAAAAGTCCACACACTAGCACAGGCACTGCGGCTTTGCATCAGTCCTTTTTTTTCGCACAACACCTAGCCTTAGCTATAATGATGCATAGAAAACCCTGAAACATTACAGAAACAAACTTTTTTTACTTTCCGGGAAAGTAAGATTATACCAAAAGTATTTGCATAAAAATGATAGAATGAAAGAAAAGATCGGGTGCGTTGGTTGTGCCGTAGCGGCTGTACACGATTTGTCGTAATATAGTGTTGTCTCCGATGTGTCGTAACTGAAGCCCGATGACCACTTAACAATATTCGTTGCCGCTAGCAGCCTAGAGGCAACTCAACTAATCCAACTGCGTAGTCGTGGACATCGCTTCAGCATGACGTCTATGAAGTTATGAACATCGTGCACTAATTCTTGAAATATCACTCGTTGTGGATTTTTTACTGCTCATAATTAGGAGAGATAGTTCAAAATTCACCATTGCCACTTGCTATGGTATAGAAACTGCACTAGCGGCTGAGAATTTTGTTAATTTTTTATACAGTTAAATTTTGAGCAAGCTGAAGCTTCTTAAATGGATTAATTGAGTTGCTTCTAGGCTGCTAGCGGCAAAGCGAAAATTGTTACGTGGGCATTAGGAATTATCCGTCCCAGTTTCAAATTTCAAACCTATCTTAGGGAAAGGCATTGTTGAAGCTTGCGAGTTTTATGTGTAACCATGCTTACTATCTAAGGTTAGGAGCGCAGGGCAGGTTCTATTAATGACGTCACAGCTTTTCGAGGAAAACATTTTACGGACAAACAGTGCGCGTACCCGAACTTCGAGTGTCTGTTACTGGAAGAACGTAAAGAAATACTTAGAAATTGAGATAATTTCATCAAAAATATCACTTTCCCAAAGAACGTAATGCGTTTATGTATCTCTTCTCATGGTTTTCAATCCACTGTTTCACTGTAAACCGTCTATTTCAGGGGAACCATGGAACGAATCTTAAGCGTAGACTCCAACTGCACTGAGCAAATATGGAGCATATTCTACAAGGCCACAGTAACCGGATGTAGCCTGCAACAGTCAAGGAAATAAGGTTGACGAAGTTTCGAAGTAGCTGCCTGCAGAGACCTCAAACCCGTCATCACGAAGCCCTGACTACACGCATCTCTAGCTTCCCGTACTATGGCCAGCACCAGCTACGCGATTTCAGGCCAAGAATGTGACGACTGCAATGCACCAGAGAAGAAAACAATGGCGATGTAAGAGAACGCTGAAGTTTACGCTGATGGCACAGTTTACCAGCAGCCTTGAGTGATATACGGAAATCCTGAATGGATCTCCTGAGAGGAGCAACGACCATTTCAACGCGCGGTCATTTCCAGTCGTTTATTTTTATAGGTTTCAATTGCACGGGATATCCGAGTGGGTGATTTGCATGAGTGATGTGCTTCCGTACCGTTGATGATGGGCAGGGGTCATGTGTAGTATTTTTTTTTTAATATTAGCGCACGGGGGGGAGGAGATTCGCTCGGCTCCTGGGTGCTCAGGAGTGCGTGGTGACATTGGATGGATCAGGGCGGCTGCGGAGTTGAAGGCAGACGACACAGTATGTATTAATTTAGTCAAAATGTAATGGTAATAAAGTAAGAGACATATTTGAATTGTGGCTGTATTTATCTGAGACAAGAAGTAGCATCAATCTCTGGGTGAAAGAACAGAACTTCCTTACTTCTTCTTAATATAGGTTATGAAAGGGTCAGAATGATTGTGGTGTAGATAGTTAGAAACAGAAAACCGTTTCTCAAACGTTGTTATATAATGTGCTTGTATACGAGACAAGTAGTATTGCTGACTATACACAAAAATGTGTCGGGATAAATACGATGATAAATGTATTTGCATCGATTTATTGAGTAATGTTTCAAGCATTCATTTGCTTCATTTATACAGTCCAAGATGACTGATGAAGACCTCTTGTATAAGTTTCCCAAACGACGCTACATATTATTTTCATGGCAAAAATTTTCAACAAGCCTGCACCTTCCTACAACGCCCTTCATGCGCCTTAATTTGTGCGACTCCCGCTATGACCCTATATATATATATATATATATACATTGCGCAGGAGGCTTCCAATTATGCCCATAGCGTACTTTACCTGCGCATGCGCCTTTCTGCGAGTCCTATTATACGCCTGACTTGCGGAGACGCATCCGTAAACTCGCCGTGTGTGCGTCTCGTTTGCGCACACGTTCACAATATCGCCCTCGTCGTCTTCTCAGTTGTATGGAGACCATTACTGCGTAATCTCATTGTATGCTTATAGAGCCCCGTAATCAAAGACTTCAATAATGAGACTTGTTAGGGAAAGTGAGCTAACCCTCTTTTGTTGTTTAATGAGCCGCCCTGCACTTAAGAATCTTTATGCTGAATGGATCGGCTGTTGCTCAAGGCAGACTAAGGGCGTGTTAAGACCATACGGAAGGTGGGGACAACAGTGAGAAACACGACAGCGAAACAAGAGAGAAATTAGCATTACCTTGGTGAGAATGTACAGGAGACCACACGTAAGGCGGGTGGGTTTATTAAACGGGGTTCACGCAATAGCCAATGAAAATGTTCGCTTAGTTAATTGTCTCACTGTTTTACCTAGCCTTTGTAAACGCAACAGTTTGTCTATCAAAATGTTATAAGTCAAGTCAGCTCGCTCAGCAAGTGGAATAAATTTCCAGATGTTCTTTCAAGTTTGGTGAAAATGAGACTTTGAGAGCTCTTCGCTTTTGTGCTGTTTAAAAAAACTCAGCAACGCGTTAGGACATGTAGATGAGAACGTTCGTTTATTTAACTGTATGATGAATTAATGATAAATCTACAGTATATAGATTCATGGTAGTAAGCTAACCCTAGCAGAATTCTTGATTGCCCCGGAAGCTGAGTTACGATTTTAGCTTCTGGGGGAGCAAACAGTCTGCTAGGAGACAACAACGAAAAATCGCTGAAATTTAATATTTTTAAATAATGAAGCGGGAGTAAATCAATACTTAAGAGAATCTGGAATTGCCACCAGAATGTACTTCGCAACGACAAATATTCAACACTTACTTCCATTGTTAGACTATAAGTGAACAGTAATTAAGTAGCATTACAGGTCCAATACAACGCATGCAGCTGTTTAAAGACATTAAAAAAACAGTACATATTGTGGATATGTTGCAGTACAGGTAGCTCAGGTGCCCCAAACTCGGAATTCAGCATCAGCCGATGCTGGATAAGTAGCAGTGTTCCAAAGCGCAGTGCGGCCGGGAGCAGTCTATATAGGCATGGTGTAGGTAGCATTGTTGTTCCAATAGCATAGCAGAAGAAGAACAGTAATGACCTAGCAGCATCATTGATTTATCCGCCTGTGTTGAGTATCGATTGCCGATGCTCGTAACCAGCGAGCTTTATCATCATGAGCGTCGGCAAGCCATTGCAAGGCCCCGCCGTAGGAGTCTCAATTCGCCCATTCTTCGTCTTAGCGCCACCGTTGCAGCACTTCTCGAAACGGTAAAGCCGTTCGAGAAGCCATTTAACGGCCGCGTTCCTTGGCTGGAGAGAGCTCCAAGATTTCGGCACCGCTCCTCAAAAGTTTCGAATTCATATCAAACAAAAA
>LQNS02278182.1:6822121-6833337 GCA_001587735.2 Parhyale hawaiensis
AACATTGGAACCAAAATGATGAAGTGTGTTTACTAAGACAATTTAAGTAAGCGCAGCGTTACAGGGCGCAGCGTAACGCCAGCATAAATCGCTCCTCCTTGATGTATGCATGAAGAATATTGTCTTAATTTTCAGAACCGAATCTCTCTTCTTTTTATAGAATAATTGCTTAGAGTCGCGGTCTAAACTGACGGGATTATAACGTGAGACCTAAGCATCCTGCAGTGTCGATGCAGGCCCACTACCTCGTAATAATAAAGAGCGTTCGTCATTATGAGACATTATGAGATAAGTGTAGACCTGCTTAGCATTTCATTGAGACCGTCACTACATGAGCAGTGTAGACCATATCATCGTAGTGAGTCCGTCATTCCGCTACAAGTGCAGACTTTTGTAGCATCATGTCGAGTCCGTCGTGACGTGACTAATGTAGTCACATAATGCTGTATTAGATTGAATAAATATTTGAGGCTATGGGTACGCTCTATAGTAAAAAAAAATACAAATGTGTACCAGTACCTAAGGAGAGCTGAGAGTACAGGCGTTTCCCGAATCGGGTACATATATGCGACCCAAATTATAAAAAACGACTGACTTTCGTGCGAGCCATGCCACTTATTAAGAACATATAAGCAGGATAGTGAAAAAATCGTTTTAAAATTAAATGTAGAGAAGACGTACGCGCAAATACAAGAAAAAATATACACAGTAATTTCAAGTGTCTGTTTTAACCTCGTAAATATAATCCATATAGAGCATTGTATAATACTTAATTACTGAAGCGAAACACGTTTCACATTACACACTAACATTTATGTTCTTGCTATGCAAAGGGTTCTTAATGTTATGTTACTGATACCTGTAGACCAATAAATACATACTGACATTTGTTCATTGACGTTTGTATGAAAACTAAATTTTTTGTTCTTCTGTATATAGACATCGTTATATTATGCCTGGTGAATGCTCAGAGATACTTATCGTGTTTCTAAATATGTAAAAAGAGTAAAACTATACTAATTTTATTGTGTTTACCTCAGGCCAAAGTACACAATATTTATGAAAGTCTCATACATAATTCTAATAGTTATTTTGCTGTAGTTTTTGTCGGATGTACTCCCGCATCATAGATACTTGCGTGGGGTCGTTGGTAAATTAATATCAGTTATTTAAGAAATTAATTTTTAAATAATAGGTAAAATTTAATATTTACAGCCTTATTTTGACACTTGAGTCCACATTACAACATAGTTTTTGAGTCGGTACGCGTAACATGAATCGTTCTCATGTTACAACTTCTCGCTTTAACAAGCGCAGAAATTCTTCCAGAACAAATCCATTATCAATTACTTCAAACAGACTCAACTAACTAAAACGACCTCGACGGAAATTCCAGAGGAAGTTTCCTTGGTCATAACTCTGCGAGATCTTCTCCTTTATACTCTGTATCTTTTTTTATAGATATTAAAGTTTCCATTATATTCGTGGCGCAGGTTGATCTCTGTCGTGTCCCCCATCTTGGGGGGCATTACTGGGCCCACTCTGCCCAAGGCATACAAAGCTTTGGAGCCATCCTGGCTCGTTCTTCCTTTATTTACGACTCTCCACAAATTCTCCTCATTATAAAGCCTCGAGCTCGGCGGCATTGTGAGCTGGTCCTTATCCTCCGGCACGCGTGGCTCTCGACTCTCCTGTTCTCAACTTGCGAGTGTGCAGCGTCAGCATAGTTAGTGTGCGTTGCACAGACCAACGTGTTTAGGAAAATTTAACTTTTCCTTTTCAATAAATTGATGTATAAATGCTAGGGATCAAGTTAGGACTTGAATCGGGAGCCACCAGTTTACACGCCTGTGTTGCAATCCCGAGCTATTGGTTAAACTGTGTCCGTCAGCTGCAGTGTTTTCACGGCTTACTTAGACTAGGGTTAAATGTACATGATTACAGCTCATCGTTCCATGAAAATTATTTTCCCGTATAACCGCGAATCTATAAGGGTTTAATGTATGACTAAACTCCTGTCTACGCGTTAACGTTTTGAACACGTTGACTCATCCTCGCTTCCGAATGTTTTGCTGCGTTGTTATGTGTCTACCCAACAAAAAGTTGTAAAATGTTAACTGCTAAATCAGTTTCCTAGGAAAGTTATGGATATCCCTTCAAATTTGGAATGAAATAAACATCAGAAACAGTTCACTTTTCTGCTGGTTTTACGGCAAATAAAGACGGACGAGCGTATGGGTGAACGCGTTCAAATGCCTAACATGTAGGTCGGCTATAAATAAGCTATTTGTACTTAATAAAACTAATAGTTTTCCCTCCATACGATGTAATTCATGTGGCGGCAACCGGAGGAAGTCATTTCATATTTTTTAAACCTGATATGACTTTTTAACTGCAGGTAGCTACGGGGCTCATTACACCCCACCAAGATGATCTAGAAAAATATTATTTTGAACTAATCACACTCATCCTCATTTCTGTAACGTTAGAATAAGCAGCATTGCTGACGTTCAAAGTGAAGACTCAGAGGTCTTTTTAGTTAAAAAGAATAAATAAAGGCTACTGTCAAGAAAAGCCTGCAGTTCACTGAGTTATTAAGTTCAGATAACGATGAGGATGTTAAAGATTAATTCTGAGACCATGGAGTGTCAACTGACTAACTGGAGGGTTCCTCTAACAACGGTCATTCATAATTTGACTAGCAATGAAAGAGTGCCAAAATTTGTGACATTTTTCCACGTTAAAATGACACTTGTTAGTTCAGACGACGTAGTCCACTATGTTAGACACGTTTATTGTTTATCAAGAGATGAAAAAATAGCCCGCGGACAGTGGACTTCTCGTGTATTTGGGCGGCGATACACATAACCAGATATAGAAAACTAGTCCAGACGAAGTATGGAAACATCTCACTGTTACGGTCGACCTCGATCGGAGCAAGGACACAGGGTGAAAAAACTAGAGAATACTAATAAGAGCTTTACTTCAAATCTTGGGGCGGACCACTACAGATAAAGCGGACATGATGAAACATTAGGACTTTAAGAGCTCGGAAAATATAAAAAGAGCTATTACTAATGTGTACAAAGTTACCTATATGTATTATACAGCATTAGTAGAAACTATTCAGCACAGATATATGCGCATTCCAAAAAAGTGTCGCTTCCACGACAGCACCAGGGGAAAAATGTACAAACGGTAGGCCAGCCGACATCCGTGCGGATTACAGACGAACAGAGAGAAGCACAGAAACTTGGGACAAATATGTCATTTAACAAAACCCATGGAACCTGCGCCGTAACATCACAAGTCCCACTGAGTACAGAGTGTTGCTGCGATGCATCCGCACCCGACGAGTGGCATGTATAACGCCACCTGATCCTCGCCCAGACAGTTTCGCAACGGTATCAAAGGTACTTCAAGCGCTAAAAAATACTACTCTGTGTTGATCGAGGGAAGTTTTACCTCCAGCTCAGTGTTATGGAACACATGATAAACGTATCATGCAACCAAGGCAACAAACTGTATCGTTTGAAAAGTAGACCTTATGTTATCAAGGTGTCACTAATACATATGAATGTACGCCATTGATAATAAAGCTAAGAAGTTACATAGAAGATTTGCATTTCTCACATCAATCCTGACTTTGACTGGTTGGTTCAAAGTGTACCAAAGTATGGCTCAGTTTTGTGCACTTCTCATATCGTGGAGAACATTATAGGAGTGTGTTCACAATTGACTACTTTCAATGAAGGAAAAATGTTGGCCCTTTTTAAACCAAGATGATACATAGACAAAGCAAGTACAGTTTGTAATTTTTCATAGAATGTTGACAATTCTCGGCACTTCCTTTACCAAACAATGGAAGTGCCCACTCTCGGTCAGTTGTCTAAGTGCCATTCACAGCCAAAAAAAAAATTAAATGCGTGTTCACCGTGCCCAGATCTCTCGTAACGTTGTTTCCATGGTTTTATTATGCTATCAGAATTATTCAATCAAATGCTGTTTTCAGATTCTGCAATCAGTATTCGCATGAATAACTGACCACTATTGATGCTGCCTAGCACTTCGTTCCACCAGTAACTGGACGAGATTTGGTTGAACCAACCGTTACCTATAAAGAGGTACATCCTTAATTTTTGTGCCAACGAGTTAGAGATTTTACTAACTCGTTACTTATTCGCAGAACACAAGTTCTGCTACTTCCTAACACACCTCGTACTTTCAAACGAAACGCGAGTTCACACAAAAGCACTTGCAGCGCCAGGCGCGCTATTAATTTTGTTAATTGATAGCGCATCATTGTGGTTGCTTGCCTTCCATACGCCTTATTTTCCTATACGAAGCTACTTCGTGCATATACACAATAACACTACTCCTTACTTCACAGCACACAATCCCCTTGCTGTTGTAATTCAGCAACAGACGAGTTCGAACACTACCACCGTACCCATATTATTAGGATGACTTCCTGCCATGCCATGAACCACACAAAAAAGAAACGAACTGGCAACGCTTTCAAGTGAGGCAAAAATACGGCGGTCGGTAGAAATATTCTTGACTAGCGCGGGCGAGCTAAAAGCCACCAGCCACCGTTAAAGCTTCGGACAGTAGAACCGGGACCCAAAAATCGGCCGTCATTGGAAGGGCAACAAACAAGCGGCGCTGCAGATGCCACCTGCCAACAGTTGTATTGCTCAGCCGTTACCGCTGGGAGGCCCAAAAAGAAAGCCCAACCTTTGTCGAAACGCACAAGACAATCTGGGCAAAATATTGGACTATAAGTTAGTTTTGCAGAGGTGGCTGCTCCGTAAACACACGAACTGCTCGCAGGAAAAGCTCAATAAGGCAACGCATTTAGGCGATTCGCCAGAATTTTCTGAACGCCGGGCGATTTTGCATGCTGGTCGCGTCCAAAATTTGTGTGATTCTGCGCACAGCCCCATAAAAAGTCATGAATGAACAGAAGAGAGGGGCAGCCTGGGAGAAAGTTTGTCGCTGTTGAGTGAAAGGGACGTCTTCCCATGTTTTGCTGGAGTAATAATGTCGAGAAATAAGTGGTTGACATCATTACTAAGAAATTCACTTGCGCGGTGCGATCAACAAAACGCCTGAGCACAATCTTCCCTTTCGAAATCACTCGCTGCGTATGTAATTATGAACGCACCACAAGAAATGACGGTAAATGCTGACGTGCGCTTCGTGCAAGACAAGAATTGCATTCTATGGTGCTCCTTGAAAAATAATGTTGATGCATGGAATACGTTTTTTTACATTCAATACTAAGCAATGACACGAAATAAAGTGCAGGGAAGGAAATACAAACCGTAGACTATCCAGTTCAGGTAAACACTGAATATTCAGACAAATGTTGTATATGTTCCAAATAACCAAATAACAGATGAAAGAAGAGCACCTTACATCGTAAATAATAGCATGTGAGACAAATTATGCTATGCTCAACAGAAAACTATAAGAAGCTAAACTTCATCTCATATCTTACAGATGCAATGACGATTAATGACATTGCTGCGATAATTACATTAACTTCTTTTTTCTTCTTCTTCTTTTAACATGATGATTTACTGAACATATGAAATTGCCCCCGCCTCGTTCCAAAGAAGTAACTATATTGATAATTAATCTTTGGTCAAATTACCTGAACTGTGTGTGCTCGTAGGACAAACGAGACACCCATAAACTGCAAAATCCTACAGCACTGCAGCACTTTGGAAACCAATATATCGGAGCCATAAGGTTCAAAATACTTTTTCCTATTCCAAGGAAAAATCTTACTACTCATACGCTGAAACGCTGCAGAGCTGACCCTTTAGAAAAAGTTCATTTATTGATAACGCTAAACAAAAGGCTGACAATAACGATTTTTTAATGAAAGTTAGAAGATACTGACATCAATCAAGTGCAATAAATGCAAATCACTGACTTTTTGGAAGCACTTACTAAACTATATACAACGCAGAGACAAAAAGGAGACTAATACGATACTCTTAATGAAATTCTATGAAGAAAAGTACGCAAGGCAACCGCCGAAAAATCGAAACTTTGATATTTTAGAAACAAATAAAGCAGAGACATAGAAGCTTACGAAAATAAAAACATTTTTAAATCTAAAAGAGAATGACACTGGGCAAGTGCAGAACCCCTCAGCAGTGACATTTTGGAACCATTAATAAAGCAAAGAATTAGAGGCGGATGTGAGCAAGCTGAAGAACATGGGGTCCAGACAAGAGGAGGCCACGACCGTTGCTCAAGAGTGTCTCAACTTGGGCACTTGCTGAGGACACTTGTCGTCCGTCCGACCATTTGGCGTGCGTTTCGCTCCAAATAATGACAGACGAAGACTCCTTCTTTTCTGGCTTAGTTTTGGCCTCCGAGCTTGTTGCAGTACACGGGGAGACGAACGAGGATGGAAACAGTGAGAAAGACAGAGAGGTTGAGACTCGCACTTGATTTGTGGTCGAGTCTTTCTTCTTCCTTAACTTTAGTGACCGCCGCAAGTGAGCTGCGCATTTACGCAGCAATGGCTGGAAAATGACTCAAAAGTCAAGGTCCCGAATTTGTAATTTGCTAACGGGTTCAACTCAAAAAAAAAACCTTTGCTAACGGGTTCAACTCAGAAAAAAAAACTTTTCGAATATAAGTATAAATAAACACTACTAATTTGAAGCTGTAAGAATTAAAGAAGCAGTCATTGCATTATTCATCATTTCAGGTCTGCAGTTTACGTTATATTCTACAAGTTCTCTACCCGCTTTAACTGCTCATAAAAGTAGGCATATATCACGCAGAAAAGTATGTTCTTAACGATAAAAACACCTGGTTTCTTATCACTAACGAAGTGATATTTTAGCTACAAAGCAAAATAATTAATCGTAAACGACACTGTTGTTCATCTCAACGCTCTTGTTTATCTGTTGTTCATCACAAACGACAATGTGCATTGACGCAAATTCAAACGACAAGGTAGTTTACAGTTAACTAATATTGCTTAATGGCAAACACCCATTTTTCTGTGTGAAATATGGATAGGAAACAGCCTAGTAGTTGGCCTTTCACTAATATGAGCTAGTTACATAATAAAAAAAAATACTTTATTTGTTGACATATTTTGTTTCCATTCCAGTCCATACTTTTACATTTTTACCGGCAGTTTCCTTCAGTGGAGCCCTGTTCTCGAGCACGAATGGAACGTCGCTTTCAAATAGAGTGAAACAGAAATAAACAACGGTCCCAACAAAATTTTTATCAAATTGTAAAATCTTTTGCTTTAAATTCAAGCGATAGTATACTCATTTTTTACTCCGCAGCATATACTACCAATTTCGAAGGATTCTGTACATCGACTGGCCAAAAAACGTATACAGTATCTAACTTTTTATATGGATTACACTGTATGTATGAAGCCACTTTAAAACTGCTGTAATTTTCTTTGAAAATCGCTACACTAAATTTTAGTTTGGAAATTTTCAGATAAAGCAACGATAAGTGAAATTGCTGCCTATAATCTGCTGCTTTCTCCACCGTGGCCCCATAATGATTAGAAGCATAAATATATGTGCGGTGCAGAGATCAAGGAGGCTCCTCACCAAATAAAATTGAAGCCGACCTTGTACTCGTGAGTAAGGTAAGGTGGGTAGAGAGCATGATCAATCCCAACACTATATCGCCCATCAATAAGATGCTGGTGTACCATTCTCGAGGGATCACCTCTGTATCCACCCTCTATCCATTATCTTTTCTATCATGTAAACGACCTTATAGTTTTAGTTTGTGTCTTGCAGCAGGTCTGCCGTATGTACTTAACGCAGTCGTATTTCAGCCAAGACCTGCCATCAGCTGGAATAAACCGGCCAGATGTACGACGCGATCATTGAATGTTCCGGAAGAGAATCTCTTAAGGGGTGGATGCGAAGACGCAGAGCTAAACAATGCGTTGGCATAAATAGTGATTCGTGTTCGGTGATTCCTGTTCGTTGGTAAACAAAACGTTTTATCGTCTTTCATCACATGATTACGTCGCTAATCGCTAACTGCCACGCAAAATACGCGTTGCATGTTGTCTCACTCGGCTAGATATTTTGTAGTATGCGTTATTGAAGATTTTTAGCATTTCCAGCGATGCGTACAAATCGCGCTTAAACAGGGCGAATCAATGCACGCTGTTATTGTGAATATTCAGTGCATGACCGAACAAAGTTGGCTTTTTGATTGAATTCCTCGATTTTTCTTAAATGCCTTCGGGTATGCTCATAGACCGTACTATAACCAATCCTTCCAAGTCGATCCAACTGCTAATTGATCAAATTTCAATGGGTCTTTTTTAATCAACAGAGCAACATGAGACAAAAATGGAATGAAAACTATTGATTATGATGCAATTAAGGAATGCATTTATTGGCAAGAAACACACGTTCATGAGCATTGGCTACTGGAAAAAGGCAAAAGTAATTTTCATCAATTTGCAAAATTTTTGTGTCATATGGTTCAAAAAAAGGCGCCAAACGGTGATTTGGAGCCACAAATATATGTGGTTCGTTTAATGAACACATTCTTTGCACAGCCACGAACTGTTAGCTTTTTTAGTGGGTACCCTAGTTGATTAGAAAACATTTTATTGAATTTCCATCTAGCAGTCATAGCACCTACTGAGAATTTTGAGTTGGCCATCAATCATAGTGCTGTCTTCGTTGCACTATTCGTTATTGAATGGTTGGTTTTTCACAATTATAATTCACACTGTTAAAATGCACTTGCCGTAATGAGTACAAAGTAGTGAAACCTAATTTCAATGAGCAGTGCAGTAGTTAACTAGATCACACCGAGAGTGCATTCCTCCGCCTAGCAACGCAACGGTGACGAAAAAAATACAGGCTCTGAAACCATGATTTTCTTTGTATCAACTCCAATACATATCTAATCAATCGTGCCTTTTGATAGTATTAACACTTTCTGCAATTTTCTTGAAGGTCCACTCCTAACTTTTTGAGTTATGCTGCTAACAAACATTATGACAAACATAAGTCAAACATACAAACGAACCAAACGATCTGTACCAAAATTTAACCATTCATGTCTTTTAACATTATTAACAAGTCCTATAAATTTCATAAAGATCCATTAATAACTTTTTGAGTTATTGTGCCATCAAGCATAAAATCAAACACAGCCATAAACAAACGAATGAACAAACAGATCATTACGAGAATTTGGTGTCATATAATCTTCGTAATATAGCTGCCAAACAACTCATGTACATTTCATGAAAATCCATCCATAGCTTTTAGAGTTATGACATTGACAGAAATGAGGCAGACAAACAAACAAACGGATGAACGGATCTGCACCATAAATTTGATTCAAATATGTTCTTAACTTTTTGAGTTATCTTGATGACAGGCAAAATAATAGACAACAGACAAACCCGAAATTTACATGAGTTGTTAGGTATATTACGACGGGTAAATGACCAAACTTTTGTGATGGTCTATTTATCCGTTCGTTTGTCGTTGTGTTTGATTTTATGCTTGTTAGTACTATAACTCAAAAACTTATTAATGTATCAATATGAAATTTACAGGACTCGTTAGTAATGTTAAGAGACATAAATTATTAAATTTTGGCGATGATCGGTTGGTCCGTTTGTATGTATGACTTATTTTTGTCATAATGTTTGTTAGGAGCATAACTCAAAAAAGTTAAGAACGAGTCTTCTAAAAATTACCGACACTGTCAATACTATCGAAAGACACAAATGATTAGATTCTGGTGTTGATACAAAGAAAATCATGGTTTCGCAACTAATTTGAATTTTTCGTTACCTTTGCCTTGCTTGGCGGATGTATGCGCTCCCAGAGTGCTCTCTAGTCATTGATGCGATGTCTGAGAAACACAATTCTTAGTTTTAGCTGAAATTGATCTTCTAGTTAGCTTTAAATTTGCATACTTTTACTTGCATTGTTCAAGAAATTTTAGACTCCGTGGCTACCAATGGTCCTTTAGATATGAGCAAACTCTTCTCGTTTAAGAATAAATTGCCGTATACTGGTATCGAATACTTATCGGTAATACTTATTTTTTTCAAATTGCTAACTAAAGCAAACTATTCTTGCAACTTCAAAAAGTAAACCCAGTCTGTTGTCAAATTTGACAACAAACAGCTCTCAAATTTTTCAGAGAAAGAAATGACACACTTGAGTTTAAAACTGGTGCTAGTGACTCGAGAAACCGTCAGTGATTGAAACGTTACTCAAACAAATTCAGCATTGTATTAAGCCCGAATACGATAAACAAGACCCTGAAACCTTACAGTCTCAACGCTAATTGAACTACTGAGTTTTACGAAATACATATATTTTCGGCCAAATGAATTTAACTTTTTTGAAGAGGTAGTATATGTGAGTTACTGTTGGCAATTTAAGAAAAATTATACATTCCTATAAGTTGGATTCAGTCCGGGCAAAAATTTTTGAACGCTTTCCTGGAAAGCAACATAATGAGTTGAAGATATACATTGATTATCTTTAGTAGCTATTAATGCTGAATTGCTACTGAGACAGTCTAGAATTAAGTATCGACGTTTACACGTACTATTGAGACTAGGAATTCTATTAGAAAAATAATAGGAGATAAAAAAAATGTTCCTAGGAATTGAATACTCGCAGAATGCACTCTCCGAGAAAATCGACTCAACAGAATTATGAGATATTTAGTTTAAAAGACTTTACCGAGAGCCACAAAGTCAGTGCTGTTGCATGGATGAATAAAGATAGAAATATTAAGTTTGCTTGTCGGACAAGTGCTGACGCCTTCAACGAGTATCCTTCCATGAGTACAATAGATTTACAGCTGAAGACTTTATTTCAGTGTTATGTTGTTCGCCAAACTTGTTGCTTCAAGTTTTCCTCTCGTAGCTCCGTTTCTGTCAACAGCATTGTAAACAACACAGTGTGCGCACAGCAGGCGCGCTCTTCGAAGACGCTCGTCGGCACCCCACACTCTAATATTTAAGAAACAAAACATTTGAACGGTTGCAATGCCAGACCTCCAAAGCTATTCTCCAATCAGCGCCAAAACTTTGCCTTGATCAATTGAAATCGTCTAACTTGTGTACGCGCGTCACTGAGCAAACTGCGTCCAATTATTAGCAGAACCTCGGCACAGGCGCGTGGGAGAGTTCCACGGACTTCAGCGAGCGT
>LQNS02278182.1:6846882-6862351 GCA_001587735.2 Parhyale hawaiensis
TATGCACTGTAGGTTTTGCCGTACGGTAACAATGGATTAACTGATTCATTACTTTGTCTCAGGAAAGCCTCTGCACCGCTTCATGTACCACTATATAGAATGTAAATAGTGTAGGTAACTACACATTTTATAAGATGTCATGTATAAAAACAACATATATGTATCCTATGCTATTGACTTCTGTAGAAGATTCCGTTATATTCTGAGATTGTGTGAATTGTAACTTCAGGTACAATTCCTACTATTAGCATCATATTAACGATATCCTTTTATTCAATTTTTCGAGAATGATTGTTCCCCAACTTATCTGTGCTTGGCACTCCTAAAAGACTTTTGCTGTGTGCCTCGACCCGTACAAAATTAATAACTCATATGATGACGAAGTCTTTAAATTATTTCAATTTACACCACAAATTCAAGTTTATTTCTGAATGACGTGAAAATCATCTAAGGTTTCGCGACCCTCCTAGACTTGAGAACTCATCTCACAGAGATGCGACCACTGCCGGTTGGGAACTCCTGCTCTAGAATGATTGATTTTGCTATTTCCTGTCTCCAATGTCCTGCCATATGCAACGTGGAAAGCATCGTCTGATTGCCCCTCTATGCTTTGTAATATAAGTATTGTACTAGTTGTATTGTAATAGTTTCAAGAAAACGAATACCTCTCCGCGTTGGAAAAATAAACTATTTTATTTATTCATCATGTAGGATGTCGTAATTGGATATACATGCAGTACGCTCGAAGAGACCAAGGCCGGTCGTATAGGTAAGACAATAGAGATTGGGATGTGAATTTGGTAACCACGGTATACCGTGTTCCTATCCCGAGTTCTTTAATGAGTCCATAACAACATAATTACTGAAACTATCCATGTGATCCCTCTCACTAATAAAGCTCAGGGCACATAGTTGGTCACAATGCTGGCAATTGTATTTGGATAGATGATCACGAAGACGCAATATCCCCTATATACATCTAGAGTTTCCACGCTGGGTCAGACGTTTACGATAATCGTGATGAAATGCGCATGGACTTCGAGTTAGCTGCAATGTTTTACAAGATAGTAATATTTTAAGCCCCTTTTTGAAGTAGTCCTGGGGACCGTTGGATTTAGCTAATCATAAGTAGAGTGGTTTTTCAAAGACAAGACTTGAAATTTTCATAAAACCCTTTCAGGAATCAAATGCGTTTCACAAGGTCACTGTACAAAATTAAACATCCGAGTACTGAGCATTAAATTTTCCTTGGTCTATTACCATGATGAGAATATCCTCTCTCTACTCAGGGTAAAATTATGTTATTATTAATAAATTTCATGTTTAGCCCAGCGTTATATGGACGGGCCTTCTGGGAACGTGATTACGGGAATTGCAAGCCGCATTGATATATACATAGGTATATCTGCAGGCTATTATGTGAAGGGGACCACCTTTCAAATTTTAACGCATTTCTCGACTGCACAATTCCCTTTCGAATAATACGAAATATAATTGGGTACGTAACATATTTGGGCAATAATTTGGCACATAGTGCATTAACGGATTAAGCTTCTTCATCTGCATGCACGTACTGCTGTGCTTGGATCCTCAGCATTGACCACAGTGCTGCAAATTACGTTTCCCAGCTAAGAAAGTTGCTAGGAAATCAGGAAGGCCGTGAGGAAATGACGTCGCTGCAAAACTTGCCGTCAATTTCCGTCGTCTTCATGAGATTTGGAAGCGACTGGGCTTCTTTTACACGTCGGAAATGCAGAAAATGTGCCGTGATCAACAACCGTGCGTGCTGACGGCCGAAGCGATGTCTTGGGTACGCATTTGGTGACGGCCGAACTGACGTCTTCATGGGAATGAGCTCGTTGATGATCGAACCGACGACGTCTTGAGTATGCGCTTGCTGACGTCTCGCCCGACGTTTTGGTTATGCTCATCTTGATGGCCTGTGCAAGGCACGCTGCTTATGCCACTTACCAGTGGCCACAATATCATCATCTGCCACACTGCGCAGTGTGTTTTTCAAAGGTTTTTAACGGCCGGTCTTCACAGTGACACTCAAGCTTGTTAAGGTTTACAATGCTAATGCGTCTTTCAAAAGTTGAAAATCTTTTTTCTGTACACCATCAGGAGCATATACTTTACTTCCATCGCCTTCTACTTCTGTTAACAATATCGGTCTCAATTATTACAAAATTCATTCATTAGAGATATAACATTTGCGAAGTATTCTGCCACAATTTGACAGTTAAAAACTTATATTATCTCATCGCAAATAGCACATACGGCTGCGATAATCATTCGTTGCTGCTTCATAGTGGCTTCCGCTTAGCACCGTAAGTAAATTCTATATGTACCGTATATTCCGTATGTACAGTTATTCCGCATACATACCATACTATAGCAGTGAAATAGAGAAACAGAACTCATTCGAAAAGTTATGGCGAATGGTAGACCAAAAACTAAACTAACCGCGACGAATTTTTCAGCTTAGGGTACTCACACCTTAATTCCTCAATTTTCTAAAGATGATCTTCAATATCACAGCTTGTTAGTGCAGCGATTTTGAATCATAACAGCTGGCAGCACGAGAATGCTGCTAATTCGACAGCCTAAATAAATATTTTACACAGAGTATTAATTACCCTGTTTAAATATTCCCACAGAAAAACAATTGCGTTTCATCACTGTAAGCAATGACAGCGAAAAATATTGCCTTTTCAAGATACAAATAATAGCAATATTACGCTCATGCATACAGTGCAATAATAAAGAATTAGCAGTACACGGATCCATATGGACTTGGACAATTATGTCTCTTCTCCCACTGTGCGATAATGTGTGATGCACGATGCCAACGCTGCATATCTTCGACAAACCATAATTAAGCAGCGAGCGCGATAGGCTGTTATGGTCAGCCTCTCCAGACCGTGAGTGTAGCTATGGTCGACTCTCACGTCTCTAGGCCTATAAATAAGAAGATACTCATCAAACATGCCAGCTGCAAGCCTCCCTTCCATCACTCCATCAACTTTTTAGCTGACATCAAGACAAGATTGAAGGCTAGAGAATGGTTAGATAGTTAAGCCGCTGATTTAAAAGTATTACGCCTCGGAAAAGAGAGACGCCCAAGTGTTGGGGGGTTGCATCGCCATGGGAAACTAACAATAGTTGATACACGTATAGAAAACAGCGTTTGTTTATCAGTAATGAAGAAGATAAGTCGTTTGAACAGAGTGTAGCTTTAAAGAATATACAATATTACATGTATGATACAAGTAACATGCAAAAGGATTTTATTCGTTAAAAGCAATTATGGACGGTTTGGTACTCCTTATTAGCAATAATTCATCGAATAGTTCATTTATATCCAAACTAAATTTTCATTTCTCTCAGGACTAACACTGTTAATTTTGCTCCTATGAAACGATTGTTCATTAATGGGTTAGAGTATCTGACTGGGAATCATTCATGACCCAGACCTAAAAATTTATTTCGCTGTTGTTATACTTTATTGACAATAATGATAAAATTAGAACAACCGGGACAAAAAATTTAACAAAACATCAATTTTTTTAGTCTTTCTCTAGGTTCTGTGATGAAGAACATCTTTTCTATTAACTTCAACAACTTTCTGTTCAAAATGCGCATCATGAGCTAAGAGAAAATATTCTTCGTTATGGGAAGGAAGTGCAATTTGGTATCTATGCTACCACTAAAAGGTGCTCTTGACAGCTGTAATTTAAAAAAATTGGCAAAGCAATTGCAGCCTGCTACTGAGCAAATTTTGTATATATGTATTGCTTTGTATCGGTTCGGAGAAATCAACCAACTAAGCAAGCAGCAAGCTAGCCATAAAACTGTGAGTTTTTATACAGTGGGGGCATTAGTTTTGTAATCAGCGTATCATACTACTATTATAATTACCTTATTCTTTTATTGAATTAGTAGGCCTACTATGTCACCAATCACGCCCTATTGTGATAAGCCTGAATACGTTAGAAATTAGATCTCATTTAATAAAGTGAGGATATCTTGTTCGGTGATGAAGAATCTTTTTCCATTTATTTCATCAGTCACAGTAGGGTAATCATCTGTACTCACTATATCATTGTTTTCCTTAGACATCACATAGTGGCTTCAAAAAATATTTTAGAGTGGAGATGTTCAACACTAATCGCTCTGTTTTTCCAGCACCGCATCCTAGTTGCGCATTTGGCTCCGTCAAGAATGTCATCCGCCACCAACAAGGATAACATAATATGGCGTGAAAATTTGAAAAGCAATAGCTACGATACCGGTGAACTGATCTTCATGTCTTTACTTCGAAACTGACTGAAAATTCTTTAAAGAAGCGAAAAGAAGACAGCTACGGTTGAACTCCCTTCCAGCGAAAATCAGAGCTTCTTTCAAGCTGAATTTTCCCCTATCTAACACTGAAAAGCGTAACGAGCAGACATATGGACGGACGGAGTCTCAAATAGAATAATATTATAGACTAGAGTACATGCGCTGTCAAAAATGACAGCCATATTATGGCCGTATTTCTTAGGATAAAAAAATTGAAAAAATACGCAAAAGTGTTTCAAATTCAGGAATTCAAACATATATGGTGGTCAAGTAATTTTTAATACAATTGTTAAGTATCAAATTCAATGTTTGTAATCAAAGGCAATGTTACCCTGCTCACAACCCAACAATTTGGAGGGTTGTCGTTGGTGTCACCCGTTGATACCCAACCTGTGTCGCATTGGAGGCCGGTGTAGCACAGGTGATACCGAAGGCCCGATTGCAAGACGCGACTTCCTGGCTGCAGCTTAATATAGGCTTAATATACACGAGTAAACTCCACTGTAAACACATATAGCAATATGCTAAGTGGGTCATAAATTAGGAAGGTGTGAAAAAGGCTTTGTGTTGAAATACCTTAGTGATTCGACTATTCGTTTAAGAATTATTGGTGTAAAACAGTGTAACGCGGCCAGTGCAAACTGTAGTAGGATATAATAAGCACTGAGCATTTTCTGTGAATTCTTTTGATTGAACTATGTTTTTTTGGTGATGATTAACTTTCAAGCATATTCGCTGCTTTACTTGCAGGAGGGAAATTTTGTTCTCGCCAACTCATAACGATACAACTTTCCTTTCTTCAATGAAGCTCACAATGACGAGACCTATTTTGCGGTAAACCCTGTACCGCAAGTAAAATCAACTTTGAAAAAGTATAACTACAAAATTATTGTCGTCATTTTTGACGGCTGTGTCCTCTTAGTAATAATAATAATAACTTGAGCACTCTGAGAGCGCTGCGCCAAACAAAGCAACGTTAACGAAATATTTAAATCGGTTCAGTGGTTCTGAAACTATGATTTCCTGTTCATCAGCACCAAAATATGATCATTAGTGATTCCTAACAGTAATAACAGCTTCAGTGAATTTTTTAAAGATTCATTGAAGATTTTTTAAGTTATGTTGCTGACAAACATTCTGGCAAATATTAGTCAAACACACAAACCGATCAGCCGATCATCACCAAAATTTGATCATTTACACTTTGTGATATTCCGACTAACGCATGAAAATTTCATGAAAATTGTTCTTAACTTTTTGAGTTGTTTTGCTAACAAACATATAATCAAATATGGAGACAAGCAAACTAACAGATCATCGCAAAAATTTGGTCATTTACTTTTAGTAATCTACCTAACAATTCATGTACATTTCATAAGAATCCGTCCATAACTGAGTTATGGTGCTAAAACAAAGAGACAAACGGTTTAACGGATCTTCACCTACAGTTAATCATGTCACTCTTACCATGCCTAGCAATCCCTGTGCCCCCCTGTAAAGAGTCGTCCACAACTTTTTGAGTTTTCTTGTTGACAGACAAGGAGATAGACTGACGGAGAGACAGACAAACTCGACAAAAGCATAACCACATTGGCGGTGGTAATGATAGTTCTAATAAGCTTATGTCGCTATGATAATCTGTTTCATGCCTTAATACGAATATCGGGAATAACTAATGCGAACAAAATTTCTCAGAACCTTGTAAAAGCGTCACTGAAGAGAAGGAATGATAATTCTTTCTTTATAGAAATTGACTAAAGCAACATGTTTTCAAGTGCACTTATCTTTCTTCTACGAAGAACTTGCTCTGCAAGTAAGAATATTTTTGTATTACTTACGACAGATACAAACCTATATTTTTGCATGTTATATAATATATCTCATGTAAAGCTGTAATTGCCATTATTTCTTTTCAATGTAGGCCTACAGATAAAATCACTAAGCATTTTACAACACATTTTATTCAAGCACTGGGTAGTTTATATAACAGTTATGCAAATGCATCGTAGTCTCTATAAGACAAGAGAAAGTGATGCTGCTTCAGTTTCACCTTTAAGTCAATACGTAATTTACCAGCTCTCGCTCTCGGCTCTTCATAAGTGTATCTCTGTTGATTAACGCGCTATACAAAAGAAAGAAACTTGGAGCGGCATCGAGCAGATCAATTCTTTATAAATACGTTCCCCTGAGCAATTTGTATCAAATTACTCTCGGTTTAGCTCTTATTTTGCATGATTGCGTTACTTATGTCTCTAAGATAAGCTTCATGCATCACTTGCTTGGATTTTATGCTAAATTAATCCCTATAAGGAAGCTCATTAGCCGTTGTCGAGATCACNTAACGCATAACAACGCAAATTCTAGAATCATGTTTCACGCTATCTCATCCAAATTCCTATAATAGATCGATTGCTCTCCCTCCTGAATATAAACCACTAGTACTTTCCCTCTGCCGAGTCTCATCATGATTTATTGAATTTTCTTTCCAAACATTATGGTGTCCTATTTACGGACTTTGTATGTATCTCTCTTTGTTTGAATTGTGGCTGTACCCTGAAGACAAGTGTCGCTTAGACGCTCGAAAGCTCGGTCAATAAACACCTTGTCCAGCAGAAGTTTTAATATTACTCCTCTAAACAATGGAACCTGAACGTCCTGTATTCCAGTCAATCTTAGTAATCTACCTAACAATTCATAAACATTTCATAAAAATTCGTCCATAACTGAGTTATGGTGCTAAGACAAAAAAAAGAGACAGACGGTTCAACGGTTCATCACCAACAGTTCATCATCTCACACTTAACATGCCTAACAATCCCTGCGAGCCCCTGTAAAGAGTCATCCATAACTTTTTGAGCTTTCTTGGTGACAGACAAGGAGACAGACTGACGGAGAGACAGATAAACTGGACAAAAGCATAACCACCTTGGCAGTGGTAATAATAATTCTAATAAGCTTATGTCGCTATGATAATCTGTTTCATGCCGTAATACGAATATCGGGAATAACTAATGCGAACAAAATTTCTCAGAACCTTGTAAAAGCGTCACTGAAGAGAGAAAGATTGATAATTCTTTCTCTATAGAAATTGACTAAAGCAACATATTTTCAAGTGCACTTATCATTCTTCTACGAAGAACTTGCATGGCAAGTAGGAATATTTTTGTATTACTTACGACAGGTACAAACCTAAATTTTTACATGTTATATAATATATCTCATGTAAAGCTGTAATTGTCATTATTTCTTTTCAATGCAGGTCTACAGATAAAATCACTAAGCATTTTATAACACATTTTATTCAAGCACTGGGTAGTTTATAAAACAGTTATGCAAATGCATCGTAGTCTCTATAAGACAAGAGAAAGTGATGCTGCTTCAGTTTCATCTTTAAGTCAATACGTAATTTACCAGCTCTCGCTCTCGGCTCTTCATAACTGTATCTCTGTTGATTAATGCGCTATACAAAAGAAAGAAACTTGGAGCGGCATCGAGCAGATCAATTCTTTATAAATACGTTCCCCTGAGTAATTTGTATCAAATTACTCTCGGTTTAGCTCTTATTTTGCATGATTGCGTTACTTATGTCTCTAAGATAAGCTTCATGCATCACTTGCTTGGATTTTATGCTAAATTAATCCCTATAAGGAAGCTCATTAGCCGTTGTCGAGATCACTTAGATAAGCCGCGCTTCGTACGGACGTCCACGCAAATATGCGGCAGTCTTCGGTGTATGGTTGGTGAAGTGCTGGGTATGATACAGACGCAGGGGCGAATAAACCAAAGTTCTTATTTATATGAAACACGCTTGCAATTGATAGACACATGAATAGACGTACGCTCTTCTTATGAGTGATACATGAGATGCACAGACAATTGGTGTGACGCGAGTACTTACAGCTAGGTGACGCGTAAGATAGTAAACGGATTGATGCGAGAAGTTGTTACTTGTGACTGCATGCTGTAATTGTAATGTATTTTTGTTAGTCTGTTTATTGCTTTTATATACAAGCTTCTTTCTGCTCGCCACCTTCTCCATAAATAATTCGTGTTTACATATTGAGTGCTTTATCCGTGTCTCTATCTTGGTTTATCCAAGTCGATGTCCTGGTTTATTCTTGTTTATATCCTGGTTTACTATCGTCTATATTCCAGTTTACTGTTTTGATATCTGTACCTTGATTGGTCATCTCTATGCCCCGGTTTATTTGTGAGCAAATATTTCTTAACTAAGTTAGATAAAATTGAAATGACAACTGACAGCCTATTCCCAAATAAGTTTAAAGCCTTGGCTTTGTTCACTGTGAGCTATGGACATCGCCTAAATGCATCAAAGAAAATCACAAAAGTCAAACGAAAGCTGTAGCTACTGAGGCGAACTTGCGAAATTGACCTGTTGCAGCGTATTATTGGCATACATTACATTCGTTGTGGAAGAGAATGAAGCACAGCTGCCCCTGAAGGACATTAGTTGAAAGGTAAACAGCAAATAAATCAGTTGGAAGGAGAAGGATCTGAAGCTGTGCAGAGTGCTGCTTCCCGCATTTCTTCACAGTTTTCTTGGACGTGTTGACTACATGTGCTCCGAGGCAATACTAAATGGTTGATTGCTACAAAGGCCTTTCTATCTCCCTATTCAATAATGACATGACATTTGCGAACTACCTATGCCGCCATTCCGAGAAGCATTTCTCGGGCACAGAGACCGAATAGAGACGTTGAGCAGTGGCGCTTGTGATGACTGGTGCCATTTCCTAAGAATTCGCGGAGAAAGATCATCTAGACTTTAGGGGCGTGTTCGACAGGGGACCGAAATTAAGCCTTCGAGGCATGACTTGTTCGAAACTTGAAGAAGGTGCAGTGGAGTTTTCAGGCAGCTCACCGTAGTCGTGTAGCCTCTAACGCAACGCGATTCAAAGTGAAAAGCCAAAGCTTCTGCCCGAAGTTTTAGACAAGACAAGCCTCGAGGTCTTAATTTCGGTTCCCAATCATACGTTCCCTGTATATTGTTAAAGAACACTGCAGAAGCGCACAGAAGTCTCGTGCTACCCGGAAGCAGTCCACATTATTACATCCCCGAAAGACTCGAAAACAAGATATTGAACTGACGAAAAGAAGAAAAGGAATATATTATGAAAATGTTTCAAGTGCGTCAGCACAGTAAGGTATAAAATAAACGCTATTCAGCTTAAATTTTTAAAAAATAGACAAAGTTTGTAAAGTTTATTTCTCTAAATAATGCCTGTAGGATTGGGGTCCTACACTACCTACTACATCCCCTTCTCTTCTTATACCACCTCCTCAATACCCTCTCCCTGGGCTCCACCACTGTCACCCATTCAACCACCCTACTCCTCCCTCTTTACCCCCCCCCCCTTTCCTCGTTCACTTCCTCCACCCCATCTTCTTTCCCCATGCCTCCCTCTCCCTCATCCACCACCCTCCTCCTGCAGTCTTCCCCCGGCACCGGAACATAGATGACATAGAAACCTACCCACTTATATTCCCCCCGGGCACATCATTAAAACTCCCTGCCAGGTAAACATTCCCGCTAAGGCCATTTACAAAGATAAAGTTTCTTTTTAACCAAAAATATTCAGCTTGACTTCGTGCAGTAAATTTTCAGATGTATGTTTTACCTTTCTAAAGTCTTCCGGAAGTACACGCCGGTCTGCTAGAAGTTCGAAACAACATACAGACTTTGTGCCGTTGAAGTGCACGTGATACTTATCTCCCCTTTTTTGTTAAGGGAGATAGTTGCATGCCATGCTCACTCGAAAGGCGTGCTGACGCTCTAGTAATCTACCATCGTGCAGGACTGGGTTTTCTACTATGCATCTGGCAGTTATGATGCATTGCAGCTAGCTGCTTTCCTGTTTTTTGTTCACTTTCGACAAAAGTATCGATCATGCATCGCTACATTTGGAAAGAATAAACTATCGGTCAAATACCACAAATTGCATCACAACTTGTCATCAGGCCCTTTTAATACATCCCCATAACCCGTTACTACAGAGCATCTTTATATTATTTCAACGTTTGTTCCGCGTGATTTATTTTCCCGGTTTCACCGTGTGCGCAGCAAACACATCAGAGACTTCAGCAAACTTTGAGAAGCAAGTAAATACGAACGCCTTCTGACAAGCGAAATTCTTGCCTTCATCCAAGGTCTGCTCTTCACTCAATTAGCTCGGCAATGAAACCGTGAAGAGGCTGAGTAACTTTGGCCGTATTTGTCCAGGGATTCCAGTGTCCTTAGTTGGAAAACATTTCCTTTGTAGCTCGGAAATTCCTGTTGTTGAGCAAGGGTGACACACGTCACATGTTACTTCGCGATAACGTCGTGACACGTAGATGCCCGGTGACGAAATCTTGCTTTAAAGTTTACCTTTTTCGGCTGAAGTCATTTAACCGAATTAACTTTTATCCTTAGCGCATCGAGTATTGGAATGGCTGGTCACTTAGGCATGAACTATGTTAAAGAAGTGACGGAACCCCGTCCGCATACGCCAGCATGAGGAAGGTTTTCTATGGATGGACGTCAACTCGGCGTATGCTTCATTTCACAACTTACCGGTCTATAGTTCTTCTAGCTCATCAACCATCCATTTTAAAACATACGTAAACACATTCCTTAAAGGCATTAGATTTGATCATTATGTATCTGGTCTCGAGCTGAGTAAAGACTTCAGCTTACTGTTTTCTGGGAGTGACTGAGCAGCTGAAACGCTGCCCCTTTGGTAGGGGAAGTATAGTCGGCTAACGCGTCAACAAAGCAGTCAAAGCTTTTGACCCGAGGTAACAGATTTAGATCTAATCTTTAACTGGTCGAGTATTGAAGTGTTTGAAAGCTTATGCAAAAACTAGTTTACAAAAGGAGCTCTTCTCTTTGGTCCACAAACATCTAAATTAGCAATTGTAGAATTTTGAAAAATAAAAGTTACAAACACTTGCTGTGCATGAAATTAACTGTAACTTAGTTATGATTATTCATACACTTTGCTACTTTTTCATTGTTATTGCATGTGCTATTTACGAATTACACTGACAGGCCAAACGTTTCATGCATGCATTTAAATCTATTAATCAATCGTTTTTTTAGAGTTTTAACGTCTAAATAATAGATCCTTGCAAAATAAAAGTGTAAGTAAATTACAAGTGAAAGTTCGTTTGCCACATAATTTTTTTTACACAGGTCTCGATTATAATTTCCAATGACTTCCATTCGCATTCCTTGAAAAAAATATTTCACTAATTCCAAATGCATAACATATCTGGACTTAATGGTTTTCAGTTTCTAATATAGGCATTTTCAAACTGAAAATTCTGCATCAAAATAGCGTGTACGGAGCATGTGCGTTTAGAGATAACTCACAGTCTGGCAACTGTACTGAAATAGCACGCGTATGTAAAAATAAAAGTCGTCACAGCTCTCTATAGATGTAAGAATTCATCCGCATTGCAATTACGAATGTTCTCGCAGAAATTATTCATTTTCCAATGAATCCAACAGGCCTAATATTGAACAAACTCAAAATGCTCCCTTCTTTCAGAAGCCTGGGACCCATCGTTAGACGGTTTCAGCTTCTAAAATAGGCTCTCCATTGAAGCTCCTCGCGTTTCATTAACGTTTGATGATTCTGGAATCACAGCCCCCGCATCTCAGCATACCTGGAACTGCAACTCTAGAATAAAGAGAGCAAACCTGTCTTGAAGCCACCACACCTGACAGCCATTGAGTCACGTCGGAGGACCCAGCCTTATCTGCCCTTATACACACCAACATAAAGCATATGTATACCTGCGTTCCGTTTTGCTCAATCTGCGAGCAAAGTCATATCTGATACGAAGACCGGTATTTATTTTTGGATGTAAGGCTTCATCTTGTATGATTGGAGTGCAGAGTCGGATGTTTGCTAGCAATTTTTCTTCCGTAAAATCGGCCATTCGTCACTTGAGTCTCAGACGGAAACTCTGAGATCGCTGATTTGATAAGGCGCTGTCGCCTGGTCCCACTCCGGAGACTTGTGAACACGGCAGTGACTCTTATATTAAAGTCTTGGCGTCTACTGAGATGTGCAACCCTTGCCGGATAGTCCGAGTGTCCGTGGTGTTCCACGCATGCTTCAAAATTCGTATGTTAATGATGAGGTTAAGTGTTGGTGTTTGTGGCTCTTGTTGATGCCCAGCGCTTGTTGGCTAATGAAAGTACTCACTGCACCCTTCGAAAGTTAAATGTGCACGTTAGGTTAATCACTGAAGGACCAAAAGTTCCTTCATTTTTTCATAAGAATTGCTGTATTTTAAACTTTCTCTGCGAGAGACACTGGGCATCATGAGGTCCCTAGCGTTTTTCTGACGTGTGGTCTGTGTTTGATATTCAGAGCGTGTGTAAAGTCTCACACGCACCCATAAAAAATACATCCATTCGCCGTTGCTGAGGTAAGCTGTTCATGGCACTTTCCTTTTATTGTAAATCCTTTGTCATATTCGAATGTATATTCTTGTCGATTTAGGCTGAGGTAGGTAACACCGTCGTACATAGGCTGTACAGTTTTCAAAATATTACATGCACCTTCCTTTTTATTCTTCAAACGCAGTTGCAGGGACCAGTGTCGCAAAATCTAGTACCGTACGTATTCATTAAACCCGATGCGAACGAGAGTTGAAACACCGAGACGTTTCCCCCTACCCTTCATATATTACGTTGACGCTGGTACGGCTTCGGCTTGCCCAATATTTCACAGTTTAAAAACAATTGCTTAAGAGTTGATCCACTCATGCAGCTTTTGTCACTAGAACAAGTGTCAGTTGCACACTTTCGAATATCTCTGTTAATTATCTCCGCCAAGGAGGTTATATTCTAGTCGAGTTTGCTGTCTGTCCGTTTGCCTGCGTTTGAACGGATTTCAATGAAATTTATTACTATTGTAAGGAACATTAGGAGAAACAGATGATTAACTTTTGGTGAAGATATGTTTGTTTGTTTGTCTGCCTCATTCTTTTCAATGCCATAACTCTAAAAGTTGGGGAGGGATTTTCATGAAATGTCCATGAATTGTTAAGTAGCTATGTTCCGAAGAGTAAATGAACAAATTTTCGTGACGATCTGTCTATTTGTTTGTTTGTCTCTGCGTTTGAATTTACGCTTGTTGGAAAAATCACTCAAAAAAGTTATGAACAGATCTTTATGAAATTGCAGGATTTGTTAGTAATGTTGATACACATGAATTTATTATACTTTGGTGATGATCGCTTGGTCTGTTTGTGAGTTTGTCTAATGTTTGCCAGCAGCATAACTCCAACAATTACGAAGGAATCTTCAACAAAATTACAGAGGATGTTATTACAGACAAAAGGTACAAATGATTAGCTATTGGTGTTGATACAAAGGGAATCATAGTTTCAGACCTAATTTGAATTTTTCATTACCTTTGCCTTGCTTTGCGGCAGAAACCATTCTACGCTATTCTAACCTGTCCTAGTTTTTATACATACTTTGTCAAACACGATACTAACTTAACGTATCTGCTTTACCCTTAACATATTAGCCTAACATACCATACAGTCTTTGCCAAAATTACCGGTGATTTTCTGTATACTTTGTGAATTAGTTCTACCGATGGAATTTGAAATTTCTTTTTCCTGAAAACGGGCTATGCTTAATAGTTTGAAAGCCTGGAGTCAAATAAATAAAATACCCAGAGGTCTTTCGAAAAAACTCCTTCGTCATGAATACACCTGGGTGTCATCATACAAGTATTTCAAGGGATTCATATTGGTATATAGTTGAGCACTCTGAAGGCGCATACCTCCGCCAAGCAAGTCACGGTAACGAAATATTAAACTGGTATCAATACCAAAATCTAATCATTGGTGCCTTTTAAACAGTATTAAGAGTTTCTGTAGTTTTCTTCAAGATCCATTAACAACTTTTTGAGTTATAGACTACTGCTAACAAACATTCTGACAAACATTAATCAAAAACACAAACGGACAAACCGGTCATCACCAAAATTTAATCATTTATGTCTTAAATAACATTATTAACAACTCCTGTAAATTTCATGCCGGTCCTTTCATAAGTTTTTGAGTTTTTTGTGCTAACAAGCATAAATTCAAACACCGCGACGAACTAATAAGCGAGCAAAGTGATCATCACAAAATTTAGCCATTTACTCTTCGTAACAAAAACTTGTTCGTAACTTTTTGAGTGATGGCAACAAGAAAAATGGGGCGGACAAACAAATGGATGAACGGTTCTCCACCAAAAGTTAATCATCTGTTCCTCTTAACATACCTAATAATCCCTGTAAATTTTATGGAAATCCGTCATTAACTTTTTGTGTTATCTTGGTGGCAGACTAACAGTCAAAGAGACAGACAGACAAGTTAACCATTGATCTCAGAGTGCTCTCTAGTTCACACATGAAATTTAATTTTCTAAGCCAATGTTATCCTTTCGAAACGCCTGTATCAGCAAGAACTACATACCTTCCATGTAGCACAGATAGCAATGTCGCAAGTGACTCAAAATCGTCTTAACGCACTCAGGGCATACATTTATTAAAAATGCTCGAGTCCTCTTGGTAACCCACAACCTGCACCGTGGCTCGACCTCACGCAAAAAGAGTAAGACGAACGCTGAACAAGCCTCTGTATACACACAACTTTGACTGAGCCCCGAACAGACGTTGTGGACACACCTAGTACGTCAAAGTGGGAATCCTCGCATTCTCTTCTATCCGGCAGGCTGTCAGTATTAAGAACTCTTTATAATGATGGAGCCTCTATACTCTTGCAGAATTTCTGGCCCCCTCAGCAGTTGATTTACATTATCGTTTCTGGAGCGGTCTAAAATTCTGCTAAGGTATGCTCGTCTCCTCCCTCTCCTCTGCATCAGGGAAGAAAAGGCTGCCAAATAAAAAAAAAATGCAGTCCTTTGCTCCTGTAAACGCTGGCCCAACATTAAAGAACGATGGCGGCGAAGTTGCTTCGAAAATGGCTGTTGGTCCAAAGGAAATTATGCTGATTGAGCAATTCTAGTGAACAATGGCAAATAAAATGGTCGTTACTTGAGATGTAAGGAATGTAAAGCCATTGCACTCCTCAGGGCCGTGGCTCA
>LQNS02278182.1:6906743-6920735 GCA_001587735.2 Parhyale hawaiensis
TGATGGATAGCTTTATTTCCCGGTAGACTTAGCATAATTAGAGGATGCTCCTCTGCCCGACAAAATCAAGAGAAGAATGCCGGAAATATTAAGTTACGGTGGGATTTTATGGAATATTTTCAGGCGCTTGTTTACGCAAGCTGCCTAATGGCAAACAGATGAGGGCCGGAGACCGACCCTCCCTGTGAGCGGGATAGTTCCATGATGGTAATGCCGGGGGCATGCGATGTATTTCCGCGCTACAGAAATTATGTCAACTCTTGAAGTTTAGATAGTAAAGTGGAGGTCTAATAGCGCAGATGCAGTAACCACATAACATCACCGTAATCAAATTTGTGCGCTTAACGACAACTGAATATGTCGAATTAGCTCCCCAGTCCTAATGTGGCCGGCTGAATCCTATGTAAAACATTTTTGCTTTCTGTTTAACATAGAGATTTAAATCTAATGTCCTGTGTGTTTCAATACATGACAATTGTATAATATTTCTTTACGCTTGTCGTATCTTTGGAAAGCTGCTCAAAGACTACAACTCGCACTGAAAATGTTTAGTAATTAAGACCTTAACTCTACCAAATTTGATGTCTAAGCAATGAAGGCATTTGAAGTACCTCTTCACGGTAGCAAGGGAAATAAAATTTGTTTCCTTCCTACAAAAAACTTTATTTACTCTGAGTTTAAGCTAAGCAAAATGAATAGACGATCAACGAAAAGTAGGGAAAACATTCTTTATCACCAGGATTAGTGAAAACGACGGAGGTGTATATATTGTTGACAGTCCACGACAGCCCGAACCCTTGTATGCCAGACTTATAGGAGGCGGAGCAACCAAGCAACTTAGCAAGTAATCAAGCAAACAGCAAGCTGTGTATTAATGCGTAGTGTGATTATTTAGCCATCGCACCCGCTTGGCACAATAATTAAATTTGCGTTCAGAGAGACTTCGGGACAGGAGTCCTACCTAGCTCGACGTCCATCAGCATCTCACACTACTTTCATATACAATGTAAAGTCATTTTTCTACAAAGCATTTATTAGTAGCCTGCTTTAGAGCGATATTAGGATACCAGCCATGCCTGGAAGCTCGGTTTCTAGAGCACCCGCATCTAAGGTTTCAAACGCATTCAAAAGTAATTGAAAGGTCCAAACGATCGAGGGAGGCCGTAAAAATGAAATACTGGTCTTTGCGGTAAAGCTCTAAGACTTGCGCTCGAGAAGCTGCCGGCATTAATCTTCTCAAGTTACCGTGAAAGTGAAGATATCCACAGAGGTATATTTCCAAGTCTCTCATTGCCGGAGGTGATACCTCAGAGTCGCCAGACTGAGGCTCAGTTTTGGGTGATTTAGGTGACTGCTGCAAAGTTGCCGTAGAAAGTGGACAGCAAGTGTCCTAAGCCGAAGAGTAGCTCACCTTTTGAAAGAGTACGGAGACTCACACGTAGGGTGTGGGAAGACCCAGTGATTTTCAATGGCTCGCCTATTTGGGACTTATCGAGACACTAACCGATATGTAGAGAGACTCCAACACTAGGAGCGACACACACACACTCCGTACTTTCTTCAGCCAAGAATGTATGAGAATAGGGTCTTAAGTACAGTCATAAAATCGACAATGCATTGCATACATTCCAGCCACAATCATCGATCTCCCATATAGTGTGATAAATGAAACACCTCAGGTGCAACCAACTGCATACTGTTAACAATTACTCACAATTTTGTTTCGTTTTATCAAAATAAAATATAAATAAAAGTACACCAGCAATAAAGAGAACATGTGAAGCATCTGCACCAACCCATTAAGATTCAACAGCAAACAGATGTGAACTCCAACTTGCTCTGAAACTTTATAACAGATTTGGTTGAATAGAACGCCATGTATTTAGTAAAAATTTCTTCTAATGTACGATTGTCTAAAATGACTTCTTGGTCAGTTTTCTGCAGTAGTTGGCCAAAGTTGAGGTTGTTGCACTTCATTGCTGGTGTTGAAATTGGTTGGCAACGCGTCTTCAGGCCGTAGTAAGCTGCAGGAAAGCTGAAGTCTGTTTTCGATGGTAAAAATAGATAGCTGCTTGTGGCATTAAAAAGTGGTAAGAATAGATCCGACAGCACTACTTACTGACACCAACTTCTATCTATTCTTACCAGCGAAAACAGACGCCTGCTTTCCTGCAGCTTAATTACTACGACATGATGATAATAACGAGCTATGATCGAAACACGTCGCTGACCAACTTCAACACCAGCAACGGATTACAAGAACCACAACTTTGGCCAACTACTACGCCAAACGGGCCAAGACTAATCCAGGAATTCGTACTTTGGAGAAACAAATAAAGAAATTCTAACTAAAAATTTGGTGCTCTATTCGTTCAAATCTGCATAAAAGCTGGGTTGCCATCTAAGTAGTCAGATACATCGTGAAACGTAAATCTGCACATTCATTTTATTGAGAGTCTTTTCAATATAGTAAGTTTGGCAACAGTTCAAAGTTGTTTTGTTAGAATGTTCATGCACTAAACTGAAAATTTTATTAACACTGCACTAGTCATAGGTTATTTTAAGATATATTTACACAATAAGAATCTTTTGAGGTTACCTTCATCAACCTGATTTTAATTTCTGAAGGATTTTTGTTGAAACAACATTTAAGGCTGACTCTTAAGAAGACATTCACGCTCCAGGGATACTGACGTTTGCGATAGCAACTCTGTAGCTCATTCAATCTCGCCGACTGGAGAGTTTATGGGCTACAAGGATTGCAGTTGTCAGCAGCAATGACAAATTTCCTACGCGTCTACAAAAGAAAATTGTCGCAAGTTTGCCAGTAAAACCCATCTCATTTCCATCGCGATGAGCTTGCTCCAAAAATATGGGGATTTCTCTCGAGGTTCGCCAGTGATCAAACAAAAAAAGGGGAAAATGAAGGGAAGTACAGAGTACAATATATATAACTCCTCATGGTTTATTCATTCTCCAATAATAATTAATTACATTATTGAATATGCACGTGTACATAAATACCCGAAGTGTACATACATATAAAGTGTATTACGAGGGTCGTTCCAAAAATAATGCCTCCTATTTTTAATTCAAAAAGTTGAAAAGCTAGAAAAAAAAAATGTGCCACCGTAAATGAACGGTCTTTTTTGCTCCAGAATTTATTATCCATCTATTCATCACTATTCTCAATATACTTTTACCAGCTATAAACGAGAGCTTTGATGCCTCGGTCGTTGAAGTCAGCCCCTGTAGAAGTGGTCCATTTTTACAGCTGCGATTACGGCGTTGTTGTCGGGGAAACGCTGCCCACATAATGCGTCCTTCAGAGGTCCGAACTAGTGGATTTCTGACGGTGCTAGATCGAGACTATACGGTGAGTGAGACAGAACCGTCGAACTGAACTTGATCACAAATTCCGTGATCTTCAAACTTGTGTGTTGCCCAGCATTGCCATGTTGCAAACAGCGTTTCCCTTTTCCCTGGCCTTACACGAGCAATCCGAACTTTACGCTTGGTCAATGTTTCAGTGCAATGGTCAGAGATAACACCCAAATCCTACTTTACACGCATTTCTTTCATCGTTATCCGCCGATCGGTGCGGATGAGTAGATCGAGACACACTTTGTTTTCCTGGGTGTTGGATGTGCATGGGCATCCGGAGCGTACTTTGTCATCACTCTGAAATCAACGAGCTCATCTCCTAACTGAGGTAATATCAACTGCATCGGCTTCGTAGACGTTCACCAGTCGCCGGAGAATCTTAATGGGTTCAATTCTTTCTGCGGGGAGGAATTCATTGACGCATCTCTGCTTCTGACGCACGACCATGACAGGGTTGCTGTCTTAGAGTGTCACACCGTTATTGTCGGCAACAGAGAGATAAAACTTTTTCAGGTCGTGAATGCATAACTTCAGTCACCATAACAATGCAATTTGCAATTCCCTTGGATTTATTCGAGCGGAATTAAAAAAAGAAGGCATGACTTTTGAAACGGCAATCGTATTATATACCTGTAAAGACACTAATATTAGCATGAGCCTTTACTGTTCAATCAACTTTAATTTCTTCTTAACTACAATCACACATATATACAGATAAGAACTGTAGAAGAACTCTGAGAGCGCATACCTCCTCTAAGCCAGGCAGTGTTAAAGAAAAGTTCAAATTGGTCCTGAAACCAGGATTTCTTTTCATCATCACCAAAAATTTGGTCGTTTGTGCCATTTATCATAATAACATTCCTTCCTGTAATTTTCTTCAAGATCCGTCTGTAAGTTTTTGGAGTTATGGTCTGATAAACATAGAGACAAGCAATCAAATGAAATGATAGCTCATCACAAAAATTTATTAGTTGCTCTTCCTAACATGTCGCTACATAGTCATTAATGCAGTTCTATTATTCATGACTATGTTTTTCATAAATACATAAATTCCTGTATTCTTCAAATAAGTATCCATAAATACATCGTAAACTGATGAGAATGATCTCTTATATAATGTTCAAGACTTAGGCTATACCATACAATGGACACATGTTATATTTTTGAACGTATTTACATTTTGCGCATATGTTTCGCGTTTCTCTATATTATTGTATGAAGCATGAATGAAAGATGCAGTGCAAGCTATTGCAGTTCTATTATGACGCACACTTAAAACACCAGCGTTCGTTGTAACAAATTATTAGAATGATTTGATGCAGATGTGTATATATATATATATATACATTTAAATTTTACTGTAGAATCCAATTTTTAAGTACTTATATAATTTAAAATGCAATGGCAATCACTGTTTAACAAACAGATACAGAAATAAAGCAGGGTAGCGCTATATATTGAAGTACTCGGCGCAAGGTGTACCTACACACGCACGCACACACGCACTGGCACCACTTTGCCTACACTGCCAGCGTCTCCAGAATTTTCGCGTTTTTCGGGCTAGTGCGCTCCGGCCCTCTATGAGCTATTGCCATTATGTTAATGGGATATAATGGACTGGGGAAAAGAGAAGAAAAAAAAGAGGAGAAGAATTTCAGCCAAAGAAACGATCATAAATTCATGCAAAAATGATCAATAGCCGCTGATATGCGGAGCTTAAAGATGTCAAACTGTGTAGTTGGAGCGGAAGAGAGAAGAAGACGGATTAAAGTGGCCTCGGAAGCTTTGGCCGTTAAGAGTGTGTGACTCCTGGAAGAGGAATCCTTAGCTATGGGCATGTCTCTTCCAATGTAAGTCAAGATGATTTTTAAACTCGTTGACTGATTTCGCACTAACAACGTCGGAAGAGACTCTATTCCAAATGCTGACTATGAAATACGAAAAGAACTGCTGTCTTAAGGTTGTTCTTACAGCTTTATGCTTGAGTTTTTGACAGTTGTTTCGCAAGCGATCATTAAGGTCTCTTTCAAAGAGACATATTGCGGTTCATCGATAGGATAGAGACTATGGATGGTAGGAGAGGCGGAGGACCCAGACGTGACATCTGCACTGATGCATCTGGAGTTGGAGTAATTTCCTCCCCGTCCGTGAGAGGCGTATTGGTGATAACTGAGCCCCCATTGCCCTCAGGATCCCCAGTCTTTACCCCACTAGGGGATGAGATCTGAGAATTAGAGGAAACGGCCATAGGGACATTGGGAGCCGTTTGCTCCATCGCTGGCAAATCGGCTGGGAGGGCGTGACTGTGGGCTGGGGGGCGAGGCTGCTCAATAATGGTCTTAGGTCTTTTGCGCAAGCCTCTGTCCAAAGCAGCGGTGGCTGAAGCCGCCGCATCGAGCAGCATTTCTCTGAGGTTAACAGTAGAATTCCCTTTATTATGACGTTTTACTACTATAGTGTACCAGGCTGCAAAAATAAAGAAGTTATTTGCACTGACACCCTTAGAACTCATGCCTATCGTGAATTTGCAGCGAAAGATCAATTTACACCATAGTGTAAGCGACTGTAAAAATAGCAAAATTTGCGAGCACCAACATCCTTAATCTCTTGATTCAGCCATGTAAGACGAAATGCATCTGCCAGCTTGTCTTCCGAAATCAAATTTCAGAAGAGTGATAGCGGTTATTTGTTTCAGCAAAGAATTACAGCCCTCTTGTCCGTGCTACCAAAATGTACTTCAAGAGTATTAGCCAACCTTTAAAATTGGCCAAAAACTACAAGATCAAACCCGTTCATCACCCTTATGTAAGATATTAATACATTTGGTATAACTTATAAGCATGGTGTGCGTAAATGTTTTAAGCCTGAGGAAAAGTCGACAGATAAACACATAAACAAACTAGAGCACTCTGAGAGCGCATACCTCCGCCAAACAATGCAATGGTAACAAAAAATTCAAATTGGTTCTGAGACCATTATTTTCTCTTTATCAACTTCAAAATATAATCATTTGTGCCTTTTGATAGTATTAACACATTCCGCGATTTTCTTGAACCCCACATAACTTTTTGAGTTATGCTGCTAACAAATGTAATGGCAAATATAAGTCAAACATGCAAACGAACCAACCAAGACTTAATCACTCATGTCTTTTAAAATTTCTAACAACTCTAAATTTCATAAACATCCATTCAGAACTTTTTGAGTTAGTACGCAAACAAGCACAAAAACAAACACAGTAACAACTACACGAACGAACAAATAGATCATCACAAAAATTTGATCATCTACTCTTTGTAATGAAGCTAACAACTCACGGAAATTTCATGAAAATAGGTAAATAACTTTTTGAGTTATGACATTGACAAAAATGAGACAGACAGACAAACAAACGGATGTACGGATCTTCACCAAAAATTAATCATCTGTTCCTCCTAACATACTTAACAATCCCTGTAATTGTCATCTAAATCCGTCCATAACTTTTTAAGTTATCTTGATGACTGACTGACAAAGAGACAGATAGACGAACCCGACGAAAATATAACATCCTTGGCGGAGGTAGCTAGATCTGCTCTCTCAGAGCGCATACCTCCGCCAAGCAAGGCAACGGTAAAGAAAAATTCAAATTGGTTCTGAGACCGTGTTTTTCTTTGTATCAACATCAAAATCTAATCATTTACGCCCTTTAACAAACAATTCCAGTAATTTTCTTGACGATCCGTTCCTAAATTTTTGAATTATGCTGCTAACAAACAGTCTGACAAACATTAGTCAAACACACAAACAGACCAACCGATTAGAACCAAAATTTAATCATTTATATATTTTAACATTACTTAACACTCCTGTAAATTTCATAAGATCCGTACATAACTTTTTAAGTTACTGTGCTAACAAGAATAATATTAAACACAGCCACAAACAAACGAGCGAACAAACAGATCATCACACATTTACTCCTCGTAATATACTTAACAACTCAAGTAAATTTCATAAAAATTCGTCCACAATTCTTTGAGTTATGGCATTAAGAAAAATGAGGCAGACAAACTCACTTACTTAACAGTCCCTGTAAATAACATAACCTCCTTGGCGGAGGTAATAAATAAACGACAGTGGATCCCGACATAGTTTGTGGCTTACCTCAAGGTTAGATTAGGTACGTTAAATTAGGTTAGGATCAGCTAGAATAGGAGCCTAACCTAGCTTATAGGTACGCACAGTTTTCCAGAATCTCAGGTAGGCCATGAAACATACCCGCATCCTAACAGTTTTTGTTACAGTTTGCAATTGATTTTGTAGTTCTGATGCCACAGACATGTTTGTGGGCGAAATTGCATTGCAGCGAATACATCACACGAAGACTTAATTAAAGAGTTAATATCGTCAGGCAATGCCTGCAGACACTGCAAATGTCCCTTGCACGTAGGAGCAGCTATCGCTTCAACTTGAGCCATTACAGGTAACAGATCGTTAAAGTTAGTGACTCTATTTGTGTATACACTGAGCTTCCATCAAGTTTCATTGCGTTATTGATTGACTTTTTCACCTAGTGTTATAAAGCTTCACGTAGGAGCTTGGACGAGGCCACCGCGACTGTGTGTCTCGGTGGCCTCGGCTTGGATCGTTGAAAGTAGGTATGCTTTGCTGGCAATAGTCCTCCATGTCACGAGACCTCTCAGTATACATACAGACGCAAGCTGCAGTACCATTAAACTTTTTTAAATAATGTATTAGGGTGTGTAAATTTGATTTTAATGATGCCGTGGAATTTGTCAAACAGAGATTCCTAAAACAGAGAAAGTTCCTGATACTGAGCCTTTCCGAAGCTGAAAAAGCCATAAACGTACACTGCGTGTAGAGCGCCATCTGTAGTGAACTGGAGCAATACCCGACGCAAAATTGAGTTGCCGGCAAAAAGGTGCAGTGAAACTTAATCTGCAGTATATTCCACAGTAGAACCTCACGATATCCTCGAGTGTTAACCAAAGAAAATGTTTTGTGAGTGTAGGAAAATCAGTATCATTCAGTATTTGTCATCCCGAAATCAGACGCCTCCCAAAACTGAGAAAATACGCCCTTTTGTAAGTTTTAGGAGTTCCCCTGTAGTACGCGCATGGGACAAAAACTTCTTTTTTTTGGAATAAGGTGCCATGGAATTTTTTTTATAAAGCTAATAGAAGTTCTGATAACATGAGGGAGCACCCCACAGACTTCCTCAGTCTTCGGCGTTAGGGATTTTTTTTATGCCCGCTGTGCTTCCTTTTATTGTCGTTCTCCTACTATTTATGCTTCGTTCTGTTCTGCTTCTTCCTTCCCTTACTTGCTGCTCCCATGCGCGTCGATCCAGTCTGGGAACACCCTTGTCCATGGGTTCCAACTTTCTCTCGTCATACTTCAGATGTCATCGATTGACATAGCGAATTCCAGTTAACCTAACTCACTAAGGGCTTTACTTGTCCGAAATTTCAGTCAGGAGCGTTGGTTTTACCACATTAAATTGTATTTCAGGCGGATAAGCTCGAATCGATGACCGAAAGTTCACTCCTGCTCCATAAAATGGAGTTTTCAGCAATCTCAAACGTATTCGGATTGCTCCAAGCACCTGAAATTCGACCCAAAGTTGCAAAACAAACTTACAAGTCCAAAATTCAGGACAAGTCAAGCTTAGTAATCTTGGCTTACCTCAACTTTGTGATGCTGGTCGATGGCACCACGTACTTCTCCGGCAACATTTTTGCATGGCTGCAAAGAGTGGAACTAACATGAGTATAAAACTCACTGTGTTGAAATAGTTGTTTCACAGCAAGAAGTTTCATTCGGAATTTTGAAATTTGCAGTAAAATAATTCGCTGCTTACGTTAAGAAGGTTGTATTGGTGCTCTTGATTTGCTGATGTTAGCTTATGTTAACTAAAATAATTACATGCAAATAGTTAATTACTTTTTGAACACAATAAAATCTAGCTACTCTTAGACCACCGCTGGAGAGATACTAAGATGAAGAAATAACTCGTAGAAATACTGAATAAAAATGCAAAATGCACGAATTGATAAATACTGAGTATCATGCCGTGTTGTAAGCACGACATGAAAGATAATGTTCTATAGAGAGTGGAGTTATAATATAAGTTACAGGTGAATTCCGAACTGAAAGGCACACGATGGACTAACTAAGTTAAGAGCTTCATCAAGTCCATACTGAAATTCATAGCCAATGAATGTTCTTTTTTGGTATTTTTCTTATCTAATTAAACAATTATTTCGGAACAAACTGAAAGTCATTTGAACACAACTATTCGAAACATAAGGAGTGATAGGGTAATTACCTCCGCCAAGGAGGTTATATTTTCGTCGGGTTTGTCTGTCTATTGTGTCTGTCTTTCTGTCTGTCTTCAAGATAACTCAAAAAGTTAATGACCAATTTTGATGAAATTCGCAGGGCTTGTTAAGTATGTTAAGACTAAGATGATCCGTTCATCCATTTGTTTGTTTGTTTGTTTGTCTGCCTCATTTTTCTCAATGCTATAACTCAAAAAGTTATGGACGGATATTTAAGAAATTTACATGAGTTGGTATGCATATTATGAAGAGTAAATGACCAAATTTTTGTAACGATGCGTTTGTTCGTTTATAACTGTTTTTAATTTCATGATTGTTAGCAGCATAACTCAAAAAGTTGTGATCGGAGCTTCCAAAAAATTACTGAAGCTGTTAACACTATTGAATGGCACAAATGATTAGATTTTGGTGTTGATACAAAGAAAATCATAGCCTCAGAACCAATTTCAATTTTTCGTAACCGTTGCCTTGCTTGGCGGAGGTATGTATGCGCTCTCAGAGTGCTCTAGTTTATAATAGGTACATGTTGGAACACCGATTGTTTAAATTATTATTGAAACTTTTTAGCATTAAAGTTACCACTTTGGCTATGGAGGAGAACAATCGTCTGCTGTTTACCCTCCGAACTTTCCACCGCCTGTCACTCAACTAGAAAATTTCATGCTTATGTTAACTCGGCGGATCGTGTGCATGCATCAATTGACCAAACACTTGAAAGAGCGTCCTTCCATCCAATTCTTTATGCAGTTTATGATGTTGGAGTTATGAATATTGAATGCTAATCATGTGATGATGGTCTGAAAAAACAGACCAGGTNAGATATATCACATAGAATATGTTATCTGCCCAATAAGTTTACAACTACTTTTTGATGGGCGTGTTCTCTGTACTGTTTCTGTATAACGTATGATTTTTAGCCTCTGGCATAATGTATGAGAGAGCAATAAAGGTGTAAAGGTGTAAAGGTGTATGTTTGTTAGCTCATGAACTCAAAAAATAATGCATGGATCTTTGTGAAATTTATAGGAGTTGCTAGTAATGTTAAAATGATCAAACTTTGGTGCAAATTGGTTGGTTTGTTTGTATGTTTGACTCATGTTTGTCATAATGCTTGTTAGCAGCAGAACTCAAAAAGTTATGAGCGAAGCTTCAAGGAAATTACTTAAGCTATTAACACTATTGAAGGGCACAAATGATTAGATTTTGGTGCTGATACAAAGAAAATCATTGCCTCAGAACCAATTTCAATTTTTCGTAACCGTTGCCTTGCTTGGCGGAGGTATGTATGCGGTCTCAGAGTGCTTTAATTATAATACGTACATGTTGGAACACCTATTGTTTGAATTATGATTGAAACTTTTTAGCATTAAAGTTACCACTCTGGCTATGGAGGACAGCAATCGTCTGCTGTTTACCCTCCGAACTTTCCACCGCCTGTCACTCAACTAAAAAATTCCATGCTTATGTTAACTCGGCGGATCGTGTGCGTGCATCAATTGACCAAACACTTGAAAGAGCGTCCTTCCATCCAATTCTTTATGCAGTTTATGATGTTGGAGTTATGAATATTGAATGCTAATCATGTGATGATGGTCTGAAAAAACAGACCAGGTAAGCGTTAACTTTCTCATGCAAGGAATTAACAAACGTTTCGCGGCACGACTTCACTGCATTGCCAACCTACCAACCAAAGTCCATGACATTAAAGTTCTAAGTTTACGATGAACTTCAATCAGAGAAAATGACCAGGGCGATAGAATCCACGTCAACAGAGTAATCTCGACGAGAGTTTTGGGCCCGTTCGCTAAGCACCTGATGACGTATTGGTCATAAACGTCTTGAGGTCGTAATAGCTTCCCAGTTCTTTGGAGAAGGAGAGGATACCCCGACAACATGTGAGATTGACTTTTAGTGATAAAGTTGCAACTTTGAGTTAGGTCTTTTCCCGGTAAGCGGGTTTTGTCACCTCCATCCAACTGCCCACTGGCTGCTCCTTCTACACAACGATTATTATATTCGGTGCCTAATGTTAGCCCCTGGTTTTTTATTTTACCACAGGAGACTGTCAGTCAATTGACATCGTTAGTAAAAATGTTATATAAGTATATATGTTCCATGCTCGTACTTGTGATATCTGATAAATTTTCGAAATATCGTTGCCATTGGTAAACCTATAGAATATTTTCATCAAGTTAATTTATCGTTCGACATTATATACTGTATGCATGTTTTCATGCGCTTACACTACAGTTGTATATATCGTGTGAAATTGCTGTTGCCGCATCACGCATACTGTGCGTGTGAGGCCATTATAGTTAATTGATTACATTAATTAATTAATTTCTGTGCAGCATCGAGGATTATCATAGGAGAGATTTATCCATGCAGGAGAATGTGGAAAACTGTCGCAGTAAAAAGTAATAAATCCTTTCTTTCGTTATTGCAGCTACAATGCTGGTGAGTCAAACAAGAATTCAGCATATATTGCAATGTACTCCCTCTGTTCCGCAATAGTTGTACCCAAATGTTATGTATATTGTTTCGATATAATTGTTCCGTTGGATAAAGAAACACCAATAAGAAGAGACCTGAAAGATCCATCGGCACTAATTATTAGTGAGATCCACTAGACTGGCGGCGTGAGAACGGAGGAAGTTTCATAAGGTTAACAGACTCCCACGCAACCAGCCCAGCAAGCGAAAAAAGAAAGAGAGCATCAGACATCACAGAATAGCTCTGTTTAAAGATTACTTAAGCTGCCAATACCCGCACCAGCAAAGACAGAGCCATCAAGACCATTCTAAACATCTACATATGATGGAAAAAACGTAATGTAGGGGATGAACTTGCTAAACCTTTTGCGCAAGGTCTTCCCTACGTCTCTTTTATTAATCCCGAATTCCCCTGCAAATGAACTTTTTGGCTACGCAAAAACTATTTCAAAACAGAGGGAGTGTGTTTTTTTTTTTTTTTCATCAGAGATCTGTTGCTTTTCTAAATTCTTTCACGATGTTTCTCATTTCTGGCCAAGTCTACATGCTCTTTCGCACTGCCCATCGGAGTGTACTAGAATTGCCCTCGATCTTTTACCAGCAAAAAATGACACTTAAGTGCCGGTTGAATTTTGCCATCAACAAGGTCCTGATCATCTCAACACCTTCAGCGTTTCCTCAGGAGAGCCGCGGCCCCGCAATTTCCTCGTAAAATTGAGTAAAGTCTCTCGCTTGAGGTCCCGACAGCCTGGCTCTGGCAGCACGAAAACACAGCCAGGATGTTTTCCTAAGCTGCGGCTACTCAATTTTGGGTCCAAAATGCATCTTCATGAGGGAACTACATTAAAGTTGCTCCTTGCCTGAGGCTGTGCTTGCCTGCCATGGAGGTGTGAACTACGTAGCCTGAACCACAACCTCTTATGGTGCTGCTGCTGCTCGTTACATTGTACTGGAGTGCTTAACTCTGTAAACTGGACTATCTCTGCTAGTATTCACACTTGGAAATAAGTATGTGAATTATGTGTGTACCTCAACCACCCAGTTTCTATGCCTATCCGATAATGTTAAGATGCCGATCTCGGTTTCACTGTTACGTATCATACTGTGGAAGTTAAGTTTTCACAGTTATTCAGTGCTGGTACTATTGTCCTTCACAAATTTTTGACATAATCTGATCTAAGACTGAGTATTGTGGATTTCAGTAAACAGTGAAAATTATTCAGAAGTGCACTATGTACATAGCTGCATTCTATATTTACTCCGAAGTTATAACAAACAGTACCTGGAACTCTGATACAGTAATGTTCTAGACTTAACTGTGCTTTTTATCTGCGCTAAGCCAGCTCTAGTTCAGCTTACCTATCAAAGGCTTTGAGTCCGAAGCCTTTTTTCTACTGTGCTTAATCTCATGTAATTGAATGACAGAGTCAAATGAAAAAATAATGCACTGACGGCATTTTGTATTTTGCAAATGACAATTTATTTTGTACTTTTCAAAAATATTTTGTTCACTACCCTGTCATTTTCTGAAGGGAAAGCTTCTCTGCAGTTTGCCTGTCGTGATCAGCAGCGATGGCTCGACAAGTCTCACTAGAGTTTGACTATTGCACTAGTGCCAAAGTAACCCGCAATGAAAATTATGACTTAGCAAAAAGGAGCTGAATATTCTAAGGCCAGAGAGGGCCCCAGATATTGGGCCACATCAAACATCGCTTAGGAGGCCCCAAAGTCGCTCATTAGGTCCTAAATTATGGAAGGAACTGGAGAGCAGA
>LQNS02278182.1:6926456-6948130 GCA_001587735.2 Parhyale hawaiensis
GCAACATTGCTCTCTAAACGAATGGCCTACAATAGCAAATGCCATTTGATGCACTGCCATTAGCTGTGCTCCTTTCAGATACATAAATTTACTGAAGACAAACGAAAACATGAGAGAATCTATGGGGGATGTTGAAAAATTTCTGCTCTTAGTTAATGGCTTGTAGCGACTATAATGTCCTTTGATGCGGCAGCGCTGCCAACAGCTATGCCCGAGTTATATACGAAATCTTACTCCACATCAACGAGAACACATTGTAATCCATGAAGGATGGTTAAAAAGTTCTAGTTAACCAGCATCTCCTTCTACAAAATTATATTAACTGTATAATGTCTTTATTAACGGGTGGACACAGACTATCCATTGGTGTAAATCTACCGGAATACACTAAGTTCCCCCTTCCCCTGTCAGCCTCATGACAGAATACCTCAGAATGCTGCACCCTTAATATGTTGTTCACAACATCCAGATAATGCAATAATTATATTTTATTTGTTTATTTATTTATGTATTGTTTGATGCGACTGTATATAATTAGTTCACGAAGATAACCCTGTCGCAACTTGAGAAGTTCGAATGTTCGTTTACTTGCTAGGGAAATACGACAGACACCCCCTCACCCTTGCTAGAAATTTCAGCTGGCCTGCATCTTTTTTTAAATTGTTCATTTAACTTTTTTCTTCAGCTAAAAATGTCACAAATGTCTACCTCACTTATCAATAGACCTATTCCTTAGTTTAATTAGCGAACCGCACATTATATCTAGTAGTAATTATTTTCTGAGAGTTCAAAAGAACTTTTTCCTCCACCTATCTAGAATAAGCATAAATCATACTAGTATCTCTCTATACGGAAAATGTGTTCCTCGTATCGTGGTCTTGACAACATTCGCGCTCGGACTGTTCGCTAGGGTCGATCTAGTACGAATATCCTCTTTTTTTCGGCCGAGATCGAGATAGTATACAGAAAAAGATGTGGATATTTTGATGCCATGTCAGCTTCATTTGAACAAAACTCAAGTATAATTTTGTTGGTTCCAAAGGACTATGTTACATAGATAAAATTATTATCCATTACATGTAGCGGAGTCGCAGTCAAATTATCTACGCTTAATTTAGAATGTGCACTGTACTTGTAAACCATTCTAATTCTTGTAAGCCTGTTGTAATTTTAAATTTCTTTATGTTCTAGAATAAAAAATGTTAAACCCACACGTTTGAGCATAAGTATGCCACTTGTATTATGTCTATAACTTTTCCTCTCATCGTGTGGTCTAAGTACAACATTTCACATAGTGCTATTCCTACGAGAAAGGAAAACTAGTTCATCAGAGAGAATTAGTAACGGGTAAACGCCGACTATTCACTGGTGTAAATTTAGAGGCCTACTGTGCACCTTCTCACTATGCCAACTTTAAAATGAATACCTCAGGATACTGCGCCTCTGATATGTTGGGCGCTGCATCCAACTGAGAGAAATTATTTTTATTATGTTTTTTTTTTTTCTTCTTTCATCTTTATATAATAACGAATGGTTTGTAATAACTGACAGTCTTCGGTCTAATGCCAATAGCTATATACAAGTTTCAACAAGAGTATGAAGGCTTCTGCGGTTAAATACTGACAAGTTCCTCCTTTGTAGTTATATTTTATATTACAAACGAATGACTCGATTAAAGGAATATCATCTGCTGCGCTTCCTATTAACCACATTATTTTAGAAGCATAAAAGTGCTGAGAAAAACCGGTGCCGGGTCAACGATAAACTCGAAATGAAATAGAAATGGGTGTAAGTCTATTTATTCTCATATGTAGAGAGTGGCTATTAACTGCAACGCAGCCACAGACATGTTTCTTTAGAATCAACAGTTTCCTTGGTGTTTCGCTACTGCACTGCAGTAGAACACCGCTAATCCCGCAGTTAGTAACCTATTTCAATAAAGTATTCTCATGACCATATATGATACTGCGAATGACATTCCTGAACATATATGAAGAGTTTGTTACTTTTATACCTCTGTAGTGCTGGAGGAAACAGCTCATCTCGCAATGAGTAACCTGAGGGAAGGAATTTCCTTATAATATGTAGATAATTATTTTCCGCGATTGGCATCAGTGGGCGAATGTCAAGAGTTTCCTTGGCTTTATGCTACTGTAGGGCAGGGGGAAACAACTCATGTGGCAATTAGTAACCTATGGGAGGGAAGTTTCCTCATGTGTAGGGCGCGATTATTCGCTGCGAATGACAGCCTCGGACATATTTCTTGTTGCCCGCCGCCTCCATACAAGAAAGACGCTGATCACAAAGCAGCCTGTCCGATGGTAATGCGCCACTGCCTTTCCTAGCAAGAAAATCGGGCAAAAGCTCTGCCTCGATCTCGCCATAAGGGAAAAGTGGGAGAATGTCGAACCAAAGTCGCGACACACACCTAAAATATTCCCCGGGAAATCTGAGAGAATATTTCCTTCTCCCCATACAATATTATTAAGCTTACTGCATGTATTGATAGTCATCGCGCTAAATATTCTCATTGCATTCTCAGCGATTACCTTCTACCACTTCCTCGCATGTTATTACATTTAATATATTTAAAGCTGGGCCTAAATTTTCCTAAGAAAATTTAAAGGAACACTCTCTGTACCTCATGCAATTTCTTTAAACAAATTTATTAAGCAGTGCGCTCTAAGGATAGCTAAGAAATTTGAGGGAGTACTTTGTGCTTCTAGCACAATAATACGTTCGAAGATGTACGACAATTTGTTTGTTGTTCTTTGAGAAATAACTAATTATAATATTAAAGTTCTAGGCTAAAGCTTCGGAGGATGAGAAGCAGCAGTCAGCCAGAGAATCTCCTACAGTGTGTCTGTCCGTCACTAAAGCTACCACGAGGAGTAACAGGCAGCCAGGGCCACTCCTGGCGTGTCTGTTAGTCACTAAGACTGCCAGGAGTAGCAGGCAGCCAGGGCCACTCCTGGCGTGTCTGTTAGTCACTAAGACTGCCAGGAGTAGCAGGCAGCCAGAGCTACTCCTGGCGTGTCTGTCAGTCACTAAGACTGCCGGGAGGCGTAGCAGGCAGCCAGGGCCACTCCTGGCGTGTCTGTCAATCACTAAGACTGCCAGGAGTAGCAGGCAGCCAGAGCCACTCCTGGTGTGTCTGTCAGTCACTAAGGCTGCCAGGAGGAGTAGCAGGCAGCCAGAGCCACTGCTGGCGTGTCTGTCAGTCACTAAGGCTGCCGGGAGTAGCAGGCAGCCAGAGCCACCCCTGGCGTGTCTGTCAGTCACCAAGGCTGCCAGGAGGAGTGAGCCACTCCTGGCGTGTCTGTCAGTCACTAAGGCAGCCGGGAGGAGTAGCAGGCAGCCAGAGCCACTGCTGGCGTGTCTGTCAGTCACTAAGGCTGCCAGGAGGAGTGAGCCACTCCTGGCGTGTCTGTCAGTCACTAAGGCTGCCGGGAGGAGTAGCAGGCAGCCAGAGCAACTCCTGGCGTGTCTGTCAGTCACCAAGGCTGCCAGGAGGAGTGAGCCACTCCCGGCGTGTCTGTCAGTCACTAAGGCTGCCAGGAGGAGTAGCAGGCAGCCAGAGCCACTCCTGGCGTGTCTGTCAGTCACTTAGGCTGCCGGGAGGAGGAGCAGGCAGCCAGAGCCACTGCTGGCGTGTCTGTCAGTCACTAAGGCTGCCAGGAGGAGTAGCAGGCAGCCAGAGCCACTCCTGGCGTGTCTGTCAGTCACTAAGGCTGCCAGGAGGAGTGAGCCACTCCTGGCGTGTCTGTCAGTCACCAAGGCTGCCAGGAGGAGTGAGCCACTCCCGGCGAGTCTGTCAGTCACTAAGGCTGCCAGGAGGAGTAGCAGGCAGCCAGAGCCACTCCTGGCGTGTCTGTCAGTCACTTAGGCTGCCGGGAGGAGGAGCAGGCAGCCATAGCCACTGCTGGCGTGTCTGTCAGTCACTAAGGCTGCCGGGAGGAGGAGCAGGCAGCCAGAGCATCTCTTCGCAATCAACGGCGTCTACATTATGCATGAACGGCCAAGCGGCGGAATTCAGCAAGTCTGCATGCCAATCGAAATAAGCTATCAAAGTTTATTGCTTCGAGTTGCGACCTAAAATGACCAGAAGGCATCCCATCTCTGTATGCTGCGCTTTCTATGCCAAAATCTCCGAACATTCGTTGTCTCTAACACTGCAGCTGCAGAGTGTCTTAACCTCGTGTAACCTGTGAAGCGTGTAGAAGGAAATAGCTGATACGGAAAGCGTGTAGTCAAAGACAATCTTATAGTGCTAGCAAACAGAACTACTCTTTGTACATTTCCTTAGTGAACAACGTCATTGTATGAAAGAAGAAATTGAAAAATCGAGAGAGCATTCTCCGCTTAATAATCTGTGAGTCACACCTTGTTAAGGAAATTAAGTAAACTATTGTTTTCAAGCTTTAGTGACAGTTATAATCTTGAACTTTATTATTATTTACGAATTAAATTCTGTCAGTTTTGAGCAGCATGTACACTTTCATTAAACGTATCATATCATGACTTTTTAACTAGCTGCTTACCAAATTTGAATATTGCAGTATTTCCTCAATCCTTTACGGTTTTTTATTATAGCATAGGGCATCCCTCAATAAGGTTTATTGATATCGCGTTTTTCATATATGTATATATCTTCATGTTAGAGAACCGATCTATACATGGGTATATGTTAAAGACTATACTTGCATTATAATGATTATCTCTCGTGTGTTCCTCACATCGTCTTTCGCTTGTCGTATTGTTAATAACTAACTCAGTGTGAAAAGTAAGAGAAAATATTCTTACATCGGTGATGCATTTACTTCTAACGAGTCACGTAATCCAATAACTTGTTAGTTATGCAATATTTCTACGAATCCCTTATACAGCCCGAACTGTGAGTGATGTACGCACTTTAAAGTGAACGTATAATCCAACAAATAGGATATTTTCAAAACAGCTACAACACAGCTACAACACAGCTTCAAGGTTCAGGACAAATCTTCCCTACATCGGCGATGCACGTATGTACGTACTTCGGTTGAGTGATGTAACCTGACAAGAGGCATGCCATTGTTGAAACATTTCCTTTAGCTCAGAAGCATTTCCCATTGGTGTGTTGCACAACTTGAGGAGGAGCTCATTGCCCTACGCTGACTCGCATAAAGACGAGAGTTTAACTTTAGTTATCACCTTTTTGTTGCAGTCACTAACGAGTCCAGGAATTGTTTTTAGCCTGGAATTAACGAGCGTAACCGCGCCAGTGTTCCCTTCTCTGCACCTTGTAAAGGGGAATGTAAATTGAAAAGAAGCGAGACTTTTCGGCTGCTGAACAGGAACTATTTCCACGAACTCCATTTCATTTGCGAACTTTTAGACTTTTTAAAATTTCAATGCAAAATGTCCTATCGAGTCTCTTCTGTGCCTCTCTTTCCTTGTTTCATCTGAATCTGCTCAAAGTCACAAAAAACTAGGGACGTTTTTGCCCCAAGACGTACAAGCGCGAGATATATCGCGGAGAAGCTATTAGCCATTACCAGGGCAAGCTGCCTGCATTTCACCGAGAACTTGCTACTAAATAATATTTGGCAGTAATTTAACTAAACACATTTGGTTTTGAGAGCTGCAAAAACTAGTTTTTCTTATTCATTATGGAGTTGCTACTTTACATTTTTTAAGTTTTTCGGAAGATGTCCAGTTGGTGTTACACACGCCTCATTTCAAGTGCGGAGGTGTCGATGGTTCGTTCCGCAGTCAGCGGCGAGCGAGCAGGGATGTGTCGTCACGGGTGTCGTCACGGTAATGTACACTCAACCGCTGGCTGGGGGTTGTCTAGTTTGCCTGAGAATTAAACTCTTAACCCTAAAAATCAAACAGCAGGGCAGAGTAACGTGATAACATATTCTAGAGAATTTAATGTATGTATCATTTTAGGAAGGAGGAACTATATCCTTTGGGTCTCCTAACCTAATGCGTAAGGCCACATTACTGGGTTACACGGGAAAGCTCTCCAGGAGCTCTTCGTCACAGCAATGTAGCGTCAGCTATCCTTTGTCACCAAGTGGGACGCTCTCCACAACAGCTGCATAGTGTATGTGTTTGTACCATTCTACTCACTGCGTAAGGTTACATAAAATAATTATTTTTCTGTACGTGTATTTCTTGGTTCATGCATTATCTCAATGCGAACTGAATATCGATCTTGCTTGGGTTCATACTCATATTACAGAAATCGATCTTTCTGGAATGAATAGCGTCGCGTAGCCAAAAAGTTTTATATTCTGTTATTGAATGTTTCAACTAATAGCAAGCTATTGAAGCTGATGTACAAAATAATTTGAGCCGCTTCAGGGATATCCTATCAAGGCATATTGCTTCATCTTTTAATGCATTTGACAAATTTCCTAAAAAACACGAAACACATCCATTCTTTTTCTCCAGCCGCACTGAGTAATCCGCACTTCCGGATCTTACTCACTGGCATTCCGCAGCTCTTCTCAAGCAGAATTAGAAGAAAGATTCTGTAATGCCAGTACGTCTGTGATTTAAATATAAAATATTATGCTACGCGCTTCACCTTGCACAGAAAGTGCAAAACTTTGCAAAATTACTTCAGCCTAAGCGCCTACTATTACATAATAATTCTGCACCATATTTGGTGCATAAGAAAGACATTATTGCGAGATACCTCTCTCGGAGTGAGTCATTCATCAACGCGCTCACGAAAAATTAGACCACTATAAGCCACTTTTGCTCAGAAGAATAAAATATGTTGCCCTTCATTTCACTTTGGAAGGCAAGATATTGCATTGCCTCTGACACTGAACAACGAACGCCTACACGGCATTTCGTGCCGAAGACTAAGATCATACGTATTTATTATTTACTTCTGTCTCCACGCCCAAGTACGAAGCCCTCCACTATGTTTCAACCCAAAAGGAAGATCCTGCTCCGTCTTTCACGCCGAAAAACAGCGTCCTGAAGTTCCGCTCACACCGAAGAACGAACTCTTGCATAGCATTTCGTGGCGAAGGATAGAATCCTTCATTGCTTCTTCCCCCGAAGAACGGAGTTCCGCTGCGCCTTTTCACACAAGATCGTAGTTCGAAGCAAAGGCATCTGACGCTTTTTCTAGGCCCATAATGGACACGGGAAAGCTCTTCAGGAGCTCTTCATCACAGCAATGCAGTGCCAGCTATGCTTTGTCACCACGTGGGACGCTCTCTATATCAGCTGCATAGTGTATGTGTTCGTGCCATTCTACTCACTGCGCGGGGTAACTTTGTACACTTGTAGCAAATACCGTCTGCCCTGCTGTTAATTTAGTGCCATCTGTTGTTAAATTCACGACCACGAGACACTGTAACATAGTCCATCGAAGTTGCACCAGATTTTAGGCTGGAAGATTAACGGGGCCGACAGAAGTGTAGCTACAATCTCAACTTTGACCGTGCAAGTAGTGACGCACTGCGACGTGAATCTGCCCTCCACTCTTGCTGTTATTGTGAACCTTGTGAATACAACTCCTGCTCTGGGTCTTTCTTTCTGCAAGGACATAATCTATGTCTGCATATATATGTAAAAATCATATCGTCGTAAAGATTTTGCCTGCTTTACGTACGGTGTCATTGCGTATGAAATTGCATTGTTGCACCTAAGATCATGCCTCGCTGAGTTATGTTCTTTCTTTAAAAAAAATTATTATTATTCACAGCGAGTGAGGAGCGGCATAGCCTTAGCTTTCAGGACTACAGATATTTATTTAACAAATTTCACTTTAGAAACTCTAGTTGCAAGATGCTGAGCAGCTATCAAAACGGTTTCATTTACAGACGAGTTTCAAATAAGTTGATCCAGGTGATGACGACTTCAATACATCTACGTTTTTCTAATGCTCGTATCCCTAAAGTTGTCCTTTGCTGCTAAACAACAGTGACTCATTCTGAAACTGCAAGAAACCGCTGAAGTATCCGACTGATCTAACAGCCAATCAAAGTAAAAAACTGTAACTGCTGAGTTTCACACCTCACATCCTTTTCCATTCATTGCAGAAGTGCAAATGTAGGTTATGAAACAACTTTTCCCATCGCACAGTGAAACTTTTTGGCTTAAATATTGATCCTTACTCTGTAATGTTCGACTAGATTATCCCGAATGATCTTCACCTAATATTACCATCAAACTTTCGTGAACGATCAAAATATCACTATTTTCTCTAAACAAAACATTGTATTTCTCAGATAGTCAACAGCTGCTAACACAAGTACGTGTCATCCCGTGCAGAAAGTTCTACTATACGTACATTAATAGTCATCTGAAGAAAATAATCAGAAAGTGCTTTTCAGGTAATCTATTTTATCATTTTTGTGGGGACGAAGTCAACTAATAGTTTGTTGGAAGAAATTTTTAGAACTATGCACTGCATACATCCATCCATTAGGGAATCAACTTTCATTGCATAAAGCCAGTAATAATTGAAGAAGAGCAGCGACCATGTAACCTGGGGTGTGTCGCAAACATCATTTTTTGGGTTATTGGTGCTACACCGCGTAACACCGGTGACCCAGCCAGTCGCAACCTATGTCGCAATCATGGCTCAAAGGGCGACTGCGACGCGGGTTACGGCGATGTAGGTCGCCGAGCACAAACGTCTATTTTGAATAAAAGGAGCTTTAAATTAATCCAAATTCGTAACAAATAAACAACTTACACCAGAATAAGTAAATTAGATCAGGTACTTGGAACTTTCAATGAGAAAATTCAAATTAAACGGACTTTTAAAATTTTTTAGCTTACTACGATCGCCGCTAGATGATGTCCTCACGGGCTACGATAACCATTTTTCTGGTTGTGGTAGCCCGGATTTGGCGTGATTGCTACACACCCCGGCAGTCCAGGTATAGCATACGCTGTTATTTAGATACCAGTATGCCTCTTGGTATTTCATAAAGAATAGTATACTTTCCGGCGTTATCAAAAAGAGTGCGGAAAGATTATCTGCACTAGGTTCCCGCTCTAAGTATATGCTCACCAATGCAGTACTTGTGATATTTGTAACTATATTCCTTCAGATTCGCTTCATCCTGTAACACATGACAAGAAATTTTTTAGAGGCAGTGAAACGCGACATGTCAATAACAGAGCTGTCTCTAGAAATTATACCTATTACGATATGCTCAATACCAATTGATTTTCCCAGTATATCAGATAGACGAACGAACGGACCGACAGTGGTTTTATTACCATCTGCGTTTATGAACGCCGAGACTCTAACGTGCATGATATTGCCAAACACGAAGGAAACTATTCAAACTCTGGCTGGTTTGGTGCCGGTGTTTCCATCCATCCATCCATCCATCCACGCTGAAAACAAGCAGCTCTGACACGGGCGAAACAATGCATTGTCTTTGCGTGACATTGAAATGCGATGCCACATATTGCTGAGAACAGCAACTTTTATGCAGTGCATTTTGGGCCGATATGGCTATTGAAACAGCCAGAGAAATGTACTGACAATGGTCCAGAATTTGAAAGCGAGTGCAGAGTCGGCGTGTATAATCGATCAATTTATTTCCATGCATGCAATATGAAGCCCTGAATATGACACATGACAGGAGCCAAAGACTTGTTTGAAAGCAGAAAAGTTCGTTAACGTCACTGTCATCGATGACTACACATCTAACAAAGGCGTCCAGTCTGTCCAACGCACCGTTGTTATTTCGAAAGTATTGTTGATAGCCCAGTAGTCGGTAATGTTATTACTTCGTTGGAGCCGTGGCTTCAATATAGGTAAATGTGCTGCCACAAACTAGTCAACTTTTACAGAGTAAAAGCAATCATCTGTGAGCTCTTTCATATGCTATACCATGAAATTGGCTAAGGGAGATAAAAGGGTAAATATTTTCTAAATAGAATATTCATTTGGTCTGCAGTGCAATAAAGAAATGTTTTGTGATTGTAGCGTTGTAATTTTTAGAGGCTAACAAATTGAAAATATTTATATAGGTGGAATGGGTCTGAGCGAAGTCGTAAGTTTCATGTTATGCCTTTCAATGGAAAAAGTAATTTTCTTGTTTTTACATGTTTTCTACTTATATAAGGACAGTCATTCATGCGAGGTTGAATCTTTGTATTTCTGTAGCTTACAATCAATGGACCTTTTGATCTCAGTATTATGATGGTTCACAAAGATCTTAACAAAGCTGCAGATATTTGCAGCACGAATTAGTGCCTGTGGGTTTGCCAGTTGGGGCACGCATATGGCTGACTTTACCATGGAAAGCGTGTGTGCACTGCCTGTGGGATTTGGACTCAAATGTGTGCTTGAATCCAATAGGTATTTTGTCATCCTGTTAACGTTCCGAACAAGTTATTTCTTCCCGGCATTATTCTTAGTTTTGGAGCACTATATGTTTCCACTACAAACATTCGCAGTGGCAATGGGGTTAGTTAACATAGCTGTCTCGCATGTTATCTGGGAGCCAGACGTTCTATTCCCAGCCAAGAGGATGAAATCTTCTCACCAGGGAATGATGCACTGTCATGGTCTACGTCATACATCGTCCGCTGCGAGGACACTGACTTACCGTTGCAATGTGCACAGAAGCTAGGTCGCACTAGTCATATGAGCCTCCCGACAACTGCTATGACGCCATATATAGCTCTCTCATCATCAGTTGTCGACTGCAGTTGCGCAAGCCTCCGGGCCGCACTATCGTCTCTCACGACGATTTTGCGTTCACGTAAGCTTTTCTGCGCGCGCCACCACTAAAATAAACACTACCTAGGCAAACTTAACCTAGCCTAACCTAACCTACCGTTACCTAACCTAACCTAACCTCCTAACCTAACCTAACCTGACCCAAGCTAACCTAACCTAACCCAACCTAACCCAATCTAACATTTCTAACCTTACCTAACGTTGCCTAACCTATCTAACGTTACCTAACCTTACATAACCTAACCCAACTTAATCAGCGATACAGCGAGCAGCGCGGCGCACGCACCAAATTGAACGCCGCTCACGCGCACACGGTCTGCGTACAAAAACACGCACACATCTCCGTCGTGAGAGACGATACCGCCTCCGGGCCCTATAGGAGCTGTATCTGCTGCGCGATACAGTGCATATGGCTCTGCAGTTGGGGTGTGCGGTGAGTAGAACATTAACGTATTTCTGAAGTTCGTCAGTGATTTCGAAATCAGTATCAAATTGGATAAAAATTTGATAGCTTGTTCATGTACACATCACTTTCAATGTACTTTTCCACTCAACTAGATGTGTTGCACTACAAAATTTATGCAAATTCTCTTCTACTGAATAGAATGAAACTAGTGAAGACAGTAAGCAACGAATTCAACAATACCACCGTTTTTTTTTTCTTTCACCCTCGGTGATTCCACATAGGATGAAAACTTTTCCATCTTCCTTAGCTGATCTCTTTACTTCTGCGGATATTAAAATTTTACTCTGCGGAAAGAAGTGAAATTTAGTAATCCTGCTACCGGCAAAAAGTCCGTCAGACATTTCAAACAATTCTAAATTCAACATATGGTGAGACAATTGCCTGCTGCAGTTAAGTATATGAATGTCTTCTGTAATTGTGGTTAGGGTAGTGGCAAACCAACCAAGGCAGGCAACCAACAAACCACATGTGCATTACGAAAGAGAGGATTTTCCAATTTGAAAAATAAATGTTTTGATCAATAGGACAAAACTATACTGGATTCTGCGCGCAGATTTCGCACTGCCCTAACGTGTAGTGGGAACCGCACAGCACCTACAGTCGTTTTACTTCACAATTTCTACAGATTTCATAAGCCTGAACAAATCGCTGGCGCTGAAAAACAAAGTTTTCCCGGGGCTTTTGTTCAGTTTCGATGATGGCGATGATCGAGTGTTCCGATTTATATTTTATCAATCTAAAAGAAAAAGTTTTCGGTTCCCAGAACTAATGTCGTTGGGAAAATGAAATATCTGCGCGATTCAATTAGAGTTGGGGTGTGTACAAAGCAGGCGTATACCAGCGTACAAGCTCCCCGTAGAGTTATTGTGTATTCCAAAAGCAGAGCCCGCTGCCAAAGCATTATTTGTGTGTCGTTAAGCGATGTGTTTTGAATGGCAAGTAGCCTTTATTGCCCCGCTTCGGGAGCATGGAACAAAGAACCTCCGTGGACTTCATTCAAGCGCCTGTCATCGCAATTTTCCACAAACATGACTTCGTTTAGAACCCCGCTTGTTCGACACGACCAACTCCTAATGCTAATCCTTCCTGAAGTACTCATTCCAAAACAATAATTAAAGCGTTTGCCGCCAGAGCACATACGCTCCTGCCAGCTCGTAAAAGAATAAGAGGCTTAAACAAACGACGATAGCGTCTACCACGGGGGCAGCCACTCATGTGCAAAGTTGAACATGAAATTGGCGGGTGCGGCCGCTAACCGTGGAATACAAACATGGACGGACTGTGTAACTGTACCTTGATTTGAAAGTTGAATTGCGGTACTAATATAATGTTGCTGTAAGTGTAATGTAAAAATACGCTTGCATCGCTCTCGACAGTCATGTTTGTGCTGCAACTTAGATAAATAAAAGTGATAACTTTAAAGGTTTTTTTTTAATTTAGATTATGGTATTGAAAGATCAATTGCTCCGATGGCAATACAGCATAGACTTGCTTCTACGAAAATACATTCGTTCCGTGAATTTAGCTAAAATGTGCATAACTGTACGTTGATTGGGACTTTGAATTATAGCAGCAGCATATTTATTGGATGATTAGGCAAGAACCTTCTACTCGTGTTCCGTCGATAGAAAGGTTTGAATATGAGCTGTGACGGCGTCATGTCAAACGTTGTATAAGCAATGTAAGAGTGATTGTATTTCATTCTCCTATTTTTTTCAGAAACTGCAATAAAAAGAAGCACAATAACACAAATGGTAGATGTGCTGCATGCAAGAATTGGTGTGGTTGCAATGCAGAGAAGACTTGTACCATATTGGCTGTACAGGATTGCGCTACCAGTTTAGCAGAAATAAATTTTGAACTAATTTAACAATTTATTTTGAACACTTCATGATAATACCACATGCCCTCTGAAGACGAAAGAGGCGTTGCAAAAGGGTGAGCTTTTTAAAAACTTGAACTGCAGTGCTACCTTATCAATTTGTGTGTAATCCTTTGACCAGGGTAGTGTCTAGCATCGACATCGTTTGTACCGTGAAGCAAGTTCACACGTATGTCAAATGAACGAGCTCTCTTGAATAATTGTCTGAATGTTTAGTTGAGTACTCGTAAACACAACTGGGAGTGCCAACCAAACGACTTCTGACATGTCAGCGCTCAAATCAATTTGCTCAGCAAGTGTCGCTGAAATTTTGAAAATCTCTTCAGACTTGGAATGAATCAGACCTCAGAGAGTTAGGTCTTTTTCCTGCCGCTTAAGCAGCTTTAGCTACTCACTCGAACGCAAAAGTGAGAAAACTTTATTGTTCATTTGACTACAGTATATCGTGTATAGCCGTTTTAATGGTCGGTAACAAAATACTTAACAACAACTTAATTTGAACTTACACGGAATTGATCTTCCGGCAGTGCATGTCAACTGGTTCGATAGAAAAATTTATTGTTATAGGAAACAATATCTCTGAATATGTGTACGGTATAGTAGAAACAAGAAACCATGCAACTTTGTGTTCTCTATTCAACTCAAATTGGGACGTTACTTGAAACTTGAACTTGATGAGCAGGTAATGCGGTATAAAATTCGGAGTGACACTGTTTAAATAATGTACTGATATAGTATAGCACATACTACATGGTATGCATATATATGTATACTATATACGTAAGATACTATATGTAGTATGTAACCTGAATGAGGACTGAATGCTTTTGTAACTTGACAGATAACATGCGTTGGTAGCCACAATTCATTTACAGAAGATAGTTATGTCAGACCTGAGTGTCTGCGCATACAGCCGTACAAACCTTCAGAATTGTGACGTCAAGCCAATGGTGTCACTCCTTTTGCAACGAGGAATCTTGGGTAATTCCACAATGGCGGGACGCTATTGGCTTGACGTCACAATTCTGAAGGTTTGTAAAACACTCAGGTCTGACATAACCATCTTCTGCAAATGAACTGTGTTGGTAACCAAACAAAAATTGCCTATACTGATTTTCATTCAACTAATCGGTGGTATAGTACTCATTCATTCATACATACACCGTCTGAATAAATCATTATTTATACACACACTCTCTGAATAACCCATTACGTAATGCTCAATTGAGAGCCTCTTCACACCATATCCTGTATCCTCAACTCTGTTGATACATTTACAATATATTTCTGCACACATGCAGTGATTTGCTGCATTCCTCGTCCTTCATAGCTAATGGTTGGGGTCTTCTCCACACATAAGGCGCAGCTCGAGCATGTGCAACAAATACCTCTTCTCCTGGTAAAGTGACTTGTTGCCCTCCTGTTATGCACAACTCAATCGAGCACCTCTCCACACCTTGTCATCCCCAACTCAGCAAGTGGAGTATGCAGCAGCAGCAGCTTCCAATAGGCAGCCACCAAGCAGCTCCTAGGAAGCGAAGCGAGTATTATGCCTTTGGACAGCCAGAAGAGGAGCGCCTTAACTCAGTTCGACACATCTCCAGCGCTGCCTTTGTTGCCGACACATCATTATAGAAGCTAATTATCAGGTCCTGAGGGGGCCTCGTCCCTCAGCTAAATAGCTTTCTGATTGTCCCGCCAGTGATTCAGAGCGGGCCTGGGTATGTGAGAAGAAAGAAGGAGGAAACCTACGAGGTTGATGTGTAAGCAACAGCTGGCCTCATTAAGATCTTTGGTCAAAGGGAGCCACTTAATTTCGGTTCTTTCTTCTGTGTTTTCAGCTGGAGCGGCCGTTCCATTGGCAGACTTTTCCTTTGCTAGAGTGACTTAAATGAGCTTTATCTTGGTTCTAATTATTTAAGGGATGTAGGTATGGTGTGGGCCCTACCTAAGTGTCAGGCATAAATGCGCGCCTACAAATAAGGTTGAGCTGAACCGAACCTAGCCAAACCTATTTTTAATTTACCTAAACTATTTTTTCCTAACCTAACACATAATTTGAGGTAAGCCTTACACAGAACTTTACAGGGATTGTTTAAAGAATGCAATAACATCTTTTTTAATTGAGCGAGATGTATAAAAACTGATGCTCTTGCTGTTCGATTGCATCGGACGTTCAAGGAAACTTCAGTTGCGTGTGTTTGAAGCTACCGGAGTTTTCTCTACAGCTGTTGAATATTCTTTGGTGTACAAGACTTGTGTCTGTGTACAGTATATATAAGATCTATGCAATAGGTATAAAATTATCATTTCGCGCAAAGTTCGGCAACCTGCCGGTAAGAAATGGTTGACTGGAGAAAAATATATTCATATGTACATTTTTAAATGATTTAAAACCGCAGAATCTGAATCAGCACGATCGGACGTGTCGAGCTTCATTGCTCTTTTAGGACCAGTTGACTTTTATCTGCTGCACGAACCAGTGCGTTTGGGCTTCCCAGTGGAGGGCGCAATCAAAGTTGAGTTTACTTTTACATTAGAAAGTGACAAGTTAACAGACGATAAATTCCGGAATCGCAAGTGCTCATCGTTATCTTGTATATGTGTGTTAGGCATGTAGGTTTCTAATAATACTAGCTACTTGAGAAGCAGATTCCTGCTCATCGGATATGTAAATACCTATACGAGCCTGGAATAATCTGTAGGTGCAGGCATAGATCGCCGCAAGATACCTGGACTGTCCACTGAAATTTGCAAATGAGGCTGATTGTAAATAGATTGAACTTTTATAAAATCTTCTCCAGGCAACAGAACGACCTCAAACAAAAAGTAAACTGTTCTCGATGATGCAGAAAATGAGTTTATCAGCAAGAAACACAAATTTGTATCTTTGTACAAACTGTGGACGACGATAATTAAAGCTTGGGACAGCAAAATGTCCTAAAATTGGCTTCAATAAATTTAGCACTTGACCGTTTGCCAGTGCTGACGCATGGTTATTTCTCTCCAGTTGATACATTTTTTGGTCTCCATGAACAGTTTATTGTTTTTCAAATCAGTACGTTGTATGGAACAAATTTTATAGATTACCAATTTGCCATCAGCCTCATTTACGAGGAGTGGACAGTCAGGCTATCGTGTGGTCCATGGTGCAGGGTGTAGTAATTTCAGTTGGAAATCTAAAAAACTCCAACCAATTTCCTGACTACTTCCTAACCAGTTAAATTTATTTCGTGAACGTTGCTTCGCTATTTTTATCTGTGTTCATGGTTCAACATAGATTATTAATTACCGTTTACTTGTTTTTTCCTTCCTTCAGTTTAAACAAAACGGTTATAGTGACGCCGAAGCTACGACAGTGAAGAGCCTCACTATAGGCCTTAGCATCGATTTCTTGGATCACCGGCAATCAATTAACGGTGAACGCGAGTATCCAGGACATTTCAGTAGGTGTGTATGGCACAGCGGACGATTTTTATCGGTGGTTCGGACACCCCGAACTCATAAGGCCCAGTAATCTGGAGCTGGAGCACGCCAATGGTCCCTTAATCACAGCCTAATGCTAATATTGCCAGTTTGCTATGAAAGGTAGCGCCACAGCTCACTTTAGCGCCGGAGCTCCTGGCCGCCCGTTAGACTCGTTAACTATGGACGGGATTTGCTCTCGTTCACAAACAGGCATTAGTTCGGCGTTAGTGAAGACTATTACGGTCGCTCCCTGATCTTATTAATTGTTCCACCACATGGTAACTGTAATTTCACCGGCGCCGAATTGCTTCCTATATAAGAACTACATGTGCCATGTGCCCTTTCATTGGGAACTCTCATTTTCTATACGAATTCCTTTCATCGAAAACCGTAATAGGAATAATATTGCTCGACGTTGCGTTCATTCTGAAAGTTACAGTGCCTGTCACAGACGGGAATGCTTTGTAAGCAGAAAATATTTTATCTAGGTCATTTTTTCTTTACTCTGAATGCTTGCGGGCCCTTGCCAGCGGCTACACCCAGTGCAAGTCGACTGCAGTTCATGAAATGGAGCAAGAACAGGTTGATACTCACTTGCACGGATTTCAGTTTTAGTTGTCTTAGTCACCACGTGATACAAGTCAATGTAAATGAGAATGTTGCAGGAATCTCAGTTTTGAGCATCATACGTTAATGCAAAAGAAAATACGTTAGTGCTGAAGAATGACGGGACATCTTTCTTTCGTGCCCACTTTGTTTCCTTCGATTTTCAAGCTCATTCTAATGATATTTTACACCATTCTTCCTCGTCTTTTTCAACTTCCTGTGCGTACGTGTGTTAATAGAACATACAGTAGAACAACCATCGTAAATGATGGGCTGTGTTACTTTTACTTACTCTCCTATAGGGTCAAGCCAGCGTATTGTCTACTCCATTCCTGAAGAAACTGTCATTGTCTCGCCGGTACTTGCACACCGTAAAATCTCTAGTTAACTAATCAAATTAAATAAATTTTTTCTTAGTACAATCACCAATAATCGAGAATTCCCCTATTTCACTTTCAATGAGGGCTTAGTACAGACAGGTCTTTTAAGAAGGAATTGCGAACACGGGCCGTACATATATTAATTTATACGTCCTACGGATTACGAGTTAAATTTTTCTTGTGAATTCATTCGTCCTACAAGCTGAAGTGGTAAACACAACCAAGTGCTTCCACCACACATATTTGGTTGGGGAGATGAGAGAAAGTACGTACAGAAATCTCGATAGCTAGAATGGCAATAACCAGAAACAGTTTGATATCCTAGGCTTAAAGATCTAGTTGTGTGTGATATGTATATTGAATACGATGAACTACCTATGCTTAGCCCTCACCTCCAAAACTGTTCAGTTGAAGCAGTTGGTTCAACTATAAACAACTCTTCACTAATTAGCTTCTAACAAAAGCGATCGAGCAGATAGAGTATACGGGCTAGCAGAGCCACTCCCAGAGGAGACGAAACCTATGCTTCGGCCCTCCATGAGCTATTGCCGTTAAGTTAAAAATAAAACAGTTGTCTAAATGGGGGAAAAAATCAGCCAAGGGGGTGATTGTCCAAGTGTGATCAGTTCCAGCAGGTCCCGGGGCTTCTGAGGCGATTGACAAGTAATGAAGGAAAAGTTTGGAGCTGTAGAGGGTGCTGCTCTCCTCAAAAAATCTCTCTGCTTTAATGCCCGTGAAGCGAAGATTTATATCGACATGTGAAACGGCATGTATGTATTGAACCAGAACTTTTTGGTTATTTTGAAATTTCAACTTCTATCATATGCATCTGTAGCAGATGCTTTTGATGCATGGAATAATGGAGATGCTCACGTATGTGTTACGTAGTGAGTGAGTGAATGTTAAGGTAAACCCCGGTACTAAAGCTATGTGTTTTTGACATCCCTGCGAGAAATAATTGGTTAATGAATTGGTATGGAAAATTTTCCTTCTTATCAGGTAGTAGCTTTAAAAGAACGTACATGTCACTAACATGTATAGGGTAGAGAAAATAAACCTACTCGCCCATCAAAGATTTGTACTGATCAGTGTGACAGGTCTAGAAAATAATTATTTTTTACCAACTAACCAGATCTAAAAGCGCTTCTAGAGACCAATTGGCCAGTGTTGAAATGCACGTTCCTGTTCACCAATTAGTTTGAAAAATATGTTTTCCCATTAAATGACAGACATATACAAAAATATATTTGCTCGCTAATTTACGGCTCTGTATACTACTTCCTACTACCCAACCGGTAGATCTAAAAACATAGTAGAGAAGGCCAAAAGACAAAGTGAAGGTCATGAGAAGAGCAGACCGGCCGCACATCCCCACCAAGATAGCAAACATATTCAAGAAAAGTGCCAATTAGCTGAGGTGTTTCTCAAGGAAAGGCATCGTTACTCGCATTACAAACTGGTGCATTATTCATAGCAGCTTATACAGCTGGTTGTACATAAACAAAATCTTATAACAAGTGCTGGGGAACTACAAGAAATGATACAAGAACAGCACTCAGAACTTTGGATCTTGGCGTCTGGAAGTGGAAAGATGAAGCTGTTGAGTTGTACATGTAGAGCTACTTCTACAGTCATAATTCAGTTGTATTGTGATTGTCGAAGGAAAAACACGAAGAAAGAAGTTGTTTGTTGGACGATCGAAGGGTGAAGTTATATTTAAATTTTTGGTTTAAGAAATGATACTAATAATAACACTATTTTTGCCCAATCGTGAACTTAATGATAATTTCGTTTTGACTACGCAATTGTACTATAATTTGCCATAACATTGCAGCAGTAAATTAGACTAGTTGGCACAAATTAACTATTTCCTCTACTTCAGAATCTGAAAGGACGCGATGCAATTCGTCAAAAAAGATTCTAACGGTATAGCTTCATCGGACAATACTGCATTCCATTATTTGCACTAATTCACAAATATGGCAGTGGGTAGGTAGATTGACATTTTTTTCGATAAATAAACTTATTCTTTATATTTATACTGGTTCATATTTAGTTTGTATGTATGTGTGATCGCAGGAAAATATAAGAATATTGAACGGGAGAAGGAGTACAATTAGGCTATATACGTACGTCGAAGTATTCACTGAAGCATCGAACCTGCCTGCCGCTACGACAGATAGCAATATTACGACAATTTATACCCTGCTCCTCTGATTTCAATACAAAGTACACAGGCAGTCTGAAAACTGAAAAAAAAAACTGTAGAAAATCGTACAAAAATTTTCACCAAATATAGTTCTGTCGTGAAGAAAAGAAGAATCAACAGCGCCTATTATGATTTGTACAAAAACCTATATTTTTGAGTCCTCAAAACCGCCTCATCATATCGACAATAGCATGGTTTATGCCGAAGACACACGCTACGCCGAATTGGTTACTAGGAGGCTAGAATGAGCAGCTTGCGTGTAGATGCGAAACATATTTAAAATCGGTCCCAAAGATACTGTTGCACAAATGACGTTGAGTCTCATATCCTCGTATAAGGTTGTCGGCATGAATGATAGTGTAGCCTCGGCATAAAATTTACCTGCAGTTAATTGATCTGAGCTCATGTCAGTTTAATTTCTTTAAATTGAATTCAATACCGTTCTGATGTAAACATCAGAACGGTATTGAATTCACTTACCAAACGTTTGCTATGTGCGACGCCGCTCTATGCATATATAGATCGCCTCAGTATTCGAATAATTATCGTTTTCTTTACAGCTAATATTATCGCACACGAGGGCTATCCATGGGAGAGAAAATTTCTCATATTTGAAGTCTAATCACTAAAGGGGGCTATAATAATGGCTAGGTAGGCCTTTATTAAATTATTAGTGTGATCAAGGACGGCCAGGCTGGGCAGGCTTCCAATATTGCGAGGGAAAAACAAGAAGTCCGTGTGTTGGCTGGACGCCACCAATTATTGAGTTAAAGATGATGAATGAGTCCGTTGTCCTTAATAGTTAATCGGCATCCCTTCGCTCGCCCGCCAGCTCTTTCTCTTTATGCATCATATATTAAATAAGCTTTCCATGTGCTAATGAATTTTGCTCTTCCTCTCTCCCTGCTGCGCATTAAGATATGTTCTTGTCCTGTTTGCATAATAAATGTAAAAAATATAACTTTTCATGTAGCCCTTAATGATGTGCTTATGGGGAAATGAAATACAATCATACTCTGATGTTATTTTGTATCCTAACGTTACACGACAGGCAATTTCTTTCGATATTCCTCTCAGAATATTTTCGGATCATTATATACATTATATTCCATTTTCTTTGTGCACGTTTTTCAGTAATCTGGGCTGAATTGCTAGTGAGGCTAAAATGCATTTATTCCTGAGGCCGGTGGTAAAAAAAACTCCATGGGTATCGCACTGCGAATGAAGTGAGTACAAACAATGAATAATGCCGTTTTAATCTGGCCACAGTACGTATTTCTAATTCATGCCTAAGAAAAATGCTTCATATCGAAGTTATTGCTTGTTCTGTATGATGCCTCACTGATTCGTTTTATTTAAAAAAGTGCAATGTATAATAAAGGGCAAATGCTTCACTGTTGGCTGAATATGAAATATTCTCTTCAAAGTAATGAACGTTCTCTAACAATAGGCAAATATATAATTATTTAAATACAAAGAGTTATATTCAAGGTTATTGTAATCACAGTAGTGGTAGTAGGTGTAATCGTGGAGGCAGAGAGTGTGATGGCGGTAGTAATATTAATCATTGCACTAGTGGTATACACTAGACTGTATAAGTATAACAATTGCTAGTAATAGCAGCACTAACGACACCACTGATATCAATAGCAGGAGATGGCTATAACAACAATAACCATACAATTAACAATTACATTGAAATGTGTAAAATTATAGTTGTAGCAGAATTAGATAGTGAACTTCATCGTGCTCTGCTACCCTGGTAAAATTCTCCATTAACACCATTCCCAAAGCTGTATATGATGTGCGCGTTTGGTGGATTTGCGCGGTCGATCGATCGCGCTGCGCGTTTGGTGGATGTTGTAGGTATTAGGCCGTAATTTCGGGTAAGTTGGACTATATTCGGGTTTAATGTCGGGTAGGTTAGGGGAGGCAAGGACTGGTTT
>LQNS02278182.1:6948135-6960728 GCA_001587735.2 Parhyale hawaiensis
TTTTTCGTCAACTTCGAGCCTCCCACCTGATGAGCTGAGGTACAGCGAAACGCGTCGTGGGTAACAAAACTCTACTAACTGTCTTGCTTCTCGTCAAATTCTTCAATCTTCAATTGATTTGCCATCTATAAGTAAAATATATATATATAACAATGTCTGCAGCAGTCCATGCTACATGGTTAAACTGGCATCTATCCGAGCAGGAATACAATTGGGGAATGGGCCCTTCTAGCAAGATAATAGAGCTTGGTTAATATAAAGGTAAAGTTATAGCGACCCACTAAAAGTCCTACAGACCCTCGTGCTCGCAATGGTGCCTACATTTTACGGATCTCCGGCGTTCATCCTGAGCGTTAACAGCTCGCCACTCGATACGGCCGCTCGTAGGCCGAAGTGCGGCAACCCTCTTCCCTTCTTCTAAATGACCTAATTAGCGCAACAAAGTACGTGATAAGCACGTGGCTTCTGAACTATTTATGACAAGGCCAAGAGATTCTCGCCCCTCTAAGGAAACATTCCTCCTACGAAATAACTCCTCAGTCATGCTGTGCAAAAATTTGAGCGAATTGCCAGGATTTCCGGACTCTTCATCTGAGATTTTTTTTGTCTCGCTCAAAGCTTATAAAACCGGAAGAAAGAGTACAGAAATAAGATGGTATGTGAGGCCTGCACAGCGCACTTCTGGACACAATATCTGTTAGATATTTTGAGTTTCTTTTTAATGTCGCTTGCAACTCAACTCCATCACGTCTTTCAGAAATAGTGAGAGCCATGATTGAACTTTCAGGAAGCCTCATATAGTGGCAGTGCCTTTATTGAATCTACAGAAGCCCAATCCCTTTTCTTCGCAGAGCTACTGAGCACAATCCTAGCACTAAAATAAGAAGCGTATTTCATAAACGTCATTTCAAACAATAGCATACTTTAGAGAAACCGACGTTATTTTTTTGGTGTTTCTTGTATGAATTGAAATTTCCCTGTCTAAGTCACCTCATCAGATCAGTTGTTATCAGTCAACAGTTTGGCATACTGACAACGTGAAGTCTTACTTTTCATTCAGATACTTTGCTAGGCTTCTTTCCACTTCCATACTCCTTCCGATTATGTTTTCTTCTGTTTTTCCTCTTCTTTTTCGCCTTTCTCTTCCCATGCATGTTCCTTCTGTGCTTGAACACCTTCGTGCATAGGTCCATCGTTTCTCTAGACATACTACGTGCCCCTCGTCTTAAATTTCACGAGGGGGCATAGTCTATGTTGGCCGCTCCGTCATGCTATGAAACCATAATATTATATTGCCCGGAATGTTCGTGCCGATTTTTAAAGTAAAGAAAGAGGTAAATAAATGTAAGCCATTGCACTTTAATCAACCAAATACGAACCAAGTTCTAGCAGGCGCTCAGAATCGGCTGAGGCTATTAACCAAATCTCGGGTAGTGCACTGTGGGTAAATGTCAGTTAATGACTTTCGTTTGTCATCACCTTTAGGGGATTGTCTGCCAGATCACTCTTTATCAATAAGACTACAATCACCAGCTCAGAACCTCGCCAACCACTTCCGTGCAGTTTTTTCCAATAAGCGTAATATCTCACAGTTTTTGGCTTGCATGTGAGGCATTTTTTCTTTGTGGAAAGAGAAAAGCCTCAAGTGCCAATAATGAAATTCTTATCTTCCATTTTCAAGGGTTACAGAATTAACAGACTGCAGGTCATAGGATCGCAAACCTTCTTCCAAGAAGAGATAGCTCGAATGTGCTCTAAATGAAGGTGTAGTCACATCCTGTTTTCGGCGCTCAATCATGTTATACGTGTAATACAGTTAAACAAATCGAAAGATGAACTGCTGAAATTGGCAGGCACTTTCGGGGTAAAGGGTAACCCAATAATATAGCTTTCATTTCAGTCAATTAATTTATCCGAAGTACGTATGTATATACAGCCATGTACGTCTCGAAGTTCTACGAGTAGTTAACAAATATGCAAGGGTTCAACTCATTACTCATTAATATTCAGAAACTTTATATTTGAACACAGAAGAATTAAAACTGTGGAATAATGAACTGTCGAACATTCCCTGTATTATAATAGTTCTAAGCTACAGACGATTACAATAGTTTTTATTATTTTGGAGCAACGAGAGCACATGAAAAATACCATATTATTTTGAATGTACTCGCTGCAATTTTGAAAGTTTTTATTATTGTTTATTTTGCCAGAAGCGAATGTACCACCGTGTGACAGTGCTATTTAAACCATCTGTTTACGCAAATTTTCTTTTGGATGTATATATTTCTTCAAACGTTTGTTTTCGGCTTTTTAAGTAAGAACATCGCTTTGCAAAGTCGCTGTATATAAATCGCGTGCGTTCGCCGTACGCATGAGCGGATAATGTACTCTGCGTAGTAATGAATACAGCTTCATAACTCGCTTCTCTGAGCCTCAGCTTTTACTGAAGTAAAAGGGGGCATGAGCTAAACAGAGGGCGAGCTGTATAGCGGCTCTTCTTTGGCTCATCTTCCCAATGTTACTCGTTCTTATGGGTTGTAAGCCGCCTGTGTTAGAGCCAACATCAAAGCAATTTCATTTGTACTCCTGCTACAATACTACCTATTTTCATATACATAAATGTATCACTGAAGAACAGTGTTATTGATGGAAAATACTCCCGTAGTAATGCTGGAGAACAGTCGAGGAACAGCAACCTCACCGACACAGATCACTCGGTGTAAGGAGAGTGCGCACGTGAGGTTCTTTCCTTGATTGTGAAATACGACCTCCCGAAAATATGAACGATGGTGCTGGTGCAGCATAGCTAGCAAGGCAAGCGGCGGCTGTAGCCGGTGCCTTCAGTTCTTGTATTGTTATCCGCTGTCCTCAACCCTTAACCCCTTCTAGGGGCGATTTTGTAGGGCCAAGACTGAACCTCTTCACACCCATATCAAAAAATCAAGTTTCGTAGGACTAGCATGAACTGTGTGAATCATCCCAAAATGGTCCCCAGAGATCCTTAAGGGTTAACCCCATATTTCACTGATATAAATTTTCATGCTGTTTCTAACTCCTGCTACTTCTACGAAAAATCAAAGTTTTGTTCGACGTTTTATTAAGGATTAAAAGCAACTCTCAAACACTTCTCTGTTAGGGTTACTTTTCCACTGTTTGTTGGTTAGCGGACCCTGACTGCTGTGATCCTTACGGTGTTCAACAACTCAAAATTTCAACACCAGTTCGTGAGCTACAGGTGTGGTATTAGAGAACGCTCATTAACGGAATAAACTTAAAGAAAAAGTTGAGAGCTCAGAACTTCTTGAACTTGCCTCCTAAACAAATATTTAATGTTGACTGAACCCATGCAGAACCTACGGCAAGTTGGTAACCCATCGTCTATAGTGCAGGGACCGCAGTAAGTCATCAGGCGTCCTGGAGTTAAATGTCCCGGTGCTGCTGGGAACAGGTGCTCCTGTTCTCTGCCATCGTAGACCATCTGCTCGGTTTCGTATCTTGAAAAGACAACCTGTCCAGCGATATCTGTCGTTAGAGATAAAAAAATTTTTTTAGAGAAAGTTAATATCGTTTTCTTCACTATTAACCCTGTACTGGCAAATTGCGCTCAAATCATTTCAATAAAAATTTTTGTTGCTTGCATTTTAGGTAAAAGAATTGATCTCATATCCCAACTTGAAATTTCACAGGCACTGGTTCGTCGTGCAGAAAAATACCCGCTAGGCCCCAGAGAAGTACACGACATCCAAGTAGAAGGGCTCATGTGACATCTGCAATCGAGCCTATATTTTCTAGTTAAGCTAGTGCCAACGTAGGTGACTCTGAGTGTCTGAAACGCTGACGCTGCAGTCCCAAGCACTGCATAAATTTACATCCCTAGCTCACAAGCGAATACCCGACCTCGAGGATGCAAGCGCATCCACTGACTCGCTGCAAGTGGCAAAGGATTGGAGTATAAAAAACTTTTCAGCGCTAATAGTCTCGCCTGACATTTTTCTAAGCGTCTGCAGGGTGCACTGCTTCTCTTCCATGATGGATCGAAATCAAAGCAGAATTTTGGCCTAGTCCAAAAGTAAAACTGGAGATCAACTTCTGGATAGGGTATTAGAATAACCATAATTTTGTACATTGGCACAAGCTGTACAGTAATAAGCATTTAAAAAGTAAAGACTCCAACCTTTATTTCACTTAATGAGTATAGTATCAAAATAATCTTTCGATGGCAAAGGATGCCATAGAAGCAGCGGAGGTGGAGGCGTAGAGCGTACATATATACAAGCTCATCGGCTCCCAGCAAATCTATATCACTTAATTCAAGGAATTTAAGCCTCGGAAATACCCGGTTCAATTTCTGACCTAATTGGGGCATTTATCCTCCCTAAGCCTCGCTCAGCCCCAAACAGTATAGAGAGCAGGGCCTGCTTCCACGGTAGATTATTCTATTTAAATTTAGCTTCATTATTATCAGCTCACGTAGCCCGAGCTCTGAGCCTTGCGAGAATATAGAAAGCAGACTATTGTCTCATTATGTATATGGAGGAACTCCAAGAAATTATTTATGTTTGTAGCTATCTATGTATCCGTTTCATGTTTAGTGGATCAAATTCAAATTGTAGTGAAAATATCATCAGTAACTAGCTGAACACACCCATTAATGAAAAAAAAAATCATTGTTATTTATTATTTAGGCATGGAAGGACTCGGACAGGTTATGAAGCATAGGTAGATAACTAGTAGAATATTCTCCTTTTACTATAGACACATTATATAAAATTTGCACTAGCTGTTTTTAGAGCAATGAACATGCTATTTTTTGCAATGTGGAATACAGCGCTTGCTCCTGCGCAGTAAGTTGGTTCTATCCCTGCGCGCAACTATTCTTTATCCATGTAGCTCTGTTGCTCTCTAGGTAGCTCGTGAAAGCATTGATCTGTTAGATAGAAAATGGTCTAGCTTCGAACGATGATCGCTATATATAGATTTGCGTCGTGTTGGAACTAGCTGCAGTATATGATGAACTGAGTAGACTATTAAAACATTGGATAGCAAATGACGGCCCAACAATACTATTCTCTCAGGAATCGTAACCCAGGCTCCGGACTATACTTTATATTGTCGGTTTCATAAAAATTTAAAATATATGCGAACGTCTACCGGAAACTACTACTAATAGGGTGACTATAAAGTTATTGTCAGTTACAGTAGATTGGCTTGGATTCTTATACTTTATGTGAAACTGAGTATGAAGGATTTTGGCGAAAACCTTCCTCTGAGGTAGTTAGAGGTTTGAAGTCGCATCAGCCAAAGTTGAGGGTATACCATTTCCATTACCTACTTATCCAGACGATTTATGAAGCGTTGAGACGGAGGCGACGACTTCGGCGGAAGTATGTTTTAAATGTTCCTTTGAAATACGGGAATATTATTGACCCTGCATAGTTTTTCGATGTTGATGTTTTAGGTTTTTACCCATTGTTTCTGCAAAGATCATCAGTTTTTGTCGAAGAATCATTGAAACCATTCACGTATTTTAGTCTGCTAAGGCTTTGACTTTGCATGAAATATAACGTGTTCCTGTACTAACCAAAGCTATATCTACTTGCTATGATGTAGAAAATTTCCCACCAGCTTTCTTTTAAGCTCGTTTCTGGCTATAATTTTCCCTTAATACAAGGAACTTTGCATGGGAAGAGGAGGAACTCTTGAGCGTTGACGACGGGCTTTCGTGCAAGCCTGTATCGCCAAGGGCTCTAAGCAAGCCATACGCTCCTCTCTTACGTCTTTATCGATAATTATAGCTTAGGTAGAAATTTAGCATTACTACTCCCCGGCGCTCAGTGGTCAGGAGAGCAGATAACAGCCATAAGAATGGCCGAAGTGAAGTGCGGGCGGCAGCGTTGTTTGATATACGAACGTTTCCAGCAAGTATTGCTTAGTTATTGCCTCAGATATGCGGTTAACATCCTCCCTATTCGAGAGTTAATCTCTGCTCAATGGCTGGGCATGGCCACAGTAAAGTTTAATTGGTTTCTTCACAGATGACCACACTAAGAGCATTGTTGTTTGTATTTAAGGCAGTCTGGAGGAGGAGGACCGTGCAAGGAAGCGTTGTATCAGTGGATCTGCGGCGCAACCACTTGGTGCTGTTGTGTCTCACAGCCATAGACTTAGCCATGCCAAAGGTCATTCTCATGCCTTCCTTGTCAGCGAATGATCGTTTCTCAGCTTCGACTTCACGCGTGCATTTTAGAAATTCCCGGGGCTCGATAGATGCCATATACCTGCCATCCTATGCTCGCTTGCTTGCTTTCTTATCTGGAATCGAGCCGTTCTTGTGTGCTGCGGGCATTTCGCTACATCTATTCATAATAGAGGCATTATCGAAAGCAAAATCGGTTTCACCATGCAAGTTTCTCCGTCAAAATGCAGAAAAGCCCAAGGTTCTCATAATAGATACGAAACGCTTCCTGGTCATGGCAGATGCAAATCTTACCGAAACATTCAAGATAGTCATAATAAACGCGAATATTGCAGAAAACAACAGGGCTTCATAATACAATATGTTCTTTGAACCAAAACATTAAAGTATAAGATCGAATCAGCTGACTGTATACTAACTCTATATTCATTGAAATAGTTAACAGCGACAATGGCGGTGGTGCCTCCAACTGAAAGTGTTATATTCACTTGTTGATATCTCTATACCTAAGCCTATATGTCACTGGTTGGTCAACGCTGAAAAATATCATAAATTTTACACAAATGAAATTAAAGAAAATAATGTAATTTTTCAAGGTGAAACTGCTAGGAGATTCATTGTGTGAGTATAAAGGTAATTAGTTGAAGAAACCTGACATTCCATTTGCAATGACACTGAACTATACCCGTTTTTTGTGGAGTGAATCTTCCCTCTGTTGAATAAAATAAAACCTAGTGTGAAATATTGATAATAATAGTTATGAGCAAAATATAAACGCTTTACCGTTCCCTCACTCATTTATGCATATTTTTTACTGCCTAGTTGCCGAGCCGTCAAGAAAAACTTGCAAACAATAATTACTACATAGAAGCTCTCTTGTACTCTTACCTTTGCAGTGAAATTTTCCAGAGCAGAAGCTCTCGTGTACTCTCACCTTTGCATTGATATTGCTCCAGAGAATATTTATCATTTCTTCTTCATCGACGCTTCACACAATTTGGGCATCATGATATCAAAGCAAATAAAACTTTGCCGGGGGAATGAAGTGAAATTCAGAACCGATGCTACGTCTGCGAGATACTCTACTTAATTCAGACTTCAGTGATTTTATGTTAAAATTAGCAAAGTATGGGTTTTTTACCGTTTTTATGGGAATTTCTCCCATGTCATACTGATAGGAGGCAGAGAAAGGAACTAACCAGCAAGCAATCAATAAACTGCCCATTCTTGTATAGTGGAATAGCACAGCCTGATCCCATACTTACTCTCTATGCACTTACGTTTATTTATTCACAGAAAAAATGAACGAATTTTAGTTTTTGAAGTTTTGCTGCCACAATAAGATTGGATGGGAGAAAATAACATCCCCTCGTTTACTGGCTCTATATTAATCTCGATATACTTTCTTTCATAATCGGATCTCGCTCACCATTAGGCCTTGTGTTATGCTGGAAAAAGGGGCATTGATTTCTATGGAACATTATATTCTTTGAAGTGCTGCGTAGCTGCTGCCTTATTTCAATTTTTTTGAGCATTCTAATGTTTCTTTAAATGCAAGTAGTCGTGTTTTAATTGTGACGATCTTAGGTGAGTTTGCTCTTGTTGTATATTCATGACGCGCCCTGTACTAACGTAGATGCTCATGTGTACAACATAAACCTTAACAGAGGTAATAGCCGTTCCAGACACTAAAAAGGTGCAACACTGCTGGGGTGGTCAAAAAAATTCTGTTAGGGAATAGATTTTCTTTAGATTCCGCTGTCATGCAGTGAATGAAAGGATGTATTGGCGACAGCATGGTGTGTGTCCGCCCCCTGTGGACAATGTCTGTTCGAGGCTTAGTCCTATCAGAATCTCTTAACGTGCGGTCATGCTATGTTTCGGACTGTGGGTTTCTGTGAGGACACCAGTTTCCTGTAGGTATAGCATGGGGACAAGTTGCGGTGCCAGTTTTAATACAGCATCAGAGTAAACTACCAATGTTCTTTGCACTCAAACCATCTCCCTCCTTAACTTAGTGTCGAAAGAGATACGATGTAAAGCGCTGTTTGTAGCTGCGAAATAAAAACCATATATCTATTTCTGCGACTTCAGCTTTCACGGCTTGCTTTCCTTGTTTTCTGTCTTCTCCAAACTGTCATTTTTTCCCTTTTGTCGGCAACAGTCGGCGACGCTGCTAAGTCGCTCCAACTGACGCTTCTTAGCACGGAGTTTAGTAACTTGCGCAGCGATAGCGAGGATTTACATTGAATTAGAAGAAGATCGGAAGCGAGGTGTGTTACAGACTGGAATTTTTTTCTTTGCTTTTGGAGGCACTGCGAAACACAAGTCTAGGTAGAGCGGCGCTGTCTGGGCTTCAACATCGTTGTTTCAACTTGAACATCGCTCTCAGTGAACGTGAACATCGCCGGTTGAGTGTGAACATCGCTATCTGAGTTAGAACATCGACGTGTAAGCTTGAATAACGTTGTCCAAGCTTGAACATCGCTATTTCAGCTTGAACATCGCTCTCAGAGTTTTAACATCGCTGGTTGAGCGTGAACATTGGTGCTATTCAGCTATTTCACCTTGAACATCGCTATGTAAGCTTAAGCAACTCTGTATTAGCTTGAAAGCTGTTATCTTCGTTTGATCACTGCACATGGTGTCTGAGCTTGAACTCAAAAGCCTGGGTGAATTTAGTGCTTTCAATGGTTCGCATAAATGTTATATTAAATATTTTCCGTATACCCGCAGTGGCGGCAGACTATGGCGTCTGACTTTGACTCTCAAGGTTGCTGGTTCGTGCCCCGCGCTTGATGTGATCGGTCAGCATCCGGTCTGCATACTGCTGCGGGTTACTGACCTTCCCCAGCAATGGGGAGGGTTGGGGGGTTCGCATATATTGTCGCATGGAGTCTTCCGCCACAGGCACCATAGCTCTAGACATTTCTGATCGACTGCAGCCGTATACTCCTCTGGGGCCTGTTGGTCTATATCTGCAGCACAAACCAGTGCATGCGGGCTTCCCAGTCGGGGGTACGGTCAAGTTGACTTTATCTTTATCTTTAATGTGATTCGTAGGGAAATATCCACATAATTACGACTATATTCTTGTTGTGCTGAGTTTATCACTCATTGTACAGTACTGAAAACATATTTTGTGGAGCGTGCAATGCGCTGCTGGTCGTGTAAATAAGCGACAACACCATACAAATTTAACAAATAATAACGGCACCGAAAAGGTTAAACAGTGTCTGGCAAATTATCGTACCTTCAGAAATAATCCTGTAAACCCTTTTCTACAATCACAGTTACGATCTTACGATATAGAGTATTCAGTGTTTCGGTTTGTAATTTCACTGTAAACTTCATGTTTCTAATTTCAATACCCAGTACCAGACGCCCATCGCTATAATCCTCTCTCAACACGCAAGAAAATACTTTTTAGCGTGAAGACATTGCACATTGAAGATAACAGCGCTAAGCTTCACGGCAGCAACAGCCCTGGAAACTAGCATACTAGTGTGCGTTTCTTTTCCTTGCTTCCATGCTTCTCAAATCCCCTAAGTTTCCCCCATACCAAACCCGATATGAAATTGCGTCTCGGAAACGGAAAGCCTTTCACAAAATTTACACTCGCTCATGCGTTACACAGAGTTCGCAGCCACCAGCTTATAGTCTCAATCCGGCGTTTTTGGCTCCGTTACCACCGCTAAAATGTAAAACTAATACCGACTTTATGCAGATTTGAGAGAGCAACAGTACGAGGAAGAAATAATGACGTCGTATTCCAATTCTACGGGTATATGCTGTATACTGTATATATTGCTTCAATTTAATATTTGTAGCCGATACTATGCAAAAGAGACCCAATCCTCAGAATGCTCGTCTGGCTTCCGGATCACGTTATTTGCTGAAGTAACGCGTAACCAACACTTAGTAAATCTGTATCGAAAATCATTTATATTTCATACACAGACACAATCTTCATACCGCAGTTTGTTTTTATACCCCGCATATTTTGTTTGAATTCCCGAAAGCTTACCATCAATGATTGGTTACCAGTTCCACCAGTTACAACTCAATCTCTACATTTTTTTCTTTCCCTGTAAGCTGAGGTGCTTCTAAAGGATCCTTATTTCTTTGCCCTAATAGTTACCAACTTTCTAATAGCTTTATGAAGCAATGTCACTGCAGTTCTCTTGCTAAGTCATACTTTTTACCTATATTCGTATAGTGCAATGTATCTTTGTCTGCTCTAAACCTACAAAACTTATCCGACTGCACCAATGCTAGGAAAGTAGAAAAATAAATCTAAATTGGAAGTTATAAGAAATTTATATGTTGCTAGTAGCAACCGATGCTAAACACCTCTACACAATTTCATTATTATAAAGATTTGAACTGAATTCAGCGAATAAATGCAGTCGGCACCCAGAAGCTCTGGAGATGCAATCCACAAAGATGGCAACGTCGTAAGCAGCTTATTGAAGCAAACCTCAGTGATAATCTGGTGCCTCTCATTACGCGTGTGGTGCAGGGCTAGTATAGCAGAAGATATGCAAGAGCTAAATGTTGGATTTTTTTGTGATACCATTATTATACTGGAGGTACTGCGGTGATGACGCAGCGTGAGATTTGCAGATGATGAGAGATTAATCTACCGGTGAAATGGCAATAATTTCTGCCTATGCAGCTTGGCCCGTGGTTTTCATGTATGTTGTGTTATTGATTGCATAACGCGCTTATTGTTAGAGCGAAGACTGAAGCCTCTGTTGTGACAACGCTAAGTGATGCGTATTGCAGTTAAATAATCCGTGAACGTCGATGGCTGATGTTCATATTATCATAATATAATGTGCTCTTCTGGCTTATCCTGCATGGCTTATCTATTGAGCATACTAAGTGCACTACCGACTAGAACTACGGCAACATTTTAGTAATTAAGATTTTTTCAACATTAGTGCTGGTAATAAATGTTTATGCGAAATTGGAAACAACAGCCTATTTTGGAAAATAAGTTACCTTGTAATTTGCTTTAAAATTTCCTAAAAGTTTGGTAGCTTATCCTCTTCGTTTTTGCTCAAAAGAAAGGTATTATAGTGCTAGGATAATTGCTCGGTGGTGTGTGCCCATTCCTAAATAGAAAGGGAGACGCTCAATCCAAGACTAAACAATTGGCCAACTCAAGGTGAAATATTCTCTTTTTTAAATAGGCTATAACTTTTTACTAAGACATGAATTTGCCGAACCGATACTGAATTTTTACTAAGTATGGTATAAACTACAAATGCGGGCAACAGACAATATCGGTGAAATCGGACACAATTATAGATTTTGTAAAAATCGCTAGGGGAGTACTTTGTAAGTTTTTCGTTTTTTTTTTTAAGAAAAATCTTCAAAAATCAGAGTTAGCAGAGCTTCCTCACAATTGCTTAACAAAAAGATGTTAGTTTTAAGACAATTTTGTGGTAGTATTCCCGTTCAAAAATACAAAGGGAAACACACACTCCATGACAACAGATTTCACCTACTGAAGATGCAAAATTCGCACATTTTTTCATAAGCTTTGAAGTTTACTAAAACATGAATTCACAAAACCAGTTCTGAATTTATACTAAATATGGTGTAGATACTGAACTTTAAATTTTCTAGCTTGTTCGCCTGTAGCTAAAAATGAACATTCGTATTCTGTTGGCAAGGTAGACTCTTACACAGTAAGTGACGAAGCGAAGTAGTTATTTGTATCCAGTGATAACGTCTCTAAAGCAGCGATTTTCGCGTATGAGTACTCTTCGTATACCATCCTGTGTGAATGGATGTATAGGATCTATCTCAATCAAACCGATAAATCAACTTTTTCCTGCCTTTACAAACTTCAATGATTTGCTGAGAAAACGTTTAACACGTATTCCTCCATTTCAACATCATAGAAGTATCCTAGTCAATTTCAGTGTAATGAAACTCCATTGTCGCCGATCAGTTTCGCAAATGCTCTTTTCTAGCAACAGCGCTCATACTGCAGCCCACTGCATTTAAAAAAAAAAATACATTTATTTCCTGATTTTGCATCAGCAGAGAAGACTTATAACACGTTCCTTTGCATTTCAATATCATATTCGGTTTCAATAGAAGTAACACTGAAAGCCCTTGCGCCTTTATATAATTACGTTCACGCACTTCGTTGTTTCCCTAACCGACACATTCACAGCTCTTCCTAAGGCTCAAACACCGCCAAATACTCAAAGTTGGTTGGAGTTTCTAAGCCATCAGCGAATCAGTCCCAAAGTTTCTTGGAGCAAAGTCGTTTGTGGTGATACTGAAGCCGTCTCTGATCACTCTGCTCCCTCCTCGTCTGTCGGGGGGTACCTAAGCGCGACCTGCTGAGGTGCCGACTTAACTTTGACTAATG
>LQNS02278182.1:6982922-6998267 GCA_001587735.2 Parhyale hawaiensis
AGCTATTGTCGTCGCGCATCTTTCTCTATTATTGAATTTTGTTAACTTGAGCTATTCAGAGTTTTAGAATTTAGCAACGCTTATGTTTTACTGCATTAGTGTTTGCCCTTTATTCTACTAGTTAGCCAGCTGCATTATTACCTCCTCAGTAATACTGTGAGGTTTACATTTTGAAGTCTTCGGCGGTCTTCCGTATCGAAGCAGTGCTCCAATTTTAACTGGGATTTGTTACTATAAAATAAACAAAATTAAATCTTCTAAAATTCCAAAATTGACAGACAGACTGGGCCAAGAGCCAATTCATACGTAGCAAAGGTAAAAAAATAACATATTTTATCCAGAAGGCAATATTTTGAATAAGGCTTAAGATAACACCCTTAAAATAAGATCCCAAAACCTTCCGCGGGCAGGATTAAAAAGATTGACGTGCGTGGGCCGTTATAGTTTGCCTGCCCCTGGTATAGACTATAAATGCTGATAATATCGGTAAAATCGGAAATAACTGTTAAAAAAATTTCGGAAAAATTGCTAAAGGATACCTTGCAGTTTTTTCAAAAAAATATCTTGAAAATAAAATTCAGCAGATCCTCCTCATAACTGCGCAGAAACAAGGCATTAGTATTAAGGTTATAGTGCCGTAGTATTCCAGTTCCCAAATAAAAGGGAAACGCAAAATTGTTTTGTCGTCTTTTGATGTAAGTCCCGTAAATTACACCTTTGCATCAACAAAGCTTGCAACTGTTGCTATTTGCACAATTATGTCCCGAATTGTTTGGTATTATTAATAATGATTAATTAATAATGATGCGATTCCTTTTCTCTAAGCGCCAATTTTTTTCTCTTTGAATAATATTGTGGCATGTAAGGTTTCATTTATTTCTTACGTTTTGTACGTCAGGGGCATTTTCCACATTGTGGTAAATGTAGTCTCTTCCCAATGATTTTTCTTACCGCTGTCATTTGCACAATTTTCACTCGATTCCACTCGTTGAAACGAACGTTATAGACTATAAATACTACAGTAAAAGAGGTAAAGTCAACCTTGACTGCACCCTTCCCTGGGAAACCCACTCGCTCTGGTTCGTGCGTAAGACATAGGCTAACTGGCCCCACATAAGTAAGTGCAGCTGCAGCTGACGATGGATTACAATGAACTATGGCTCCGAAACGGATGGTTCAACGACCCACCCCTCATCCTCCTCCCCCTCGCCCTAAGGCAGGTATCCGCACGATAGCTATACGCAATTGCGCATAGGCAAATTTGCTGATTCAGAGCACCGAGGCTGTGACAGAGACCGCGCCTGGCGTGGGGATCGATCGCAAGACCTTCAGCACAACTGTGCAGCACGCATCGTCCACTGCTATCGTATTTGACGTGCTGGTAATAATTTTCAGGCGAAATTGGAAACAACAGCCTATTTTTGGGAAAATATGGGTACCTTGCAATTTGTTTAAAAATTTCCTAAAAATTCACTAGCAGATCCGCTCAATTTTTGCTCAAAAGAAAGGTATTAGTGCTAGGATAATTGCTCGGTGGTGTGCTCATTCCTAAATAAAAAGGGACACGCACAGTCCAAGACAAAACAAATGGCTAACTCAAGATGAAATATTCTCTTTTTTTAAATAAGCTAGAACTTTTTACTAAAACATGAATTCGCCAAGCCGATACTGAATTTTCACTAAGTATGGTATAAACTATAAATGCGGACAACAGACAATATCGGTGAAATTGGAAACAACTATAGATTTAAAAAAAATCGCTAAAGCAGTACTTTGTAGGTTTTTCGTCTTTTTTTTTTTTAGAAAAATCTTCATCAATCAGAGTTAGCATATCTTTCTCACAATTGCTCATCAAAAAGATGTTAGTTTTAAGATAATTGTGTGATAGTATTCCGTTCAAAAATGCAAAGCGAACACCCAGACCATGACAAAAGACATCACGTAAAAGATGCAAAATTCGCACATTTTTTCATACGCTATGACTTTTACAAAGACATGAATTCACAAAACCAGTTCTGAATTCATGCTAAATATGGTATAGATATGTACTTCAAATTTTCTAGCTTGTTGGGGCGTAGTCGTCTGTAGCAAAAAATGAACAGTCGTATTCTGTTGGCAAGGTAGACTCTTTCACAGTAAGTGACGAAGCGAAGTAGTTATTTGTATCCAGTGATAACGTCTCTAAAGCAGCGATTTCCGCGTATACCACGTACTCTTCGTATACCATCCTGTGTGAATGGATATATAGGATTTATCTCAACCAAACCAATAAATCCACTTTTTCCTGCCTTTATTGTTAAATTTTAATGTAAAGTTCCTTTACAAACTTCATTAATTTGCTGAGAAAACGTTTAACACCTATTCCTCCATTTCAACATCATAGAAATATCCTAGTCAATTCATTGTAATGAAACTCCATTGTCGCCGATCAGTATTGCAAATGTTTTTTTTTTTTTCTAGCAACAGCGCTCATACTGCAGCCCACTGCATTTTTCAAGAAATACATTTATTTCCTGATTCTGCTTCTGCAGAGAAGACTTATGACACTTTCCTTTGCATTTCAATATCATATTCGGTTTCAATAGAAGTAACACTGAAAGCCCTTGCGCCTCCATATAATTACGTTCACGCACTTCGTTGTTCCCCTAACCGACACATTCACAGCTCTTCCTGAGGCTCAAACACCGCCAAATACTCAAAGTTGGTTGGAGTTTCTAAGCCATCAGCGAATCAGGCCCAAAGTTTCTTGGAGCAAAGTCGTTTGTGGTGATACTGAAGCCGTCTCTGATCACTCTGCTCCCTCCTCGTCTGTCGGGGGGTACCTAAGCGCGACCTGCTGAGGTGCCGACTTAACTTTGACTAATGGCATAGTTTACAAAATTATTAAGCAATTTCTACAGTGCAGAGCGCAACTTTGACTGTTGGCATAGTAGAAGGTGATTTAATTAATTGTTGCACTGCAGGCGTTAACTCTGATTGATGACACAGCATAGGATTATATTTACTGATGGCATGTTCGAATGGGTCGTCACAGTTGTCTTTAGCCAAGCGCGCTTGGCTTGTCCGGAAATGCTGATAGGAACTTAAGCTTCATCTCTTTAAATCGTGTTGTCGATGCAAAAGCAGCCCTATCATGTTGAGCCTACTGTAATCTCCATCTTACTTAGTACGTAAGACTAACTCAACGCCTGATATTTGCATCAACAAATCGACACCAGAGCACAAGTCTGATAATTCGAACGAGTCAAGCCTCTACGGCTGAATTTTGCTGCCCGATCGAACGCGCCATTAATGGCTGGAATGTAAAAAATAAGCTTTGAGTGACGACGTCATGCAAAGGATTATATGTTGAACTGCAGTAAAGGTTTTATAGACTTCGACTTCTGACGTATTACATGTTAATATTACCTGATATTTTCAATCTTAGCTTTCAATGGTGTCGCCAGATAAAACATTCTTTAGCTGACTGTTAATTGCGTGTGTGCAGATAAAAGCTCAACTTTTTAATCTTCTATACTATGCACAATTCAAGTATTGCAAGTGAGCCCTTTTCTAGTTTACTATCCAATGCATTATCCATGCAATACTTTACGGTATCTTTAATTAAATTTCCATCTTTTTTGTTTCCCCACGCAGCCGGAAGAACAACCACGAAACGTTTCACGTTCGTCAAACGTTCTCTCTTTAATTTGATTTATTCAGAACGGAAGGAAGCCCGAATAAATTTATCATCAATTTTCCAAGGCTGTGGCTCGTGAAATTTCTATCATTTGGCCGCTTGTCATTTTAAAAGCGGGCTCCTGCTAAACGACCTTTGAATATAAGAGAAAAAGAGACGACTCGGTCAGCATCCGAATAGCTCATTCTTGGCTCCCGCTGCCGTAAAGAACATCTCGCATATAATGGATTCATCCAGACCATTCTACCCGCCTGCACGGGTCCCAAGGAGATTTGCTTTGCCCGTTTTTGCCCCAAACGTTCAAGTAATTAATTCCTGGCTTTCACTTCAATCTTGATGCTTTTTACCAGTTAATTGAACGTTGTCATCTGATTTGCTTCAGGAAATTAGCTAATTTCAGCAGCTTTCGACGAAATTACATCTTCACAACTTACGACGTCGAGCAATTGGAACATCCCGACCAATGAGCAACTAGGCTGTTTACATCTGTTCAGTTCTCTATCTATGCACAGTATTTACCAGACTTTGCACGTCTTCCTATCTGTTATAATGTTTTTCTTAGAGAAATTAGAGACCAAGCGTTCTTGATTCCATACAACGCGAGCCCAAAAATCTACATAGCTTCTCGCGGTTTTATACCCTAACTGCAATGACAGATGTCGCGATTATTCGCTGATGATGGAAGGATTTAATTCCCGAATGTCCGCATTAATTTAAAATGCTAATTCTTGTGAAACTTTTAGTTGCTCTCTGCATTTTGAGATCGAGATGTTTAAATGCACACGTAGTTCTTGAACATGTATTTCTCATGTTTACCATCGTATTTTCTTCCTCACCTATAAAACCATTATTCTCAATTATATGACTGGAAAAAATATAGTTTTCTCGTAAAGATGGACAATTGTTGTATACGCTACATAGCGCAGCCTAAATTATATGGTTTCTGTCTCCATCGGAGAGTACCACACTGAAAACTCTGTAGAACCTAGATAATGTATCTAAGCACTGTAATTAAGAAATGATTTGGTTTTGTGCTAAAATAGCGGGGTCTTCATACATCATTATACTAACATAACGAAGATAATCATGGCCTTTAGCACTTAAGTCCAGTACGATTCCGGTGCAGCATCGGTTTCATACACTGAAAAGTTCACTGTGTATTCATACAATTTATTTTTTTTATTTTGGGTTGCTTCTGTAACTCAATTAATCTCTAAATCATGAGCGAAAACGATGTAGACGGACTTCATTGCTGACTCATGTTGAATCCCGATGCATAATTTGGTATCCATCTCCGTCGCAAGCGATCTCCATACAATATCTTCGTTACTCCAGTCATGCCTTGAGGCTCTCCAACGCTAAATCGTGACGCAGAAAGTAGATGAAAATGAACACAATATCATCAGAGTGTAAGATTTCTGGCTCATACTAAATAGCCTTGCTTGGTTTGGTTTCCATCACCATCGCAACGGATCCCTACAATATCGTCTGTTGCTGCAGTCGCCCGCATTTCTTCCGAGCACTAAATCGTGATGCAGAAGGTGCGATGAAGAAGAGGACGGCCGCGAAAAGCCGTGATATAGGTCGCATGGGAGCGAAAGACGACATTGGCGGCGTCAGGGTGGCAAATCTTTTAAAGTGCTCTCTGACTCTTTTGAACGATCGGCTTTCAAACTCTGACAGATGATGTGACGCCTGACTCGACTGCCGTGGCTCCTCAAACGCCTGGCTTGGTTGCCGCAGTTCCTCAGAAGCCTTCGGTGGCTGCCGTGGCTCTTCATTCAGACACCTGTCTCGCTGCCGAGGCTTCTCAGACGGCTGTCTTGCTTGCTGTGTCTGTTTCAACTCCTGGCTCGAATGCCGTGGCTATTCTGGCGCCTATATGACTCTTGAGATGTGCGCCTTGGCTGCCGTGGTTCTTCAGGCGCCAGCCTTTAATGCGGCAGGTCTTCAGGCACCTAACTTCACTGCCGGGGCTCTTCGCAGGTCTAGCGACTTGCTGGATGTGTCTTGACCGTCGTCGTTCCTCAAAGTTGTGCTGCGGGTTTTGTCGCTGCTCAGACGCCCGCGTCGGCTTCCTTCCGTGGCTCATCAGGCACCTGCCTTGAAATCAAATAAACTGTAAAATATTATCAACCTAAGACTATGTTAAGTCTTTAGTCGATTTCTTTGTATACCTGGCCGTCCAAGTGAAACTGTAACCAATGCTGTTGTCATACCATGGAAAATAATAAAATTTGAATCATAATTAACAATTTAGTACGCTTTTGAAAAATGGTTTAAAAGTTCTCACGTTGTCTTTCACCCTATATTGGCAGCAATTAACGGTTTTATTATTTTCCAGGTATAGTAGCCGTGTTTAACAATTCCAAAGTTTCATTTATATACAACTACAGCTGATGCTCATCCGTATTATGTGTGCGATACAATTAGGGATTTCTCAATAGCACTTTCAGCGGTCTCTCACTTATGTGCCTTTCTATCTATTATGCTGTGAAAATGACCTCCTGTGAAGAAGGTGGTATTGCATATGGAGCATGAAAGTTACACCAACACATGAGCGACGAGGTACCACAGAAAGCTTAAAGAATTTGGACGTGGATTTCGCTTGTGAGTTCACGAGCTTTCCGAAAACTTCAACCCAAAGAAAGTATTCGTCTAAGTTTTTGAAACAGGCACCAGGAGCGGCTCAGTTTCGGAGTTTGCGCTGGCGGTGTGACCGGTAGAGGAAAGTTGGCGTCTTAAGGCGGTTTTCTTTGATTTACCTGAAAAGTTTTCAAAATTTATGAGTACTTTGGGCACTTTCGGTCCAGATGGAGAGTGCCTCAAGATTGCAATTTTGACACACAGGTTTGGACAAGTTTAGGTATTTTAAAGCAAGAAGTTACAGGCAACACAACTGTAACTCGTGAGCTATCCAAAGATTTTGCGTGAACATTTGGAAATTGTTTGGAAGNAGATGGAGAGTGCCTCAAGATTGCAATTTTGACACACAGGTTTGGACAAGTTTAGGTATTTTAAAGCAAGAAGTTACAGGCAACACAACTGTAACTCGTGAGCTATCCAAAGATTTTGCGTGAACATTTGGAAATTGTTTGGAAGACATTGTCTCCAGCTCCAGGCTATATACTCAATGGAGCGTTTCCTATTTTTGACGACTGTATATTTTAAAATATGTGAAACAAAAAATTTTGCTCTTTAATAATATAGACTTATCCCTGCGCATTCATCCTAGCAGTATAGTACATTATCAGCGCAGCTTTGAAAAATCAACTTGATTTCGTCTTATATTGCATCGTATGCTTTCTAGAGACAACCATCACTTATTGTTAGATTTTTCAGTAGAAACCATCTACTGTCATTGAAAAGTAATAACGCTTATATTGTCAGTAGTGTGGATGCGTTATAACTTGCCGATACCTTGTTGATTTAAGAAAAAAGCTGCCGGGCCACTCTTTGAAATCTCGAGCTCAAGTCTGACCGGCGAGACGTTCGGTCCGCACATGATTGCTTTACACAGTGAAAGTCGGCATCCAAGATACCCATGGAATGTACGTAAGTTGAATGATGTGCAAACTGAACGTTTGGTCATCAGTTGAGCGTGCTATGGTATAGTGCGGCCCCGACATTATATATCGTATGTCCACAAAGAGGTAGATGAGCGCAAAACTAACATGTTCGTCAGGTGTCATCGAGTGGTTCGAAAAAATTGAGATAAGTTTAGCCCACAAAGCTAAACTTCTCCGGACTTCAGAAATGTACGCTGGTTTGGCCCTGTTCAATTGGTTTAACACGTGATGACACACAGTTCATCACCCTTGAAGGTTCAGTAAACTCAATTTGCTGCCTACAAAAGAGTTACAGGTATTTCAAGCGCAATATGGCTGTTGGTAACATCTTTAACACGATTGAAAGTTGCGACACCTATATGTTCCTGTTTAAAGTGCCATACAAGTCAAGTCTAATGGACTCGACGTTGCCACATCAATCGAAGGCACCAATTTTTATTTCATTCGCTGCAGGACTTAAGCCGCTGCTGTGCTTTTATTGATGTTATTCGCAAGTTAAGGACTTCACAACCAATTGTCTCATGATCCACGATTTGTCAACACCTTATATTTTACTATTGTAGTGTTTTACATCAATTAAGTACCGTAGCAATTAACTGCATTTACAAAAGGGCAAGTTTCGCGAATCTTCATTTTCTCCAGAACAGAAACATTAGTGACTGAGTATACAGACAATTGCATACTTCTTATGATTGCAATAAAGGTATATACAGTATTAGCATATTCCTTGGTCGTCTTGCACAACTATAAACGATTTGTTAGCCATCCACTTACTTAATTTTCAGAAACAGAAACTTTTGTGAATGATTATTCTCATACGGCAAATTCTGTCGAAAAATAAAATACCCGTAGAGACAAACAGTTCGATTTTAATAAGTTACTGCTGAGGCCAGTACAATGCAATGCTTTGCACTCTTCTCAAGGAGGGGGGGGGGGGACTACAGAAAGCTGTGTTAATTTCTCTGAGAGGGAAAAATTGGAATAGCGACAAGAGTTTCAGGTGTGTGTATGTAATATATAAAAATATCATTTATAGCTTACGTCATGTCGGTATCATATTTACACTTACATAAGGTAACCGCCGAAATTTTCAAGATATCAACGAAATATTCTTCACCATCTTCGATCCTCCCACCTAATGAGCTAAGGTTAGAGGGAAACGTGCGTCGTGGGTTATAAAATTTAAATTGAATGCTTTGCTTCTCATCTAATTCTTCAATATATATTTGTGGATGCTCAATTAGTGGAGGAAGCCTTAATCAGTGGAGGTAACTACAACATTCTGATAGTGCATACCTCCGCCAAGTAATGAAATATTAACGCAATATTCCTAATTTATTGCTCATGGATCCAAGATTTTTTAAATCATCGCCAAAATTGGGTCATTTGCTCCTCATAACATTTCTAGCAGTTCCTGTAAGTTTCTCGAAGATCCGTCCTAACTTTTTGGTTATGTTGCTAACTAACAGTAAAGATAAAACTAACGTATAGTCAAACAAACAAATGCAATTAAAAATCATCACAAATATTTGATCGTTTGCTCCTCGTAATATTCCTAACATTTCCCTCAAATTTCCTGAAAATCCGTTTATAACTTTCTGTAACGTTCGCAAGAGAAAACAGATAGACAAACGAACGGTTGAACGGATCTTCACCAAAAGTTAATCATCTGTTCCGCCTAACCTGTCTAACAATCCCTGTAAATTTCATGAGGTCTACAACTCTTTGAGTTATTTTAGTGACAGATGAAGAGATAAACAGGGGGATAGATTTCTATAAAAATATAACCTTCTTGGTGGAGATTATTAGCACATGTATTATACGGTAAATATCGACTGAAAATTTTGATGACAGAAATATTGTGCAAACGTTACTGACTGTCTAATGTTCCTCTAGAATCTTAATGTAACCATTAAAATTTACTCTATTCAGCAGGTGGACTGAGAAAAGGCGTCTTATTAGAGATACATCTAAAAATTTGACTCAGCCATATTACATAATTTCAGTAGTCGTTAAATACTATCCGAAGTTGAGAATCAAGTAAGGTATAAGCCAAAAGTACTCATTCTTTCACCGAATTTTAGGAGACACCTCGTCGAACCGTAAATCTTTGTAAAACATGCCGGGCCCTTCCTGGGCTGAGGATCGAGGAGTGGCCGGCGCGAGGCGTTCATCGGTCGCGCTTCTACTGATTACATTATCATAGAGAGGCCAGTGATGGACGAGCAAGGGACCCTGACTAATTAGAAAAGATAAAGTTTGGTTTCAAAGCTTCTGGGATTTGCCGAGTCTTTGGCAGTTGCAATCTCTTTGATTGTTTGCTTCACGAACTTCCCAAGACACGCGGTCCTCCTCATCTCTATTGACGATGGACCGGCCGCTTGCATGATGAAAGCAGCTCAGTCCGGCACGGACGATGAGAACAGTAAGCGATATTGGAAGGCAGAAAAAGCTGTTCGATGAGCAGCTTCGAGATAATCAATCACAAATTAATGATGTAATCTTTACTGACTCAGCATCTCCCTCCACAAAGATTCCAGAGTAATGACCTCTGTCTGAAGAGAGAATTAATATCGTAGATGACCAGGATAGGGCAAAGAATACATATTTATCTTGGACTCACATTTCTATTGGTATGGAAGTCTTTCTTTCCTCAGACTTGGATTTAACATTGCGTACACATTGTATAGCAATTGTGTGATGTACTGAGATTTGGAATTTGCAAATAGCTCTATCAGCCTGATGTTGAATGAAAGGGAGTCAGAATTTCAGGAACAAAGCTTATTCCTTTTCTTATCAACTTTAGTTGTTCGAAAAATACTCGTACTATTACAAGCCTTAGACGTTTGATTGCTCTCAAAGATGCTTCAAAAAGCCCTTGCATCTGTACAAGACAGTGTTGAATAGAACTTGGTTTTGGTTGTAAGATAATACAAATTGATCCAGTGGTCTATACGCTACGAAAGCATTATCTATTAATATTCGTATTTTTGAGCTCCTCTCAAGTACAGATCCTAGAGTATTAATACACCCTTCAATATATAGTACAGTATATTCTTTGGTAGTCTTGCTAATGGTGCAAAGGGAACTTTAAAAGAACAAAAAAAAGGTCCCTTAAAATTTCCCGTGGTGTTACAATATAACTGTCTGCAAGTTTCCAGCTAATATATAACTGTCAGCAAGTTTCCAGTTGATATATAACTGTCAGCAAGTTTCCAGCTAATACAACCTGAGCGGTTGACACCCCACATTCGATCTCCCATTATTTCAGCAATGGTCACTTAGCAACTTCAGCTCTCGCTTACGCTTGAATGTTTGTTAGCAAATTAAGCAAATGTTGCTACTAAAAGCTTCGGTTCACGTAACAGCGATAAGCTCTATTGAAAGATTGTAGCTGAGATAGCATAATCTTCTTACCTGCCGCTCGCGGACACGCATCCTAAATGATGCGGTCTTCTGCGCCATGATATATTGCTTTATTGATAGAATAGATGGGAATATTCTGTGAATGTTAGTACGGTGATCATCCTGCAAATGATGTGGTCTGACAGCCAATCTTCTGCTCCATGAGACGAGACTGTCTGCAAATGTTAGTACGTGGATCTTACCTGATGATGTAGACCGAAAAAAGTCTTATGCGACGTAATTGTTACCATATATTTCGAGCTGTCAATGATGCGGTCTGACGGTTCATATTACTCACTGTAAATATTACAATGTGCATCATACATACAAATGAAGAGGGAGAAAAAATCATTCTGCTCCATGATGTACAGCAGCAGGCATTCTGCAAATATTGGTATAAAGATCATCCTGTAAATGATGTGACTTGGCATGAAGTCTTCTGCTCAATGATAGAAGATATAACCCTATATATTTTTTCAGTTCTGGAATCATACTGCAAATGACGTACGTGATCTGACTGCAAACCTTCTGCTCCTTGATATGAGTAATCAGAAACAAACGCTGGCGAAAAACATGGAAATTCAGAAGATGACAGCACGTTTGGGGGTGTCCGTGCTCCTGTCCCTCCAACTTTTGATTACAAGTTAAGATGATCGCGGGCTGAACACACCGCACTACAATCTCGAAAAAATAGTTATATTTACGGTTTATAGGATATCTGACAGGAAACTGCTTCCCATGCATACGGCGGATCATTTTCGAAGTCAAAGTTTGCACAGCAGCTACGTACAAGTCACGTAACATTACCATTCAAATTTCTTCAGGAGCTCCGCAGCTTTCTTTGGTGCAATATACTGATAATCTTGTGTCCCGAAGTGCGTATCAATAAATGTTTTGGACCCCAAAACCAAAGACTGAATGACATCTAATATCCGTTCCAAGTAAAGTTATAACACAAGAATGAAGACAAATATAAAACAGCCTCACTTTCCACTCAGCCCACACGGTTGCGAAGGTATTATGTCCAGTTAAAGCGCTTAAGAGCCTTATGTGATCTAGTGCCGCACGTGTTGCAGCAATATATACAATTGTCATATTGCAGTGATCACTGTGCTGCCACTCTGCTGTGTATGATCCCTCGGGAACGAGTTTTATTCTTTGAGTGAAGCGGTGCTCTCCAAAATGCTCTTCAAAAGCGTTTCCCTTCTTAAGGCCCCATGGAGTGGTCAATTCCTCAGTTGAGGAAGACGCTAAAGCTCTCCTCATCCCGGCCATCCCCTCACAAGCCTCCTCAGCAGCCGCTTAAGCCTTCCCGCAAAATGTCAACAAGAGCCTCTGGTCGGTAGATCCTCGCCGGACCGACAAAAATGCTCCGTTTTCTTTTCTAAACTCCAGTGTAGAAGAGAACGTTATTGCGACCTGATATCTGATCCAAAATTTTGAGTGCACATGTCCATCATTCATTCTTTCTAGAAATATGACCACTGAATTTGTCGTAAAATATGTTGTTGTGAAAGACTGAAGATTGGCCGGCTGTTTGTTATATATATTTATAATATATATATATATATATATTATTTTTATATAGAGTTGATACGTCGCTGCTGTTATTGCTATATCCTCCCCCTTCCAGAACGTTACTCCTTAGCCTGGGGCTCTGCTGCCGATATTCATATGAGTTCGTTTGACAGAGTGATTCGTCAATGTGCGTTTATGCTGGATGGTGTTGCGCCTTGTGATCCGGCGCATCGTTGCAGAGAAGGTGGGGTTTGCTTTCTCGGTAAAATATACAATTGCCGTAGTCACACACTGGCGGTTTTTGTTCCTTAGCCATTTGCTCTGGGACAGCATACTCGGCGTACTGGTGCTCTTCATGAGTTTGTCCTGGAACTGGTACCATCTTGTACAAGCCACTGTTCCCGTTCTCTGGTTCCGTCATATGTAGATGCTTAGAATAATCTTTATGTCTCTGCCTTTGTTGGTGCGGGCATTGGCAACTTTAAGCAATTTGCATACTGACTGATTTTGTGATCTCTAATTTTCTCTTATTTTCTTCTTTTCCTGAGCTGGTTGCATGAGGGATAATAACTTTATGGAGTTTTTTCTCCGTTCTCACATCGCCTGTCTGGTATATTTTAATAATAATATAAACGTATTCTAAGCAGAAGTTTATTCACCGACAATCTAATTTTCAGGATAAAATGATGTACAAACGTAGTCATATCATTGTAAAAACAGACGTAATTTCGAAGTTGCTCTGTGTTGCGACAACTATACACTGGCAGTGATTCTACACAGAACAACATCGTTTAAAATCCGTCAGATTTGAGCAAACCCATTGTGCCAATATTGAACATGTTTTCAAGAGCACTAAAATTTCTATTTTAGATTTAACCCTATCCGCTGCTTGCCTCCGCATAATTTTAAAGTCCTACAATTTTTAAGCTCGGTCGGAGCTGAACGAGTGTGTGTAGACTGTAAAGCACTCTTTAATTTCATAATTTATCGTATTTTTAATAGTTGCCTTAAATGGATCTTACTGGTGTTACTTTTTATGCCAAACCCTGTTTTATAATCTTAACTTTTCTTATTTTCAGAACAGTGATGATGATTTCTAATAATTCGAAACGTCTGATTTTTTTTTTTTGTTCACGTTACTTTTAGTCCGATAGCGATATATAATATATATATGAAAAATATAATACAAGTGACGTTACAACAAATTCCACACAAAGCCATCGCATCAACATTGATTTCATCGAATTAACCTAAGATCCAAATGCCTGCAGCTCAGATCATCTCACAGAATAGATTCCCATTAATTGGTATCCGTTGTAGGTTTGAAATCCTTCCAGTGATTGTCTGTGACTGCCGAATCAATAACATGATAAGAAGCATTGCTGCTACAATAAAGTATTTCTACATAGAAGATGGATATATGCATATATATATCTAAGTATTACAAGATAAGTAGCTACATGGGTCTACTGCAGATATTGCGCCACGTCTTGCGCCAATGAAGACCGTAATCAACTCTATGAATTTGAATGCAGCTCATAGTTAGGATGTCAGAGTCATTTTACCAAGGAATCCGTTCAAGGAAGGTCTTACTAAAATGCATCTACTATTTACAGGCTAGTCACTTGTGACACACAGACCGTCAGTGCATGTGTCCTTCTGCATCTAGTTTCCTGTACTAAGCTTTCCAGGGGTTAAGCAGACCATGGGTAAGTAGAACTGCAGCAGCTGGCTCACTCTTGCAGGCGCAGCAACAGCGAGGTCAATGAATATGCAAGAGGCGACTACGATGAACGAGACGCATTGATGTGTCTTTTACCACAAGGTTCGTGCCTTCGTTGCAAGCTCAACTTAATGAAGTTTTCGAGCCTTTGACAGAGCTGCGTAATTAACAAGAAAGCTACATTTGAGGCACGCTCTAGTCGGCAAAAGTTTGAAAGTCTCAAATAACAGTCCTGTTCGAAAAGAAAACTCTTGTCAACAGGACTTTAACAGAAGCTAGGTAAATTGTGGAGAAAAATATTGTCGTTGTTAGTGGTGTCGTTATGAAAGCATCGTGGCCCCTGCAGGTTGATGTCATTTCTGAAAATATTGTTGTAACAGAGAAGAATTAATAGCCCCTGATTTGAAATACTATAATCGAAGAATATTTTTAAAAATTTCTCTAGTTTGCTTGAGTTTAAGCTATACGCTGTGACAGGGAAGAATACTAATTTATTACATTACAATCTTCCATGTGTATTTCCATTAGTTCCAATTTGTGGATACAAATGTGGATAGGGTTGAATCTAATAATTTATACATACTTCCTCCCAGTTTAACCTCGTTCTGGGGCCAGTGCTTTCTTTTCTTGACTAATACTATTTCATCGTAATCATATATATGTCATCTCAGCAGGTCACCCACTCGCACTATTTGAAAACGTGCCATATAATGCTATTCCTTCTAGACTGTTATAAGCACAAAAATTTTGAAAAAATTTATGTGCAATCGAAGCTTCAATTGCAAGTCTAAAATCAGCGTCCGATCATAGTGACATACGAGTAGTTCATAAGTTCGAAGTTGCCGGAAATTTTTTTGTTTGGTTGATTTGTGTTATTAATTAAATGAGCAACAGTTGTTTCGAGCTCGACATTGCACAGTGTTAATCAACGTCAAACATGTTATTAGAAAAAAATTCAGATTGCTTAGGATGTTTGAAGGCGGTAAAATGGAGAAAGTTTCCTACACTTCATACAGGAATGTGTTGCAAAAGGATATCCGTAAATGCAAAGAATGCTACTATAAAAATAAAATTATAGTCTCTCGAAATTCTTCTCGCAAGTTGTGGCAGGTCCTGAATGATATGCTCGATCGAAAAACTAGACCTAAGTCAATATCTCTCAATGTAAATGGTAATGTTCTCACTAATGAACAATCTGTCAATTTACATATTGCTCATTTTACTTCTATCTAATCTAATCTAATCTAATCTAATCTAATCTAATCTAATCTAATCTAATCTAATCTAATCTAATCTAATCTAATCTAATCTAATCTAATCTAATCTAATCTAGTCTAATCTAATCTAATCTAATCTAATCTAATCTAATCTAATCTAATCTAATCTAATCTAATCTAATCTAATCTAATCTAATCTAATCTAATCTAATCTAATCTAATCTAATCTAATCT
>LQNS02278182.1:7007804-7017929 GCA_001587735.2 Parhyale hawaiensis
ATCTCTTAAAGTACATCATCAATTGTGCATCCAATTTCCAACAAAACAAACATTTTTCTACTTTCCATCATTATATAATTCATAAGATAAGCTTTGCCAGAAGTGAGTGAATGAATATGCATTAATGTAATTTATTTACAGTAATTTTTGATGGCCGGGCACCTTGTGCAAATCATATTAATGAAATCCATCAGTGAACTTAACTCACCTTTATTTATAAACTGTAATCATTTTTAGTCTTATTGCTTAGAAATACAATAACTAAGCCCATGATTCACATTTAAGTTTTATAAAAAAACATACACCCAACCCTAACTTATTGTAAAACATGCGTAGCTGAGTTCTCACATGTCGTATAAATAGGATATGCGCAGATAAAAACCCTCACTTGACCTGCAAGATTTCTGGTCAAATGCGCAATTCAACTTTCAACTAGTCTTAAAAGTTGTGCAGCTGAACTCGCAAATAGTCTTAAAAGTTGTGCAGCTCAACTAGCGAATAGTCTTAAAAGTTGTGCAGCTCAACTAGCGAATAGTCTTAAAAGTTGTGCAGCTGAACTCGCAAATAGTCTTAAAAGTCGTGCAGCTCAACTAGCGAATAGTCTTAAAAGTTGTGCAGCTCAACTAGCGAATAGTCTTAAAAGTTGTGCAACTCAACTCGATCGCGAATAGTCTGAGAAGTTGTGCAGCTCAACTCACGAATAGTCTTTAAAGTTGTGCAGCTCAACTCGCGAATAGTCTTAAAAGTTGTGCAACTCAACTTGCGAATAGTCTTAAAAGTTGTACAGCTCAACTCGCGAATAGTCTTAAAAGTTGTGCAGCTCAACTCGCGAATAGTCTTAAAACTTGTGCAGCTCAACTCGTGAATAGTCTTAAAAGTTGTGCAGCTCAACTCGCGAATAGTCTTAAAACTTGTGCAGCTCAACTCGCGAATAGTCTTAAAAGTTGTGCAGCTCAACTCGCGAATAGTCTTAAAACTTGTGCAGCTCAACTCGCGAATAGTCTTAAAAGTTGTGCAGCTCAACTCCAACTCACGAATAGTCTTAAAACTTGTGCAGCTCAAGTGCTGCTCAACTAGCGAATAGTCTTAAAAGTTGTGCAGCTCAACTCGCGAATAGTCTTAAAAGTTGCCACCAAATATATATGTGAAAGTCAACCCTCACTTGTCGTACGTCGTTATATGTGCTTAGGGGAACCCTTAAGGAAAATATCACTTGTATAATCAAATTAACATGCCTATAGTTCAAGGTTCTTTACGTTACTTATGCATGCATGGTAAAGCATTTGCAATTCAACCATAATTAGATACCCGCAGTGGTCGAGGATACTTCCAATAGTGTTGTTGCCAGCCAAGGAAAGTGTGGGTTCGAGATTCCTAACAGCAGGCGAATTCTTGCGCTTGGCATGCTGAGTCAGCATTCGGTGTCCAGATGCTATTGCGGGAGTGCTGACCCTATCCAGAAATAGGGACGGTCTGGCCGGGAGTAACAGGTTTTTGCATATAAGAGCCTTCCGTTTCTGGCGCCATAGCCCTTGACGATCTACTGTCGACTGCAGCTGTGCATTGTTCTAGAGCCAGTTGCTGTACGAACCATGAATGGAGTACCAGTGGGTTTCTCGGTTGGGTATGCGGTGAAGTTAACTCAAACCTTTATGAGCTAAATCAAACCCAATTAACTTAAAACAAACGTATCCCTCAACCCTCAATACATGCGCTCAGCTCAACCCTCACTTGCGCAGCTCAACCAATCCTCACTTGTCGTAAAACGTGCGTAACTCAACGTACCCTTGATTAACATGCAAGACATGCAAGCACTTAGATAAAGCATACGCACATCAGCTTTCATGCACTTGTTGTAAAACACATGCAGCTCAACATTTATACATGTAAAACATGTTGAGCTTTACCCTAACTTACCATAATACGTACGCAAGTTGATAATCACTCGTGAAACATTCGTAGCTATTCATCACTTGTCTTAAAACATGTACAACTCCACCCTCTATTGTAAAATATTTCCAGCTGAATCCATGGTTGTGGGTAAAACATTCGTATACTCAAACCCCACTTGTACATCATGTGCAACTTTAGCCTCACTTGTAAAATATCTGTAGCTCAATTCTTACTTATTTCAANACTTGTCAAACATGCCATTCAGTTGTCATCAAACAAGTACAACTCTTCTCTTCTCGTACTTGTAAAACACGTACAACTCTACCCTGAATTAATGGTAAAACTAAGGTAAAGTTGAACCCTCCACTACATATGTATAATTTCTCAAGAGTCCACCAACCGGCCGGGGCCATTCTGAAAAATCCAATCCAGCACTAAACTCTGGAAGTAACGTAAGTCCAAAATGCACCCAAGTCCAGGAACCAACTCCAGAGTTCAATCGCCGTCCATCGCCTTCCAATTCAGGAGGCAAGAAGCGATGGGCCGTCGCTCGGCCTGCCGGTCAGCCCTCGGCTCTACAACGCCAAATTGGCTTCGTGTCAAACGTAGAGCATCACAGACTGATCTATGGTCGGGAATATTCCCTATTATCCGGTATTAGTTAAAGAAAATTTTGGCAATGTTGAAGTTTTAGCACTACAGGTTAGCTACTGGACTCTACCTATATACCCATAAATTAGTTCATTAATTGGATTGCAAGTTATACCTCTTGAAACAGATTCGTAAGATTTCACATTAGTTAAATAAAATTTGGTGCTGCTACAACTTACAAGAGTAAGTCGTGTGACTGTCACATTTAAACGCTAGCCAACTCTATAGCCGAATTTCTCAATGCACCAGGAACATAGTCTTTATTGCATATAATGGTAATCGCTTGTCGAGCGTATACATGATTTCGAGCTGCTATTTTCTCTTTCAACAGCGCGAAATCAACTCAGTCACGAAATCCTAATACTTTCGTCGTTTGAAGTATTGTGAAATCTCATTTTAAAAACCTTGAGCCTCATTTGCAGTTGGATATTTGGTAAGGAACAATCTATGTAGTCCAATGCCAAGGATGAGCCGAAACCCTAGTTTCAGCCCTCTCTGAGCTGTGATCGCAGTGTAGCGGAGATAGCTACATTATAATATAAGTGGTTTGCTTAAACATATTAAGGTGTTTGCTGTCTATAATATACGTTCAAATAAATACATAAATTACTAAGCCTTTATCCTGTGCAACGCTATTCAACTAGATGTTCGGTCTAGGCAATTATTTATAAACGTGTATACTACCGGCCTTCAAACTTGCATGCCTCTTATAACTAGGTTCAAATTATTCTGGGAATCATCTCCAAGTTGTGCTCTCTTTTACTTACAGGTAAATAGAGCTGTAATGCATCAAATACGGTACTCAAATCTTTGCCTATGACTTATTCTCGATATACCATCTACCTGTATCTTACCTACGGACTCACAGCTTTGTCTGCCTTCTCGGTCTCGACGCATGCAACTTTGAACTCGGCATTCCTTCCAGGTTCTTTTGTATCGTAGCCAAGTATCACCGCCAATGCACAGCTTGGCCTCTCCGCTCGTCCGATTGTTGTCTGCTGCAGCTCCGCAGACTGTTACAAATCGGTTTTAGCAACTCTTCAGCGTCTCGCTTCTCATTGGACGGCCGTATTCGAAGCGGCAAATCTCATTGGCGGCTAGCTTGCGGTTGCCGGTTAGGCTCCTCCCAAGTGTCCTCCGAAGTCATGTTTATAAAATTTAGTGCTAGCAGTATTTATTTTATCAGTTTAGCTGTCTGCTTTCATGTTGACTTAGTAATTTAGTTTTCAAATGAAGATAGATATTATTTGCTAATGACAATTAGATGCATGAAACAGGTGGTGCAGTCCTTTATTTAATTTTTTTAAGAAGCTATATTTTATAGCCCACTTTTTTATCTGTATGTTTTAGTGAACGTATAAATATTCAAAATGAGATTGATTATCCTAGACCTAATTTTACGGTGGCACCAAATTTTAAAGAGTGATCAAATTACTATCTTACCAATTAACTATTTATGGAGCGAGTGAGAAATTTTGCGTACCGTAAGAGTAACTGCTCATGCACATTATACAAAACATTTTGTCTTCCCAAGAGCTATATTTAGCGGCAAATATTAAAATTGTGAGTTACGGCATATACTTTTAGTATATACTAGCACACTTTAGGCTACGCGTGCGCATGTCTAAAAGCTAGTTCACATGATAGTCACCTGAACGAGTTTCCTAGCTGAGCTGCACGTCCGAAAGGGTTACTATGTCCCACGAAATACCAAAGTCTCTGAGTGCTAATTCACTGCAAATCTGAAAAGACATCCTAAGCTTCACTAGTGGCACTTAAATTACTGAATAAATTGACTTGACGGTTAAATTTTAATATCTGTCACTAATTGGTAGAGGCACACTTGTAGTAACGATGATTCCATTCAACAGGACCTACGGACGATTGATTAGCTGACGAAACACGTTCGTTTGAACATCCCTTTAGTATAGTTCAAAGAACTTCTTCCTAAGTAAAATCTCCAATTGGGAATCTCCAGATTTCGTTGTAAGACCGTGTTTTCGTGATACACACACCGTATTTACAAACATTTTTAACCACTCGATTATAATTATCGTATGAAAATATCAATCAGAACGTTGTCATGGATTCATTGATTCTATATGTTGCCTACCGGAAGTAAAAGAATATATATTATATTTATAAGACATACGTACATACATCTCTACGATGACAAAGTTCATCTATATCTATACAGCTCACAATTGCTCACTGTACGTACGTATATTCATAAAGACCTAACTCAATACGTTAACCCATCCATTCGGGATATACGTATAACGGTGTACTCTATCTCGCTATACCAAAATTTATTTCTCCCTACATGCACGAATACGATATAACAATGGACCCTTGAACTGTAGTAAAATGAGAGAGTCTGGTATGAATAGAGTTAACGCACGCATCGGTCTGGAACTGAGACAACGTATGTACGTCTAAATAAATTCTAGACGTGCAAAAGCAAAATTCAACTTTTGCTAGCACTAAGCAATAACTACCCGTCGTTGAGAACTCGTTTGCGCACGAGAAATGTAAAGGTTTAGTGGTCGTTTGTGGAGCAAATTACTTCAATCTTCAGGCAACGAGTTCTTTACGTTTACAAAAGTCATTTGCTGTGGAGATGTGCTCCATATTCTTAATATATCATACGGGAAAAATCAGTTGCATTTCCATGACCTATATGCATGCTAACAACAAGCTTCATAATGTCATCAAAATATTCATGACTTCATTACTTTTTGATACGGAGGGCTAAGCGATCTTATTACGCAAAGTAATCCCTGCAGATTTGCCTCCATGTTTTTCCTTCAAGAGGTGAAAAATTATCCTAAATTTTGAGAAATGCAACTGTACAGCTGCTTCCATGCTGTTTTCTGTGTGAATTATAAATGTGAAAAGCCCTGTGTAAGTGAAAATATACTTTATGCCCAAGACTTTTTGAAACATCAAATATATAAAATGCCTCTCTCGTAAAAAAAAAAAATTCTAGAAACAGTAGTGAATTATAATGTCACGTACGCGCCTCTATCAAATTACGGTATGTACATAGATAATTATGACTTCGACGAAGCTCGCTTCCTTCTTTTTTTTCTTTACAAATACTTTTCGCTTTTCCTTCCTTAATCTGCTAAATTTGCATAATATTAACTGCATTGGAAACAAACATTCGCAGTAGAAATACAATATACTATACTGTTAGCCACCCCGCTGTTCACGGACTGCAGCATCACCTCTGCACAAGATGGGTTGCGTGCATAACGCCACCTGGACCTCGTCCGAAGTTTCATCAAAGGTATCAAAAGTACCACGTTGAGGTAATTTAGATTTATATATAGTCATCTTCAACCCTTCTATTTCATTTCAGATATTTGCTGTATAACTCGTTTTTATCTGAGTTAATTTATCTGATCCGTCACCAAGCCTACTCGATAAGCTATGGCCTGCATGATCTTCAAATCCTGAAATTTACAGAGATTGTTAGGTATGTTAGAAGGAACAGTCTCCGAACAGGTGATCAACTTTTGGTGAGGATCCGTTTAACCATTTGTTTGTTTGCTTATATGCTTTTCAATTATAATGGTAGCTTAACTCACGCAGTTGATGAATGGATCTTCACTAAATTTGCATGAATTGTTAGAAATTGCTATACGAAGATCATATGACTAAATATTTGTGATGATTTGTCAGTATATTAAATTTGCAAATTTGTTTAGGTTTTTCAGTAACATATATATAATCCAACAAATTTATGAATGTATTTTCATGAAATTTACAAACGTTCTTAGAATTATCAAGAGGCACAAATGATCAAATTTTGTTGTTGATTTATATGTCATTGTGCCCGTGTGAATATGTTTGTCTTATTGTTTGTTAGAGCATTATTTGAAAAGATATGGACGAATCTCTAAGAAAATTGGAGATGCGCTAGATCTGGGAGCGCAAATATAGCTCCGTCAACGAAGATCGACAACATGTTAACTAAGAATTTAGATATCGATTGGTCCTGAAACCAGAATTTCGTTTTTTTATCATCACCAAGTTTTCTCTCTTAATTAGTGTTTGCCTCTTGACATTAATAGCAGTTTCTGTAATTTTCTTGAAGATTCGTCGGTAACTTTTCAAGTTATGTTATGACAAACACTACAAAAAATATACTATATAGTTAAACATGTTTAACTTCAACAATTTGGGGCATATTCGTTAAGATCCGTCTTTTAAGCTGTGTTCTGACAAGTACTGAGACAAACAAAGAGACCAGCAGACATGCGGACCAACGGATCTTCACAAAAATTTGATCATTTGTATCTTATAGTATTTCTAGCAATTCCTGCGAAGTTCATGAAAATTCGCTCATAACTTTTTGGGTTATGCTACTGACAAACATATAAACAAACATGGAAGCAAACAAACAAACGGACTGACAGATCATCACAAAAGTATTGTCAATTGCTCTTCGTAGCATTCTCAATAAATTCCTGCAAATTGCATGCAGACCCGTTCATAACAGTTTAAGCTGTGTTTGTAAGAAAAACGGGCAAAAAACAAACAAATGGTTATATGGATCTTCAGCAATAACTAATTAACTGTTCCTTCTAATATACCTAACATTCCTGTAAATTTCATAAAGATCCGTCTATATAACTCTTTGAGTTATCTTGATGGCAGACAGACAAACCAAACAAAAGCATTACCTCCTTAGTTAATTGGCAGAGGTAACTGCAGGAACTATTAGGAAAATCATGCAACATAAATGACCAAATTTTGGTGATGACCAAGATAAAATCCTGGTTTCAGGAGTAGTTTAGTTAAAATTTCGTTACTTGGAGGAGGTAGGGATATGGGCTCTCAAAAAGCTTCTCTATATCTGGTAAGGCAACGTCTCTTAACTTACAGTAGATGACTTCCTCTCCCTCTTATCTAATCCGTTAAATAAGGGCCGAAAGATAAGTTTTCAAATAAGCAACAAAACTGCGTATTGTCATATAACAGAATTTTCTTTTCACACTGAGAAATTCTTTTGCGGAGACTTGCAAGGCTTGGCAATCTCCCTCTTGGCTTGGAAGGAATCCACCCATATCAGGGCAAACAGTTTGCCTCTTGAGTGAGAGGGCTCTGCTTTTATTCTTAATTATACCGCTAATTCTCTTCTTTCTGACTTGATTAGCCAGCGACGCTGGGGCTCACAAGGGCGGCCGACCCCTCGGCGGCAGCTGCAGAACGAGGGGAACACACTGTCATCAAAGGTTGCGTTGAGGGCGAGATGGCAAATATTAATGGTAAGCCACAGTTGCACAGAGAACCGTACCTATACGTGATAAGGAGGGATATATCTGGATTAAAAATTCAGAGTGGAAGGATATAAAAAGTGTACTTATATTGTACAATTAATGTGCATAAAAGTATTACGTTTTCTACAAAATATTGTAGTAACCGCACTCCTAAGAATTAATAGAAAACAACTAAACAAAAAATATTTCTCAATAATTACAACCAGTGAAAAGAAGCTTCATTGAATTATTGTTTTCTCCTGCAATCATGCATAATGAAATTCATTGGTTTTACATATATATTTTTTTTTACGTTGCATTGGCTCTTGTGATTTTTAGTTATGATTTTAATTTTGTTCAATTCATTTCGTGAGTGCTTGAATTTTCTTCCTTATGGAATGCAACAAATAAATGCAAAGGTAATAACTTACCTTGAATACCTTGAAAGTCTTCGGACGAAGTCCAGGTGACGTTGTCCACATCACCTCACGTACGTTGAGTCACGCTGCTGGGTGGCTTCTGTTGGGTCGAAGTTAGCGACCAAAGAGAGAGTCAGCTATGAATTATCTCCACAGTGCACTTATCAACTGAGCGCTGGTCTATCAGGTTTCTTTTTAAATGAGAAAACAGCAACTTTTTGTTCTCTAAAACTTTCAATATCACTGGCGTTTCGAATATGCAGAGGTATTTTGTTCAATGGTCTTGCTCCCCGTGCAGTGAAGCTATTAGAATATTTTGTCGCCACGGCTTTGCTACCATCTCTGCTTGGGATGCGTATATCACTAGCCCTTTTAGTTCTTTCTGAGTGTCTGGCCGCAATCCGTTCATTCATATTCACAGTGATACTCTCCAGAATATTCCCAACATGTAAGATTGTAAAGCGCTCGGACCGTCGTTGTACTGAATGCAATAATTGAAGGCAACTAAGTCGTTTTTTTGTGGTAATCGAACTCTTGCATGCCCGAATTTTGGCAGTGAACAATCTGTAGAAAGCTTGCAGTTTTTCTATAAATTTGTTTGCCTTACTCGGCATCCAATGTGAAAAACAGTGCTGTATTCTCGGTAAAATTGCTACCGTAGAGAAAGCATCACCTGTACATATTTCGGGTGACGAGAAAATTCGTAAAACCTATCGACGCCACTTTTTCCCACGGCAATAACTGTCGCTATATGGTCTTCAAGGGTACCATCGCCTTGCATTTTCACTCCAAGATCTCTTAAAACTTCCTTTCAATTTCATGCCCATCGCTGGTAGTATATAGTGTTGATTCAATTAATATTAATTTTTTCTGTAGCTTAGTAGCTCACATTTTGTTTCATTAAAAGTCACACTAATTTTTGATGCTATTATAGTAAGCGCTCTACCCTGATGATTCTATTATAGTAGGCGCTCCACCCCAAGATTCTATTATAGCAGTTGCTCTACCTCCGTGTTTCTATTTGGGTAGGCGAGTGTTCTGAATGTAAAAGAAAACAATACCTAATCTAACCTTGCCTAAGCTAACCTAACCTAAAAAACTTAATGTGTGCTAACCTAACGTTGCCCAGCCTAACCTAACTTTGCTTTAACTAGCCTAACCTTGCTTAACTTAACCTAGAATTGCCTGACCTATAACTTCGTTTACCAAGGGTAGCTTACTAATGGCTTAATTGTAGAGCAAAAACCGTTTTTGTCGACTAGTAGCAGGCACTTTCCAAATGTCGCTCGACCGATAACATGTCTTCCACTGACTGCACAGCAGCTATAATGACGTCAGCCATTAATTAAATGACGAAGGAATTGCATAGTTGCATCCGTATCCCATGTCACTGATCATGTTAAGAAAACGTAAAATGCAATTAAATAAATATACTATAATGAAAGTACAAAACTACGGTGTATTGTATCTCACTCAGGCGTTCAAAAAAGAATCAATGCTTGTCTTCAAAGTCAGCGGAAGCACTGCCTTGTGTCCTATCATATACGTGCAAGTATACCTCCATGCAATAAATCAGATATTTATGCTTGAGTAAATGGAGTATATCACCAAAAATTTCCATATAGAAAGCCAGGGGGGTGAACGCCTGAAACTTTGCGTAATGAGTACATCCCTACTAGCAGATCTCTTTTGGTCGTTATCACTGAAGTAATCAGCAGCTGTGGATCTACCCATTCCAGATCCGTGTGATTAAGTTCTCACCCTAGCCTAACTCCCCTGATCAGATCACCACGCCATTGATGATAATTCCTTCCACTGCATGTGAATAGACACCCAAACCCAATCGAATGTTCTCTCCCTTTGATGTTCTGAGTGTTGGATGCACCCAGCCTTGA
>LQNS02278182.1:7037768-7048534 GCA_001587735.2 Parhyale hawaiensis
CCCACTCACTCTGCCATGTAAACACATCCCGCCCATTAGGCAAAACTGTTGTGTTTATTATGCGTCCAGTCACCGCGACAGCTCTCCGGTCATCCATCACCGTATTTTGACGGCAAATTTTCTCTTCAGTCCTCAAGCTGCGCAAGTCTCGTTATTACCAGCTATAGCTAAGCCGTAGAGAAGGGAGCTTTTATTGGTACCCAAGCCGGGGATGCGAGGTTTTGATACACTCTGCAGTACAACAAAAAAATAGTCTCTTTTATAGCAAGCTCTTGTGGTCACGCGTTATGCTTTGTATTACGCAGAATATCATATTTATTACGTGAGTTTACGTGGGTCAGGCACTATGAGTCTTATCGTAAAAAATTACACCGTACTCGTGTCTGATGAATTCTTTAAAAGTTACTCAGCTGAAGCAATATATCAAATATCTCCATGACTGTACTGTTTTAAATTTCCATAAAATTATGGAACCCATGAACACTCAAAGTAAACTTTTATTCATCTCTGGAATACCGCTATTAATGCTGTTCAAAAACTTGTATGGTGTAGTTTACTGGATTAATATTGTTATTACGGTCCCTTCTTAATTGTTATTATAATTAAGCGAAGGTATATTACTATAGTATATCAAGTGTCACAGTACAAGAGATAGCAGTAGCTTCGAAAGAGCTGGCATTGAACGTCATCCGAGCAGTGACCAAACTTTCCGATTAGCATGTTGCCCACTGCGTGGAGCTTTCGCGTTAAGAGAAATAGATGACTAACTTTTGGTGAAGATATGTCCATCCGTTTGTTTGTTTGCCTCATTTTTCTCAATGCCATAACTCAAAAAGCTATAGATGAATTTTTATGAAATTAACATGAGTTGTTAGATATAAAACAAAGAGTAAATGACCAAAGTTGGTTATGATTCGTTTGTTCGTTCGTTTGTCACTGTTTTTAATTTTATGCTTGTTAGCACAATAACTCAAAAAACAATGAATGGATCTTTATGAAATTTATAGGAGTTGTTGATAATGTTAAAAGACATAAATGATTAAATTTTGGTGCGGATCGGTTTGTTCGTTTGTATGATTGACTCATGTTTGTCATAACGCTTTTTGCAGTATAACTGAAAAAGTTATAAACGGATCTTCAAGAAAATTGCACAAGCTGTTATTACTGTTGAAAGGCACAAATGAAAACATTTTAGAGTTTAAACAAAGAAAATTATGGTTTCAGAGCCAATATGAATTTTTTGTTACAGTTGACTCACATGGCGGAGGTATGCGCTTTCAGTGTGCTCTTTATGTTTTTCCTTTTTAGTTGGCTTAGGTTGCATTGTTTTAAAAACCACTGAGCTGTCCACTATGCCAAGATTTTCTATTCCTAATATCTATATTATAATTCTGCTTGAGGCTCCACCCGTCTCTGTGTACGTCCGTCCGTCCCGTGTCTGCACGTTACGCTTCTCAGTATTAGCGGAAACTTCTACTTGTTGGCATGTATAGGTATGCAGCTCTGTTCTTCTCAGGAGGAAAGATCAACTACTGCTGTTTTCTTTCGGCTTGCTTTTGAAGATATTTTTAGTCAGTTTTGATGCAAAAATATGAAGTTCATTTTACTCGTATCATTCATATGTATTTACAATTCATAGAATATTCACTTTGCTGGTGTTGCATGATTATCCATATATGAGAAAATCGTAGTCTGGATACGGCGCAAAGCGCGCTGCTCTGTTCAGCTTCATTCTAAAGAATTTTAAAGTGAAAGTATGATGTTTAAAGAAATCAAGTAAACTGACAGAAAAGAGGGGCTCGGCCACAAGAATCTATCATTGGAAAAATGCGCTTAGTATGGTGTCTTGTGTGGTGAAGCTATCGCACAAAATTGAGCGTCAACTTGATGCGTTCAAGAGCAGTCGCGGGTCACGCTATAGAAACTCTAAGAGCGCTGGCACACCAAAAGCAGATCAGCGAGAAGCTAGCAAGCAGGCTGGCAATTTGTGAGACGTGCGCGCTCCAATGCATTCCGTGGTTCTCAAAAACTGTCTGCCAGCTTCTCGCTAAACTGCTTTAGGTGTGCCAGCGCCCTTATCTTTAGACGATGAGAAACACAGCTTGGTGAAGGCTTGTACGTATAGCAGAAGAGCAATCAGGAAAGTACCCTCGAAGAATGAGACTTACGTCGTCTTTATTTCTATATCATGAGATTCAAAGGCGAAAGCATTTGCGAGATCCAACGGTGATATCTTAGTGTCTACTGTTAATAGGCTGTGTGGGATGACTTAGGATAGACGGGCTACGACTTGGCATATACTGTATATACACGGGCTACGTTAAGTCCGCTGCACGCTATTCGGAACACGGCAGCGCTTCACGTTCTTGTAACGGATGTTTCTGTGCGCATTAGATCAAGTTTGAATGAGCTATAATAGCCTAGCTTAGGTTTACTACGCTTTACAAAGTGGGAACATTAACAAATCGCGGAATTTTCACTGTCCCGCTAGTTATAGCTTATTTCATAAAACGAGTTGGCCACAGCAACGCATAGAGAATAAGACTTACAAACTGAGTGGTATATGGCTGTACCATACAACACAACTGCGAATCTTACCATAGTAGGCTCCATGCATTCATACAAAATACTTGCCTATATGTCTTATAGAAACAGTCACTTTCTCTTAGAAAATGCAAGTGAGGTGCAAGTGCTACATTTCACGCATTTCATTAGAGTAAAACTTCCAATAGTGCTAAAGTGCAGCCTGCTCTTTCATTCTACAACACATGAAACATGAGCCCAATTGATCGCCCATCCCTACGCAGAGGGGTATCTGCATAGGAGACTTTCACTATCAGAGTAAACCACAATGTGATTAATGTCACGTCGGAAGTAGCAGCCTGGCAGACGTATGATAGCTTGGTTGGCCAAGAAAAAGTACAATAGGAGCATCATGTAGGTCGACTGAGCATACGGAACAGTTAGAGACAAAATTGTGAACTATATACGTATGGTGAGAGCTTACTGATACCGTGCACAAGCTTGTTATACTTATCACTTAGTGTAATTGGCTCTGAAAGTGTTGTAGGCTACCTACTTTGCAAGGGATAATTAACATAGAGCGACTTACGTAGATACAAGACGATTTCGGAGTCGGCGCTGTACCACAGCAGGTGTGGTACTCATTACCCAGCAGACGACGGAAACTTGCACCAAGCTACAGTAGGTGAGGTGACAGTCCGGACGTAACCTGCGAGGTTTCGGAGAACAGCAATCGAACGACGCCCTTTGTTTACCGTGGTCGCTTCGTGCATGAAAATACAATCACGAAAACACAGAGCAGCGGCATCNACTTGCACCAAGCTACAGTAGGTGAGGTGACAGTCCGGACGTAACCTGCGAGGTTTCGGAGAACAGCAATCGAACGACGCCCTTTGTTTACCGTGGTCGCTTCGTGCATGAAAATACAATCACGAAAACACAGAGCAGCGGCATCTGCCGAACTTTCCATCCATTTGACGAGGACATGCATTGCGTGGCGTAGTGTATAGAGCCACATACAGGGTGTCCCGTCTCGGTATCAAGTCAAACTTGTCAAGGGAACATGTCCATAGCTTTTGCAGACTCATGCCATAGACAGACATGCTTTACGCGCGCAGACTGTACAGGTTGGGCGTCTATAGGCGGACAAACCTCTGTTCCAACACAGATCTTACCATCAGCTTTTCTACATAAATATATGCGCATACACTGTATGTTTGTGCAAATTCATAACTGTAAGTAAATTCCGCCCCGTCAGTCATCGTCCTATCAAAATCTGTTAATTTCGACAACATTTACACTGCTTTAGACTTTCTTTGACAATCCTGCGATTGAAAATCACCGGTTAATAGCCTCAGGTATCTCACACCTTCTATCTAAGCTTTATTTTTTTATATATCTGAAGTATCCTCGTATGGAACTCAAGGGAAACAAGCAACACCTCTGCCAAGCATCTTGCCGTCAAAAATAGTTGAATACCAACTACTTCGGGTGAATAAAGTGCATTCATTGCTGAGACTTCATCCTAAGGGGAATCTGTAAAACCATGTAATTTCATATTCATCTTGCTATCAAAACCACGTACGGGATGTTATTCTTTTGCCTGGGTAAATTGTTACTGTTTTCCAAAGGCAAAAATAATACTACCTGATTATTATTTGTGCAGATTGTGGTCATACACTTGTGAATGCTAATTACTACAATGACGGACGTTGTATGTAAGCAATATTGAATGAGTTTTAAAAGAAATCTTTCTGTTTATATTGTCACAAAAAGCTTGTATCACAGATAACAGTTTCAAGGTGTATTCAGCTCACTTCCTCGGAACTGTTGTCCTAACTCTTCTTGGCTAACCGCACAGGAAGCAGGTATATCTGGTTACTTCGTTTGGTTCGTCCCCCAGATTCGGTCATGAAATTGGCAATTTTATATTTAACTTTGTTAGCTTCGTCCGGAGGCGAAAGAACTTCCTACTCATGGCAGAAACAAAAGGCGTTCTTTTAATTGGAGGAAACTTCGCCACTTTGTCTAGTTTCCATTAAAATAAACAAGCATGACCGACGACATCAGCATCGCTCGCAAACATGTTGCCACGACGACATCTAAAACAAAAGAAGATGGTCTCAAAAAAAGAGCGCTGGCGGTCTCCAGGAGAGTGGTCGGAGGCGTGCATGATAATGAATTTTTAGGATTCTGAATGTAAACAGTAGAGAACAGAAAGACGCCTGTGATGGAAATGATGCTTCAATGGGATAACGAAGCACTTTGAGGCCGAGAATGTGACTGGAGTGGCAGGCGTAAATAGCCATTGAGAACAATGATGGAGACTTGACAGACAGAACTCAAAGGGGCTTGATTTGATGCTCTCTCTTTTTCTGTTGTCGTCTTGCAAAAGTACCCGCGACAAAACGATGCCATCAATCTTGCAGTAGACCGCTCTCTTGTTTCTTTCAGTCGCTCCGCTGTATAAAAAACTGATCTGGAAACGCACTGTTTAACTTGTTAAACTTTAGTGGTACTGACCATATAAACGAAGCAAGTAGTTCTAGATGTCTTCTCTAGCAATATACTGAATATCTTGGACGCTCACTAAGTTTGCTAACTACCTACCATTAATTATATAATTGTTAATGAAACGACTATTTCTTTATATGCTTCAAACCAAATATGCTGTAAGTTTCATTCAGAGGCTCGAAATCAAATAAGCATTCTGGCAAATTAATTTCTTGTCTGAAATGACGTAATAATGTAACTGATTGATGTTCTTGGATTGTACGCTTTGAAGTTCTGTAGATTCTCTAACGCTCTCTGGCGTGCTAAACTAGTCTACAGCCTTGGCGATTATTTAACAAAAGACCGTAAGTTACATTGTGATGGGCTAAGTTGTATTTGAATAATTTAAGATTGCAAAGGAGTTGAAGAAAATACAAATTTTATTTTTTAGCAATTGCAAAATCTTCATTCACACATTACTTCATAAAAAACGTTCAAATGACTATGCCTAATAAGAAAAGACGGGAGTTTCGTACTATAACAGTCAGAAATGGCTAAGGATGAATACAATCAGAGATATCAAGCCATAGTTTGGCTCAACAGAAAACGCAAAGCGTAACAGGAGGACCCATGTAAAATCATCATCGAAAAGTGACGCGTTCTCAATGACGTGATATCGATTGATAGTACAGCTATTCAGCCTAGGAATATTTCAAATAATATCGCCAAAATAGTTCTCAAATGCAACCTCCAAGAGCTTAAATACATAAATAGATGAAAAGGAATTTATTGACTGAACAATGAACTTAATTATTAATAGAAAATTACACTGGAAGCTGGAGGAAGCTTTCACAGTATCAGAGGCAAAATCGGAGCTCAGATGAGGCCCTATCTTGCCTTCTTCATTGTAGTGAAACCTTATTTACACTGCATATTCAGTGCACACTGCTGTTTACAAAAATATTTCGACTTCATTCATTCGGTCTACCAATCCTGACTGCCCAATTACTTGAGTTGCACCCATACACACAACACGGTAAAATGGTTTTCAATTACAGGGAGTTTGAATAATAACTGCATTTATGATTTAACTGTGTCAAGAATATAAAACTACTGATATTTACCTCTGTCAAGGAGGTTATGTTTTTGTCGTGTTTGTCTCTGTGTCTGTCACTAAGATAACTCAAGAAGTTATGGAACGATTCGGACAAAATTTGCAGGGATTGTTAGGTATGTTAGGAGGAACAGATGATTAACTATTGGTGAAGATATGTTCATCCGTTTGTTTGTCTGCCTCATTTTTCTCAATGCCATAACTCAAAAAGTTATGGATGCATTTTTATGAAATTACCATGAGTTGTTAAGTTTATAACAAAGAGTAAATGACCAAATTTTGGTAATGATCCGTTTGTTCGTTCGTTTGTTTGTCACGGTTTTTAATTTTATGCTTGTTAGCACAACCAACTCAAAAAATAATGAATGAATCTTTTTTAAGTTTATAAGGGTTGTTAGTAATGTTAAAGGACATAAATGATTGAATTTTGGTGTAGATCGGTTTGTTCGTTTGTATGTTTGACTCATGTTTATTACAACGTTTGTTAGCAGTATAACTGAAAAAGTTACGAACGGGTCTTCAAGCAAATTGCGCAAGCTTTTATTACTATCGAAAGGCACAAATAATTTGATTTTGGAGAATTACACAAAGAAAATTATGGTTTTAGAGCCAATTTGAATTTTTTGCTACCGTTGCCTCGATGGTATGCTCAAGTTTTAGATAGGATTATGAGCCCGAATAGGGAAAGCCTGAGGTTCCCCTCTCAAATACTCCGACCGGTCGATGTGACGTCACTCGATCATATGCGGTCACGACTAAATTTTATTTTAGTCCAGGTCCGGCTACATTTAGTCCGGCTGCATTTCAGTCAATTTGTAAATAATTATGATTTTTATTGTGAGTAATTAGGATATATTCTGTACTTAAGGTGCTATCATGACTGATGTGTAGCAATTTACCACCAGAATTCGTCTCCAACTCTTAGGAAACCATGATGCACATTTTCTTCCCTTCGCTCGTGCCGTAAAAAAGAAGACTTTTTCGCCCCTCATTTATTTGCTGCCAATTTGTGGACACAAAAGAAATGAGGAAAAGTTCTGTTCGATCCCAGCAGTTTAAATATCAGAACGAGTGGGGCAGCCCTATAAATCAGCCGCATCTAATGGGAAATAAATGACACCTTCGACGTATAAAGATCTTGCGGGTGGTGAAGGATGTTATGGTCTACCGCACCCTGAAAAACAAACTCACAAGCATCACGAGTATAGAAACTCGAATCGTTATCTCAGACATTAAAAGCTAAGAAGTTACAAGACGCTAATAAAACGGATATTCAACTTGAATGCTTCCCTAGTAATTTCGTAATTTTGAAAATGAGCCCGTTTTCTTGCTCCGCTCGCTTCCGGGTCAGTAAGACGAAACTCAACAGACTCACTGTCGCTTCCCAGTGAGTTATCGCTTGGAAACTGAAGATAAATAATGTCATCAGCTTGAAAGCTTCGATCAAAGCGAAGGAGAAGTCCAGGTAAGCGCCTGCTTGTATTGACATAAGACACCGGAACAGTGCCGCGATGTTCTCTCTCAAGATCAAATTGAGAGCGAGGCATTATTTTCTTTCGGTGGTCCAAGCGCACTGATCTATAGCACTGCGCTGTAGTGACAACAAAGTAATGGTAACAGATTGTTGCCTGATTATCTTCGGTCTGAGAATTGGTGTTTTTAAGTTCTTCAATTGTTCAAAGAAATGCCCATCATGGTCGCTTGACCTCAGAAGTCACTGGCACCTGAACCAATTGACTCATTAAGGAAAATTCCATCTAAACTAAATAAAATATTTCAGAATTTTCTTTCCGTTCTCTGAATTTCGTATTCACATCATAAAGAATTTTTTTTAACAACATTTGTTGTTCTAGCATTAACCCTTTAACGAACTTGTTTATCTTTTCTGAAATCTTTACAGTTTGGGAGGAATAACATACAAACACTAGGAAGGCTAAACGAGGTATCTCGGGGTAACTTCGTTAAGGGGTTAAGGCAATTCTTAATTGAGTCATTAAGGAATTACAGCTCTTGCATGGTCTCCATTTTCTGACTATCAACATTTTCATCATAATATATCAGAATGCCATAACGTTGTCCATTACAGAATGCTGGAAAAGAAGGTGAACTTTTTCGGTCTTGGGATTTTGTTTTCTACGCTATTTATACCCATGTTTTCCCATATTAAATATGACTGTATCATCACATGTTGTTCACTGATGATTTTTTTAACAACGTAAAATACATAAATCCCTGTCAATACATATCAGAGGAATCGGAGCATAAATCGTAAATATTGCATGTTTTCAGCTCTTCGGTCCCTCATAATTCCATACATAATTACATATATCTATTCATCCCTTCGAAAGTGCATATGTTTTTAGCGATTTGAAACAAATCAAATACCAAGCGGATCGGCAACTTCCTTAATTTTAAGAAATCAATCGCAGATAAACCTTTTCCTCTATGCTTGTTTCTGTCACAATGTACTTACTGTATATGTAAAATTGTTAAACAGTTCCCATTAGTTGAAAAAAAAAAGAACTTGGAACCAGAATTGCAGCTAAGACGTTACGAAAAGGCAAATCAGTATTACTTTTTTGCTTTTTATTATATTTTCTGAGATTTTGTAACTCTGATGAGGTAGGGAAAAAGTCGTTATTGTTTTTACGCTGGTTTTTGCGAGGCTTTTAGAACAGGTAGATTTTACGAGACTTGGTAACTTTGCTCAAGTAAAAACAAAAGCCAGGGTTGTTTTTGTATTACTTCTTGGGAGGCTTTTAGGACAGGTAGACCAAGACGAGTACGACTGTCACGCTTTGAGGTTGTCATAAAAAGTGTCCTCCTTTAAATTTAATGATGATATGTAATCTGTATGTACCGTGTTGTACATTCTAGAACATAAGTTACTTATTTCACTCTTCTGGACAGAAAATGAAACTTAGATATGCTATCTGCTTAATCAGTTTCATACCAGTTTCATGAACGTTGGAATAATTTATGAAAAATTTATATTCTTGTTGTGTCTATATTAGTTGTAGACATGATATTCAATTGTAACGATTGCCAAAATACGCAAATATGCAAGGATTATTATTTTCGAAATATTCTCTTCTTAAGAATACATGAATACACAACACAATAAACAATTTAGAATAAGTCTGAAATACAATAATAACACTCACGAATATTTCAGTATCGTGTGGAGAATTATAATAGTGCAAGATCGTAGCGAAGCATGCATCGCTAAACAATGCATGAGCCTGTCGACATACAATGAATGAACCCAGCTAAGGGTCGGCCTATTAATTACTAAGGACCTGATCCGGCCTGCATGATCATGTTCGTACTTGTCAAAGGAAACGCCACTTTACTGCGTCATATATATAATATGAATATTGGATTGATTTGTGAATAATTTGTTATTTATCATGAGTGTTTGGGCCACGACCAAATACTAACCCCAAGCTTGTAGGTTGAGCAATTGAAGCTTCCGAATGAAAACCTGAGAAATAAAAGTCCAGCCCTCGCCGCTAGATAAACGACCATCCTCCTTCATGACAACGCAATGCCACTTGATACGAAAGTGGAGCAAGAATAAATTTTGCAACTCGGCTGGTCTGCACTACCCCATCCACCATATTCCACTGACCTCGTCCCCACTGATTTCCATCTCCTTAGGTCATTACAGGATGCTGTTCAAGGCAGAAAATTGCCTGAAGACAATCAAGTGAAAGAGTACATCCAAAGCTTTTTTTAATCGAAACTGTCTTCATTTTATTCGGATGGCATTAACAAGTTAATTGGCAAGTGGGAAAGGTCATTGATAGTAATTGTGCATATGCTGTACGATTGATTAATACTTGTTAATTATGTTCGTATTATACGTTGAATTAAAGATTATAAAACGGATATTAGTTATGATTTGACCTAATATACATCCAATTTTCAGGCAGAATGCTGAAATTTCATTTGAGAAGCAATCTGAAGAGTAAAAACACAAACAATTGGGTTTTTCGTGAAGTTGGCCGTTGTAGCGTAGCCTTCACAAACATATTAATCTTGAAAGCATGATCAATGAGGAGCAATGATCTCGAATTCCCCGCTGTCATTTTTGACAGGGAGGGCTGAAAAGTTATTATTTAGTACTAACTGGCCATAAGGTATTCGCAAAGTAATATTTACGCTTAAATGAGCTTTATTTTTTAGAAATCAAAGTCTTTAATAACTCACGTGCCAAACCCAGAGCCCCCCCCCCCCAAAAAAAAAAAAACTTTACCTGCCGGGACGAAGTTTTTCTGCAACCACTCAACTTGTTTTTAGGCGATGTCGTAAATATGGTGGCGTCCACTTGCCATTCGATCCTTGTTTCCTAATTATTCTTTCTGAATAAAAAGACAGCTTTTTCCTGGCTACCCAGCAATTTTGGGAGAGAATTTTGACCGAAGAAAATGCCAAGAGAAGTATGAGAGGCAGAGCATAATGAGGCGACTGCGACTCAACTTCCGACCTGCGTCGCTCAGGAGACCAAAAAATGTAGATGACAAAGTGGAAGATCTAAACTTTGGGTAGCGAACGCGACCGCGGCAGACTTCCTAGTTAAGGAAAACAGCCTCTGCGGGGCAGAGACTGCAGAGATGTGCTGGCATTCTTATTT